>OU611754.1:2514629-2902129 GCA_914767535.2 Dunaliella primolecta | reverse complement strand
CGTGCGTAGTCTGTTCTTTTCTTTTCTTTTCCCAAGTTAAATAAGATAATGGAAACGCATTTGCTCAAGAGGGCTGTGTCTCCTTTAAGCGGAGGAAAGAATGGTGAGGCCAGAGGGCGGAGGCTTCATTGGACTTCTTTAAATGGAGGAAAGAATGGTGAGGCCAGAGATCGGTGGCTTCATTGGACTTCTTTAAACGGAGGAAAGAATGGTGGGGCCAGAATACGGTGGCTGCATTGGACAACTTATGGCAGGATGTGTTGCAATAGCTCTGGTACATGTCACATTAATTGGTACAAAGCAATCTTGCGCCTGTACAATTCTCTTGTGTGCTGCTACTATCTTATTTGCAAACTTTTTTATGATAAATCCACCTTTGTTCCAGGGAGTCCTTCCTGCTGGATCGTTTTCTATTAATGGCTTTTGTCATGCTCTTGGTTTCTACAGAGAATCTGCTCTGCAAACCCTGTGGATCTCAGGTCCTGTCACCTGGCGTACTGGAGGCAATCTCCCTCTTGTCAATACCACACATGCTATGTCCGGCTTAGCGTTAGGTAAAGGTCCCCTAACTAGCGAGCTAGTAGGTATTCATCAGAATCCCCCTTCTCATCCAAGAGAGCTCAACAAGAAGACGTTCATTCATCATAATTGGTGTGCTTTCCTGATCAAGAATGCTTGCGTCACGTATTTCTCATACACTCTTTCCAAACCTTGTCACGTCAAATCATGGTTATTGCTAAATCTCGATTATCTGGGTTAGTCATTCAGTTGGAGGTTATTATTGCTGGAAGGCTGTGTTGTGCCTTGTTACAGTGATGTGCCTCTTTTGAACAATTAAGACGTGATTGACGCAAACCTTGCATGACAACCTATACTTAGACGTGCCAACAAACTTGCTTGCAAAGTCCATGCCCATTCTGTTATGTGCGCCAACAGGCTTGTTACGGCTAGACGTGCTTTTGCAAACATCAAAACTTCTCATAGCCAAGTTCTGGAGCCGGGTGCTTCCAGTACCCCTCCAGATCCCCATTAGCATTCCCGTTGTGTAGCTTGTTGGTGGCGGGGACTCACGGTTCTTCTGAGCCAGTGTGTCTCAATGCATGTAGGGAGAGTTTCCTCCGCTCCTACGCGGTTTTCCATTTTTATTCCTAGATCTGCTCAAACGTGTCGTACGCAGTGTGACCAGAATTTGGCTTTGTGTCCATAGCCTTCAAAGCTGCTTTTCAATCTTGTTAGGAGCCCCGATGTGTTGGTCACAAATTTGCCTTGCCAGCCTAACCTTCCTTGCTCCTATTGGCTACTCTATGCATGCTGAAATGCCTGGGTTTAAAAAATGCAAACGCCTCCCCTCTGACAAACAACACATTTCCAAAAACCCAAGTACTCCACACATAAATAATCTGGAGGAAATGTTTGTGCCTAGCCAATCCAATCTAACCCTCATGCTCAAAATCCCTGACTGGAGAACATGGGCTTACACTGATGGTAGCTGTCACATCCAGAACGGCAAACAAGGAATTGGAGCAGGCGTCTACTGCCCTCTCACAGACAACATAAAATTTGTTGAGCCCAACGGATTACCAACACCATTTGTCGAGCTGAATTGGCAGCAATTGCTGCTGCCATCACCCTTAGCTATGCAAACACTGCCTCAGGTAGCCTCACCTCTCTTCATCAAATACGTAGACAACTTATTTACCCAGAGAAGCACAAACAACAATTTAAGGGGATGTCCTTAAAACTATATCAACTAAACCAACATTCATGTCTACAAAGTGAAATCCCATGCTGGCATTGCCGGTAATGAAATGCGCAGATGCTATTGCAAAATATCAAGCGGACAAATCCAACAATAGCATGGCAGACATTGGGATCCCAAACGCGGGCCCAGGCGGAAACCCTTTCTCACAAATCTTCTGGTTAGCCCAGGAGGCAAAAAGAGAACATGCTGTGGACACGCCCACAGCTCCTGCACCCTATCCCAAAATCACCTCCCCAATCTTCAAAATGCTCTCAAGTCTCATACGCACACTGTCAGTAAACACAGGCTTGGATATGCCAACCCCAAAACAGGGTGCTACTCTTATCATCAGAGCTTAATAATTCATGTTAAGAAAAGAAAAGAAAACTATGTAGGAAGAGTAAATCTCCCTACATCAATTAAGGAAAAGGAGACACATTGGCTCATAAAGAGCCGTTAGCCCCCTCCACCACAAGAAAAGAAAGAAAGACAAAACTAATGTGGATTTGAAGGGTTACTAGAAGCACCTGGCTCTAGAACCAACTGGCAGCGGTAAGCACTCTTGTTTTCAGTACCGCGGCGTGTGGAGACTAGTTTATGGGCATCATGAACAGAATGGGCATGGAGTTTTTGAGCGAGCTTAGTGGCACGTTGGTGATCTAGTCCTAGTTTCTTAAATTGCATCAGGGTATGTTCAGTGTAAATAGTTCCACCAACACCCAGGAGGATTGGGTGAATAGTTTTAGCTTTAGCGCTTATAAGATTACAAAGGTTAGCATGTTGCTGCTTAGCCGCGTTTAATTGATGCTCTGGCCTTGTGTCTTCACAGAACTTGATTCCTAAGAAGATGCACATGAAGCTCGTTCACATGGAGTTCATGCGGATGCTTAACGCGGCTAGTTCTGGTTGTCCTCCTGGTGGGCCTGCGCAAAGCGTGTTGAGAATGAATAGAAGAGACACTGTGAGAAGTAGGCTTGGCATTACAAGGGGTAATCAAAATGGCATCAGGTCGACTTGATACATGTTAACAAGAAAATCAGCACTTTGTGATTTAGTGTTTAGTGATGTTAGATTGGGGGTTTGTTTTACTTTGTACTTGACAAGGTCAATGTCATGCAGCCAAAATTCACTGCAACCAGTGGGTTAAATGTCTACTTGTGGGTTGGTGGGGTCTAGACTCTGTCATGCAAGATCAGCGTCAGTCACATATTATTGTTTTTGGGAAAGAATATCACTACCCCCCTGATTCTTGCCAACAAGAAGCTAAGGTCTGAATGCAGGCAAGAATCATACGTGAGAATTGTAAAGTTGGTATCCCAATAACCCGCTGACGTACCCCGCTGACAATTCCAAGACCCGCAAGGATCAAGGACAACAAAATTCAACCTATGCAGCCAAAGCAGCCTCAACATTAAGGTCTGCATGCAGCCAATTGACAAAACTGCAAAGAGCAGAGAGATGGACGATGGGCGCAAAACCTGACTAAGAGACGCCCACCTAGCCTGAAGCTTCAGGCCCCACCTCTGTGATCTGCTCGTGAATGGTGCGCCAACAGACAAGACGCTCTGGCAGTGCCAGGGTGCCCTTCTAACTTGACTTAAACCCGGTGCAGGACACACCGCCAGCCATTCACAATGCAGCCTTCCAGCAATAATGGCCTCCAACCGAATAAGTAACCCAAATAACCATGATTTAGCAATAACCATGATTTGACGTGACAACTCTCATCTAGTCGTCCAGATGCTATTCTGATTACTCCTTATCAAGCCAAACCCACTTCATCTTCTCCTTCTTCCTCCTCTTCACACTATACGTTGCGCAGCAGACACCTGACACAGAGGATCAGTGGTGCTAACCGCGTAAGGCAGCCCCATCAACTTAATGTAAACCAGCGACACATGCACTTGATTGAATTCAAGTACCGCAAAGACACGAAGCCTGGACATCAGTTGGAGGTGGCTCAGCGACAGCACGCAGACCTCATTAATACATTGCAAACTCATTAATACAAAATTTGTGACTCTCCACACCATCCTCCCGGGTGTTGGTGGGACCTGCTACACTGAGCACACCCTAAACCAGGTTAAACAGCTGGGACTTGACCACCAACGCGCCAAGAAACTTGCTCCCATTCAGTTCAGTTCAGTATGCCCACAAACTTGTTACTACTAGGCGCCGCGGCCACAGCGTGCTACTGAAAACAAGAATACTTCTTGCAGCCAGGTTATGGAGCCAGGTGCTTCCAATAACCCTCCAGACCCCCATTAACAACTATGTCTTATAGCTTTGTGGTGGAGGGTACTCACGGCTCTTCGGAGCCAATGTGTCTCCTTTTCCTTAATTGATGTAGGGAGAGTCTTCTCTGCCTAAATAGTTTTTCTTTCTATTGGCGTCTTCTTTGCTTTCATACCTTCTAGGAGCACCGGGATTTTGTGCTGGTCACTTGCCTTAGCCGGTCTAACTTTGTCTTGGCCGTTGTAGCGTTTTTAGCCTTTTCTGGCGCCTGGATTTTTCTTTGCAGGGGCCTCATGGGACAACGTCCTTGGGAATAGCTCTGTTCTGGCTTTCTCCTAGGTAAACTGTGTCTAGTTTAGCTTTGAGGGCCCTTTGATGAGACCCTTGCTAGCTTGCTAGTTAGGGAACCTTTTCTTTATGCACGTGGCCTTTTGGCTAGCATAAACTTTTTCTTTTCTTTTGTCCTTGGGCACGTTCAACTAAAATGACTCTCAAAACTAAGCAAGCTACATGGAACAACAACATTTCTCCTGCTTGTGACCTGTGTGATGCCTAAGATGCCATCTTATCATGATGATACGCAGCATGAGCAGCATGCCATTTTAGAGTGCAGACACCCCCATGTTTGCCCTCTTAGGCTAAAGTATGATGCCTTGTTCTCTCCCAGAGGGCCAGAGGGCCAGAGAATCTCTGGCCCTCTCCTCCCATCCTGTTAAGCCTCTACCCACGCGGCCCCTCTTTTGCCTTCCTTCCATTCACTGTTTACACTGGCAGTCCTTTGATATATTCGCTTTCATAACTTTTTTGTGAAAAACAGTAGCAACCAGCAGTTTGCACTGGAGGTCTCCTGTTTTTTATCTCCTGCAATCTCTGTAGCAATTATTGCTTTCAATGGCACGTATTGTGACAATGTAGCAGTAATATGCGTGTGAGCACTTTGTATACAAAGTGGGCATGTAGTGCGTGTGCAAGAAAAAGAAAAAGAAAAAGAAAAAAGAAAAAGCTATGTAGGCAGAGAAAACTCTCCCTGCATCAATTAAGGAAAGAGAGACACATTGGCTCAAAGAGCCGTGAGTCTCCCTCACCAGAAGATGATAGGGGAATTAATGTGGGTCGGGTGGGTTTCTGGCAGCACGCTGCTCCAGGGCACCAGTGTTATGATGAGTGTTTTTATTTTCAATGGCACACCTGGTAGAGGTAAATTTGTGCGCAGATTGTACAGAATGGGCAAGCTTTGTGGTCTTGCCTTCATCTTATCATTTTTTCATTATCTAATAGGTTGTAATGGGTGATAGGGACGACTTTTGTTGGTCTGCACATGTGCCTAAGGCATTTAGTGGCATGCAAAATGAGGATATGTTTAAACAGAAAATGCTGAGTGCTTCTAAGATTCCTATGCAGGATTTTATAGGGGTTTAAGGATCAGACAGCAAAAGGTTTAAAGGGGGAAACAGACGCTCTCAGTCCCCAAGAGATGAACAGGAGAGCAGTGACTTACCACTGTTGGTATGGGGAGGAACTGGTGGTGCAGGCCAGGGGGGCAAGGGTGCTGATCAAACGTGGGGAAGGGGAGCCGGCTCCCTACCCCTTCCGCCAGCACCTGCCTGCAGGCCGCCCCCCCAACCCGAGTGGGGCAGCAGCTCAAGCAGCTACTCTGGAAGCCTCCACCGCCAGCAGCACAAGCACCTACCTCACCTGCCCCACCACCAGCACGTACAGCAGCGACGGGAGTGACAGCAGCAGCATGTGCATCAACAGCAGGAATAACAGCAGCTGTGCCTGCCCCACCACCAACACAAGCAGCAGCAGCAGGAGCGACAGCAGCAGGAGCGACAGCAGCTACAGCAAGAGGAGCCTCGGCCACTCCCCCCAAGCGCAAGCGCAGCCAAGAGCCTCACCCTGTCCAGCAACAGCACTGCCCTCCCCCCGCAGCAGGAGCAACAGCACCCTGTACACGTGCATGCAGGTGCCTCTGGAGGAACCAAGAGGCACAGACAAACTGTAAACCAAGAGAGCCGAGTCCGAGCACACAAGATTGCGCAGGCTATAAAAGCAACGTGGGTCCCTAATAGGAGGTATGGGGGAGTGAATGGGGGCGTCCGAGATCCATCCAAAAGCCGAGCCATGTGTAGGCCAGATCTGTCAGGGTACCTGATGGCTGACGGTCGCTGATAGGGTGTTTCAAACCAAGTTGGAGTTTCGTGAAAACAGTTTATAGAGCTTTGAGCAATGCCATTGCTTATTACAGTGTAATGCAGCTGATATCTTATGCTGATATGTGAACAATCCAGGCTGTTGCTGCGGTTACCTTTCTTGAAACATTGCAACTTGCAATGTTGAATGCGTCTATAACAGTGGATGCTGAGAATTGAAGTACGAAGCATATTATGAACATGTCTGTCATGGCCTCTTGGATCATTTTCCGAGTTGTGCTGTTCTATTTTTCTGCGCATCACGTGGCATCGAGAGAGTGTACTTTCTAGATTCTCATTGCAACCTGGTGGAACTCGTGCTTAACTTCACATGCTCATTCCATGCAGTGACTTTGCGCGTCTTTCTTTCAGCAATTTACACTTCTGAGCTCAGCTCAAGACATCGTTTCCACACTCAGTTGACATTTATACACAAGTTTGATTTGGTTTGGTTACAGGCACCTTCTTGCTTCAGCTAAGCTGCCCTTGTAGTCAGGTACAGCTATGCAACCCTAACCTATCCTATTTTACCACCGTTGTTGCAAAAAAACATTGAATCAAACGGCACGCTCCCTTTTGTATCCCATCATATCTATTCAAGGACTCGGATAAGCAAGTCATAAGGAATTTGTTAAACCTAGTAGGTTTCATACCCACGGCGAAGGTTGAATCCTATAAATGGCTGAGTGGTTAAGATGTTTGTGATAAGTGTGAGCGTGCTGAAGTCCAAGATAGGATACATGCCCTCTTCCATCGCAACTATTTTGAGGTGTGTGAGCTGCACAGAGATGCAAGGATCATTTCATTGATCTTTTCAAGCCGTTACATACTTTTGCCTGGCATCCAAACAAAAACTTTATTTCTTCTTTGACAAGCTCTTACATTATAACTAATCCTGAGATCAATGCTTCCCTAAATCAAGACTCGTATAGGTTTTGTCAGAGTTGGTTTTTATTTTTGATGCTGGTTGAGAAAATTTCACCAGCAGCTGATCAGCCAGAATCTCGAGCTGGAGGCCAATCCCCTTGTAACCCTTGTAACCCTCACCTCGTAACCTTAGTTGTTGGGACTCGCGTATAGTGCCAAGTGTTGGGGCTCTCCCATACTGCATGCTAGTTTCCTTCCAGTGCAGACTTGTGATTTCAATTTTGACCTTTTTTTTTTGGTTTGGTTGGCACAGACCAGCGAGCCGAGCACTTCAATCACCTGCTGCGGACAGGCTTGATCATAAATCTTAAGTGAGATTCAGGTCCTGTATGTCAATCATGTTCCTTGCAAAAAATCTGCAAGGGATGAAATAGAAGCAACCCAAGCCAGACAAAATCCGATCAAACCAGTAACATCACAATTCTGTCCGCCCGTTGTCCTCTACTTTGTTTTCCTCTGAATGCTCACCTACCTCTTTCCCATCGCTCAGGCCATGTCCACCTGTGTCCCCTGTGCTCACACCCTCCGCAGGCACCCAGTGCCACTGCCCCTCCAACCATTCCCACTTCCAGCCATCGTGCCCGTCCATGCTCCCCTGCACACTCCCACTTCCAGCCTCCTCACCCTCCCCATGTCTATCTTGACGACCTGCCTCATCACTCCTACCCTCCCTATGTTCCGACACATTATCCCCTACCCCCCCATCTGTCTGTTCCTCTGACTCACTCCGCATCCACCCATCCTCTATCTCCCCTTCACTAGCACTGCCCCCAACCTGCTGACTGATGCTGCCTACCCCTTCTGGCCCACCCTGACTGCGTAGAACATGCCCGTCCTCCACTTCTGCCCCCGTACTTTGAGCAGAGGCTTCTCCCTCTGTGACTCCCACCGCTTTGCCCTCTTCTGCATCCTCAACCCCTTGGTTCTGAGCATCACCCCTGCTCTCCCCACGACCCTCCTCTGAGGTAACCCCAGCCTCTTGGGCATGAGCGTTATGCCAGCTGGATGCACTGCTGCTGCCTTCCTCACCATCGACCTCCTCTTTGCCAAGGCTGTTGGCAGCTACCCCAGGAACGTCAAGGACCTCTTCCATGCCTAAACTGCCAGCAACATGCTCATTAGAGGTACCACCATCAGCTGTACCAGCAATATCACTGCTGTCAGCATCAGCGTCCTCATCCTTGGTTGTGCCGAAGCTCGAGGCAGGGACAATATCATGGTGGTCCTCGCCGCTGGATGTCTGGGGCACGCAAACGATGCTGCTGACCGCCTCAGGCTGCAGGAAGCAAATGCAGGACAGCAGGATCCTGAAGGTTTGGCAGTGCCTTGATCACGCCTCCACCAAGCATAAGTGCAGTGCACGTTGCAAGTAAAACGTGAAGGTTTGGCAGCGCCTTGATCACGCCTCCACCAAGCATAGGTGCAGTGCGCATTGCAAGTAAAGTGTGAAGACTGCTCAACCATTCCAAGAAGCTGTACGACCAGCGTGCATATATATAAACACATATATCAGGGAAGTTCAAACCCTCGGGTAACCCGAGAGAAATTAAAGGATTTGAAATCCAG
The DNA here is from genome assembly GCA_914767535.2 of Dunaliella primolecta. NCBI lineage: Eukaryota > Viridiplantae > Chlorophyta > Chlorophyceae > Chlamydomonadales > Dunaliellaceae > Dunaliella > Dunaliella primolecta. The sequence continues at coordinate 2,893,468 of OU611754.1, read as the reverse complement.
TCGGGTCAAACCCGATTTTTTAGTGTACCCGGTCGGGTATGACCTGAAGGCTATTAAAAGCGTCTCGGGTGAATAATAATACATAGCTAGGTCAACAGCCATGCCTCGAGGAAGGAAGGGAGGGGGAGAGGAGGGAGGGGGAGAGGGAGGAAAGGAGGGGGAGAGGGAGAGGGAGGGAGGGCAGAGGCCCCCCGCCATCACAGCCTCAACTCACCTTATGTAAGTCATGAGCTGCTGGCAGCCCTTACCACCGAGCATGCAATGGGGGTAGACTGCATGCCCTGAAGGCCTTAAAATTCATCTGATGTAGGGGCATCCCAGGCCCCATGCGGGCCAGGTCCCACCCCCTCTCCAGACGCTCAGCCCCCCTCTTAGCCAGCAGCATTCACCCCCCCAGAAAGGTCCACTGAGTTGATGGAGCAGGCCTCTGACCCTGAGTTCAGGGGCTTGCTACAAACTCTGCTGGATGCAGGCCACTGCTGGCCTGAAGAAGCAAGGGACGCGCTTGAATTTAAATCCAATTTTAGTCAGACAAAGTCTTGCCTCATGAAGTTGATGTTCATGTCAGGAGAACGGTGCAGCAACTTGAGCAGATGTTTGTTACCTCAGAGGATTAAAAAAGTGTGCATTTGGTTCGCTTTAAGGCGTTCTGTGCTAGAGTGAGAAAAGATGGATGGTGGGTGCCAAGTCCCAATTGAAGTTCAAAACGAGGAAGTGTAGTTTACTTGTTTTGCAGGAGATAAAAAAGCTAGCCAGTTTCATTATACAGAAGTTTCAGGAGCGTTTTGAGAGCAACAATTGTTGAGGCACTTTCATATTTGTATTCCCAGTTTCTACATAAACGTGCCAGAAGAAAGTTCTGCGGCAAGGAACAAGGTTCGCAGAAGTTGTGTGTGTTTGATGAGGCCAGCATCAGACATGAGTTCATGTTGATGAAGCAAACCATGCATACATTGGTCAATACTTAAAAAAAATTGATCCGGTGTCGGTGTGGGGCATGCTACGGAGTAGCCCTGATGCTGCTGTGTTGCCTAACATGATTCTCTTGGTTAGCATAATGTTTTTGATTCCCTTGCAAATTGCAATTGTCGAGCGCGGCTTCAGCTTGCATCGCATTCTGAAAAATAGACTGGCTATCCGTCTAATATCATGTCATTGGATTCTTTGTTGCGCATTAAATTGCTTACATTAAGATCTGCAGTCTTTCAATTCTGCTGCTGCTGCTGCTGCTGCTGCTGCTGCTGCTAGGATACATTATGATGTCCCTGTTGGCTCAAGGGAGGATATGAAGTTGCATGCTCTGTGCATGAAAGCTTCAGCTTGCATCGCATTCTGAAAAATAGACTGGCTATCCGTCTAATATCATGTCATTGGATTCTTTGTTGCGCATTAAAATGCTTACATTAAGATCTGCAGTCTTTGAATTCTGCTGCTGCTGCTGCTAGGATACATTATGATGTCCCTGTTGGCTCAAGGGAGGATATGAAGTTGCATGCTCTGTGCATGAAAGCTTCAGCTTGCATCGCATTCTGAAAAATAGACTGGCTATCCGTCTAATATCATGTCATTGGATTCTTTGTTGCGCATTAAAATGCTTACATTAAGATCTGCAGTCTTTGAATTCTGCTGCTGCTGCTGCTGCTGCTGCTGCTGCTGCTGCTGCTAGGATACATTATGATGTCCCTGTTGGCTCAAGGGAGGATATGAAGTTGCATGCTCTGTGCATGAAAGTCAGTAACACTGAATTGGGCTCATTGTGCGATGGTATTGATGCAGGTGAGGAGCCTCATCTTCATTTGTCAAGGGAACATGGAATTGAGGGAAAAAAGATTATGCGGGAGCATTGGGTAAGTGGCGACGAGGAGGAAGTTTAAGTAGATGATGGGATGGATTGATTTGGAGTTAGCATGAAGAATGAGGGGGATAGCATGATGGATGCAGGTGTGGACAAAGAGGATGCAGCAGCAGCTGAGTTGGACAATCTGTAAAGGCAACACACATCTTTTTCTTTGTATTGACTCGGACTTTGCCATCATAGCTCCCAGTTTCCTTTTGAGCAAATGTAACAAATTTGACGCAACTCCATTGTAGAGCTCCAGCCAAGGAATCTTATGTACTTGTTTAGCATCATCACTTCAAAACTGAAATTGAGTGAAAATTGAAATTGAGTGAAAATTTCCAATAATTGGAAAACGTTTTTAGTCCTGAATTTTGAAGCAAGAGGAAAAATTGTGTAAGTGGAATAATTCTGTAAATGCTGTACTTTGAAACAAGAGGATGAAGGAACCTTATGTATTTATCTAGCATCATCAATTTAAATAAAAAATGAAAATTCTGTAACTGTTGAACTTGAACAACAAGCAGGTTGAAAGTTTTCTCTGAAGGTGGGTGGGCAATTATGAAAAGCATACATTCATGTTAACATTTCACACACACGAACACCTTTTTTTCAGTACCCCAAACCCGAGGATTTTGAAAGGCAGGTCGGGTAGACCCGAGAGATTAGTAAGTGTCTTTCGGGCAGACCTGAAAACCCCTGTAACCCTCTGAACTTCCCTGACATATATATAACATATAACATATAAACATAAACATATAAACATGCATATCCAACCCTCAAAATAAACGCCTGGGAGTAAGGGGGCTGCAGAATGAAGCAAACAAATTTAAGGACTTCTCTTTGTGGCCTGCACAGCTACAGCAAATTTGCAGCCTCAGCGCACCCAGTACGAACACACACACATGCGCACACGCACACACACGCACACCTGGGGCTTGAATTCTGGGTGCTTGCATAAGAAGGGCGTGGCCACAACAAACACGTAGTTGCATGTGGGGAATTCGTTGACGCTGAAGATGATGCTGTCCTTCACGTCTTTCATGCACGTGAATCGAACCTGTGCAGTTAAAGGAGCTGCATCACAGTTTGCATCAGTGCCAAATGTGCACCACATGAGGAAAGATAGAAACAAAGCAGTAGTAGCGGTATTTCAATGCTTTTCTTCAGGGTCTATGCATCTGCTTCCTCCCAACCTGCCACCTTGAGAGTGTTTCCTGGGAATCGTGACTGACACTCATCTAAGACTCACAATCATATGTTAATGGCCGTAGAGAAGGACTTTTCAAAATGCAGAAGGGTTTGAGTGGAAGAATTAGACTTTTGGCAAAAACGGACGAGGCAACTGCGCAGCCCAGGTTGGGGGGAGCACCACACTAAACAGCTGTTGCTTATCTAAGTCATTACCACAACTCTTAATGGATGTGGGCGTGCTCCGCACCGGCCCAAACACAATAAAATGGGGATAATAAAAGACATTTGACAAGACTAAAAAATTGTGACAGGACGAGACAGTATTTGGAATTTCTTTTACCACAAAGCAGTTGATGCACAAGAGAGTACCGCAATGCTTGCCTTACTGGGCCTACGGAAAAAATGCTGGCAGATCATTTGCCCCAACCTCAACATGGAGCCTATTGGGAGAGCGACTCTGCAGGTGCACTGGTCTTCAGCTGCCAAGATCAAAATGGACCGCAAATGCAAAGGAACCTATACCCACGCATCACACTGTCTTTGAGGATGAAAATCTCATTCCATGTGTTGGCACCGTTGCACACATTCTTGCAAGTAGGCGCAAACAAGCTCTCACACTCAATATTGCAATCAAGCGCAACCAAGCCCTCAAGTTGTACCTCTGCAGTACGGGGCTCTCCATTCAGCAGGCACGTGTCGCCACCTGTGAAGTTGTGGCTCACATACTTCACAGGCACACTGGCGATGGTGTGGTCCACCTGTATTGTTGACTCATGGAGGAAAAAAGAAATATGTATCAATACATGTGCATGTATGCGCACATGTCTATGTATCTGTAAATATATTTGATACCTTCAATGGTCAAAGCGCCATCAAATACAACTCCACACACATTGCCTCTTTGCTTTTTGTGAATTCCTCCTGGTTAAAACCTGCTTCCTGGACCTGCTGGCATAACCAAAGCCATGCAAGCGTGTCACGAGCACGACCACTGTGCCTTAGTTGTGGATACTGCTAGGGTTGGCCATTTCCGTATGCCAATACCGTATGCCCGTATATTTAGTGCTGAAAATTCCATACATTTGCCGTATAATACGTGTAGATACGCATAAAGAGAGGGGATTGGCCAACCCTAGATACTGCTTGTCAATTTGTGAAGTTTCAGCTGTTCAGCCGCAAAGAATAAAAGCATGACCGTGTGCCACCGCTTCACACAAACGACCGTGTAGGCTTTATTCATCTTATCCAGAGACTGCCACTGGTACAAGTCAAGAGGAGCCTACCACTGGTACATACCAAGGAGAGTCTGCCACTGCTGCATGCCAATGACAACCTGCCACTGCTACACGCCAAAGAGGTCTTAGGTGCCGAATGCGATACTTCACCAAACAGCTTTGCCGAACGTGCACCACGTGAGCTGCGGTCAGGGGGGCTTCCAGAGAGAGGTTCTACTCCAGGACGTGCTGCCTTTTCTTTCTTTTCCTCGCAGCAAGTGGGTGTGTTTGTGCATGAATTACCTTGATATCCTCCACTTGAGCATCCTCCCCAGGCCAACTGCCCAAGCTGAAGCGCTCTTTAGGCTTGGATGCCTTGTCCTGTAATTAAAACAACATGTTTGAGCTCACTAAACCAGCTCTTAGAAGCCGGATTTGTGCACCTTTACAGGAATGTGAGAGTTCCTGGAATTTAGGGCAAGAGGAGCAGAGCTCAAACAAGCAGGTATACAAACTTGCAGCAATTTGAGGCTCTCCCAGAAAGCAAGGAAATAGCTGCCTCTTTGAAGCGTTTAATTCTGATTTCCTGTTGGAAAGACAAGGACTTCCCCTTTAAGGTACCTGCTCAAAAGTAATCCAACTATGCTGACGTCATTTTGTTTGTTCACGCTTTGGCGAGAAACAAGAACACATGTGCATTGCAGCTGCTACTGCGGTATGTTCCATGCCTTTTTTTGATCAATAAAATATGCCTGGCAGTCCAGCATTTTGGATTTTCTTTGCATTCCAACCTTTGAATTTGCATACTTCACACAGCATCAGAAAAGGGAATAGACAAAGACGCGTCAGACGAGGGAATCAAAAGCATCAGAAGAAAGCATAAATATAATTTCTGGAAAGTGCGCTCAATCCCTGATGCGACCTAGTTCACGCCATCTTGCCAAATCTTACACACCTGCTACCTCCTGCGCCTGACCATATGATTGCCATGCCCCAGCAACGCGGCATCTTAAACCCCTTCCTTCACTCCTACTTGTGGCAACTGGTAAACCTTTACCTGCTGCAGCTTATAAATCTCTACCTGCCGAAGCTGGTAAACCTCCGATTTGTGGCACCACGAGTAAGTCCACAGCCCTTGCTGCCTGTGTAGGCACAGCCCAGCTGCAGCACAGGGACGTTGCAGCAATTGAGGCAGTGCGCCAATGTATCACCCCAAGATAGGTGTTGTGCACAAAAACATCCACGGCCTCTGCTGCCCAAATAGGCACAGCCAGCTGCAGGAGAGAAATGCACCATTTTAGGCAATGCGCCAGTGCATCATTCTGAGGTAGTGTACAAAACAAAGACACATTTCTGCAGCCTCTGCTCCCTTGTACAGGTACAAGAACAGCCTAGCTGTAACATGAAGGCAAAGCAGCATTTTGAAACAGTGTGCCAATGCATCATTGCAGAAGCCATACAAAGAATACATACGCCTACAGTCTCTGCTGCCTGTGAAGGCACAGCCTGGCTGCAGCTTTAAGACAGTGCAATGTTTGAGGCAGTCCCATGCACCATTCAAAGTATTGCCCCAACGCAGCAATGGAGGTGAGACAGCCATGCAGCATTTGAAGCACAGTGCATCCGGTCAGCGGTGCCTTGCGTTACACCTGACAGCCATGCAGCATTTAAAGCACAGTGCATCTGGTTAGCGGTGCCTTGTACTACACCTAATGTGTAGGTTTAGCCAATCCTGTTACAAAAACTGTGCGTATAAATTGGCCAGTCCTACTGACAAGCCTTGCAGTGCAACCATGCATTGTCAGGTTGCAGCACCTTACTATGCACACATGCAGCGCTTATGCTTTTTTTGAGGCAGCCTCCTTCACCACACGCAAACCCCATGCACTTATGGATCAAGACACAAGCGTCGCACTGACGGATGTATCACACGCAAGACACAAGCATGGCACTGACGGATGGATAACACACAGATGGATCAAGACACAAGCGTCGCACTGACGGGTGTATCACACGCAAGACACAAGCATGGCACTGACGGATGGATAACACACGGATGGATCAAAACACAAACTCATGGCACTGACTTGAAGTACTTACTTAGTGAGTCCAGCAATTCAAATGGCGACTTCTGGGGAACTGGGGGGAAGATTTGACCCTGCATGGATTGAAGGGTTCACACAGCTGTAACATTATCATCAATTCCACTTCCAGCTATGCCCATAATGCAATGCTGGAAAGGTTGGACCTTGGAGTCACCCAGTGCCGTTCTCCACAGACTGTCTGTCTGCAAATCCCCATACACAGCGACTGTGCCACGAGAGCATGTCCATCCGGCTAGTAGTGGTTGAATTTCATTGGATTTGGCCTTTTGCTTCGTAAACTAAAAGATTACATTATATGTAATATGTAATATGAAAACAGAACACAATTTGCTCTTAGGCCCAGCTTACAAGTCATATAGTTTATGACCTGCAAACAGAACATGTGTGGCTCTCAGGCTCGTGTGCTGCCTGCAAACATCGATCGACAGTGATGGCTTTGTTGTTACAGGAACTTGCACGGATGACTGTCTATGCAGCACCTCACCTGCAGTGGCTGCAGCTCCTGAGAGGGAGTGGCAGTTTCATTGTAAGTGTAGCAAGTGAACTGCTTGCCATCGCTCGCAGTCATCACATACTGAGGACGAGATGCAAGGTCCTTCCGGGGGCCAGGAAGCTTGGACCCTGCGTTATGGAGGTAAACAAGTGACTCGAGCAGCTATAGATTCTGGGTGCGCGTGTGTGAGCGGTCGTGCATGTGTATGTAATTGTGTGATATATGTATGTATGTATGTATGTATGTATGTATGTATGTATGTATTTGTATATGTATGTGCATGCGCGCGCGTGTGTGTGTGCGCTTGCGCCTGTGCGTATGCGCATGCGTACATGCTTTCGTGCGTGCGTGCTTGTGTGTGTATGTGTGCATGTGCGTGTGCGTGTATGTGTGTGTAAAGGTGTGTGCGCGCGTGTATGTGTGTGTGTTTGTGTGTGCGTTTGTGTTTGTTTGTTTGTGTGTGTGTGTGTGTGTGTGTGTGTGTGTGTGTGTGTGTGTGTGTGTGTGTGTGTGTGTGCTTCAGGTGCACTCCAGTGGGTCAGGCTTGCTTTACTCACTGTCTGAGACAAAGCCCACCACAAGCCTGGGGTCGCTGGGAAGCGAGGCAGAAAATGTCTTGGGCGTTTCTGTGTTTCGTACATGTCATGCATTAAATCAATGGGCAACACACAAAACATTGATGAAGGTAGAGTTTGGGATGCATGCAACATTCAAGGCTCACCGGAGACATACTGAACAGCCTCACTGGGGACCAAGGCATACAGCACGCCTGCAAGCACAAGGAATGCACTGCATGTGTGCATTCCCAAACATGTAGTTTGCTTTAAAATTTAGCTTCAACCTTAAATCATTCTGGCCATCAGAGTCAGAGGGCAAAAGCACACAGCAACTGACAATTCTGTTGGCCCGGAAAAAATCTCGGTGAACTGCCGGAATCAGCCTTGAACTATTTTGTTGCGCCCCTTCCGTCTAAATCGTGCGTACACGACTCTCCCCAACGCCTTCAAGCGATGCTGCCCACGTCTCGGCAGGCCTTGAAGTTGGCCACCTCTTTGTCCACGACCGGACTGAAGGGGCTCAGCACTTCCTCTGCGGCCTCCATCTCGTTTGCCCATGTGCCCGAGGCTCCCAAAGGTGCGCCCTCTGGACGTGCCATGAGTGTGCGCTTCCGGTATTTCATGGGCTCGTGCACAGCACACCTCTCAAGCGTGAACGCTTGACCACCTTGCCCTGGAGACCCCAGCTGTAGCCTGCAACTTCTGCAGGATGATCCACAAGGCATGGCACTGGCATGGCTGCATGCAAGCATGTCCATCTGCGCACTCTCAGCTGATGCGCTACAGCTGTCTCACTCCTGCTTTGCCCTCCCTTGTGCATGCAGATCCCATCCTGGGCATCACCGGTAGGTGGATCTCATGCTCAGGAACTTCTGCAAGTCAAGATAATGGCTCATGTGCACATAAGGAGGTCCTTGCAAAGCACTGGGAACCAGAATTGGATCAGTCCAAAAGATGGTTCATCCTCTCCTCTCTTTGATTCTTAAGCTTTCATTGGAAGTTCCAGCTTATCTTGTACAAGCCTGGAGTCTTTGTGTTAAGACGAATATTTCAGGGATAATGATAAGCCGGGAAAACAGAAGTGCACTCAGTGACTGAGTTGCTACGGTGGAGCCCCTGCTTTTCCCATTCAGTAGAGGTCCCTTCCCACTGGAGTACAAGCAATGTGTGCTCCCACAAAGCCAGGCAAACCCATGACCTTCATCAATGTTCCCCTGCAGAGGCCTTCCTGAAGGATCCCAACCCCAACAAGATCAACTTGGGCGTGGTGGGTGTCAGCTCCTGGATTGACATACCTGAAGGCACAGCCGTTGCAATACAAGTCTAGGATTTGCAAGATTAAGTGACTACCACCAATCTGAAAGCCCTCCCCTTCGCGCTTGATTCATCTCTGCGTCATCATAATTCCCTTTCACCAGCCTGAAGCATGGTAGGCGTTTGAAATCTGGTTTACTTCTCATCTGCTCAACAAGTCGTCATTACTGCCTGCATTCAAGTGCTCATGCAAGTTTATACCAACCTCACGCACGTGCATATCTGTGCATGAAATTGCTTCCGATTAGGGCGCCTATCGCGACGATGACTGCAAGCCTGTGGTGCTGGAGTCCGTGCGTGAGGCTGAGCGCCGCATTGCAGGTGTGCGTTTTCAACGCTGAGCTGTGTGTGTTTGATTGATACCTATTTTCTTGCTAGAAAGAAGGTGTCTGCTGCAGTTGCTGGAGCCCGATCTTGTCTGGAACGAGTCCACTCCAAATGAGAGACCTGACTCAGCTCAAGCATCTGTTCAATTTGTTTTCATTGCCTTCATTGTTCAAAAATTTTCTCGACTTTTTTTTAAGTGGGCAGAAAGTGGGAATTTGAGGAACCTGGACAAAAGCCTGGGAAGATTAACGCATCTAGGTTTACAGTATGATTCTTTGCACAATAGCAACGAACACCCAATGCAAGAAGGCTGTATTCTACATCGTGTGCGCAATGCTTCTTTTCAACCTGTACTTGCATCTTTACAAAATGTAGGGAGTGCTTGCCGCTCCTTGATCGATCTGCTCTTCTCTCCCAACAATCAAATTTACATATGTTTGCTATAACCATCTAGCAATAAGCAGGCCCATCCCAATTAGTGTAATGACCCCTAATTCCCTGATTTTGAAAATGTTTGGTGCAGCTCCCTTTGTGTTTTCATAAGGCCTGCGATTGCCTTGTTGCATCCCGGGCAATGCTTCCTAAAGTGTGACACCCTTGATCTTGCATAGGGGACCCTCAGATTTCCATTAATTCACCCTTAGCCCGAATCTCTGGCTGATCTATTGCTGGTGAAACATGCTCGACCATTACGATAGCCATTCCTTGGTCTTGCGTTGGGAAGGTGTGCTCTCGGACTGACTTCTGGACGCTAACTCCATGGAGCATACCTGACATTTGGCTCATGCTGTTGCGTGGCGTGCAGGGAAGCATTACATGGAGTACCTGCCCATGGGTGGTATGAAGGAGTTCGTGCAGGAGAGCGTCAAGCTGGCGTATGGGGATGATGCTCAGGTGCGTTTTTAATTGCTACGAGGCTGCTTTGCCTCACTGGAGCCTTCAGTAAAGAAGGATATAGATATCGTAAGTAATTGCAAAAGAATGCCTGAGTGGTAAAACCTTTTCTCCTTGGGACCGGTCATCATGATTAATGCCTCCCTGTGTTCACTATTTCCATGTTACTTGGTCACAAAGCTCTATGATGATGTCCCTAGCAATGGTATCACAAGTTATAAGAAATAATTAGCTTCTGTGGAATGATGGCTCGTGGTAGTGCACAAATAGGCATATGGTACATGCATGAGTACTTTGCCAACTGCTGGCTGGGGCTGTTTTGGACTTGTGTTAGTGTGTGCATAAGAGTGGCCCACCTCAAAGTTGCTTGTTGGTTGGGTTCCAACTCTGATCTCCACCCCCCCCCCCCCCTTATTGTCACACATTGTCACATATTATTGTCACACATACGGGAGGATGCTTCTTCCACTTCAATAAAGATGTATGGATGAAGGTCAATGGAAGCTCAATGCAATTGCACACGCACGTAGACACGCACACACGTACACACATACATGCACACAAAACACACATGCACTCGTGTGCTTGCAGTGCTTGAAGGATGGCAATGTGGCAGCAGTTCAGAGTCTGTCTGGTACAGGGTCCTGCCGCTTGATGGCCGACTTCATGAAGCGGTAGGCACTGCTCTGTGCTTTAAGTGTTTGTTTGCGGCTTTCTCTCTCTCTCTCTCTCTCTCTCTCTCTATCTCTCCTTGCTTGATGGCCAATGTATTAGACACTGCTCTGTGCTCGCAGCTTGTCCCTACTACTTGTCTGTGGAATAGCAGCAAGAACATTGATTTAAATGGCAGAGGCAAACAACAAATGATGCTCTGCTTTGACGGATGGCGCATGTTGAATCTGTGTCGGTCAAAGAACGATTTTGCTCGATGGCCTGCTTAATGAAATGGTGGGCAGTGAGTGCGAATGTGTTCATAGCATAGGGTTTGCAACATGTAATTCGCCTAACACAAGTGCACGGCTGATCCGTGAGGTAGCCCCAGCTTTGTCTTTGATGCTCCATAACATTTGTTGAGGTTATGTCAAGATGCATCGAAAGATTTCTAAATGACAACGGGAAGCAGTAGGCACTGCCTTGCAATGTGCACCTTGTCCCTGCTCTTTCATGCGCTTGCTTGTTTCGTGCATCGCTTCCCCGACTGCTGCTTTCTGTGCGCAACCTGACGCCCGTCCTAGGTGCACATTGCTGTTATTATCACGAGTTCCCACATGTTATGCCCTTCCTCCGCCCTTGTTTCGTCCCGTTCCTTGTCCCACTCTGAGGTCTCCCTACCAATCCTGCCCTTGCTTTACACAGTTTCATGCCCCACTCCGATGTCTACATCTCCGTGCCCACTTGGGCAAACCACCACAACATTTGGCGCGACGCCAATGTGGGAATCAAGCCCTACCGCTACTACAAGGCAGAGACCAGGGGCTTGGATTTTGAGGGCTTTTTGGAGGACCTTTCGGTGAGTGTGGTGCTCTTGTGCTGTGCTTATTCACCTCTGAATAAAAAGAAGTGTGATCTCATCTTAATGCGCACAGCTATTGCCAAAACTGCGCATACATGATGAACACACAGCGCTGGTAACCTGCTCAGGGGGGTGATGCTGTGGAGACTGTGTGTGTGAGATCCTTGTCTGCTTGCAAGGCTGTTTGTGGTGATAGGACACTGAAGGTGAATGGGGGTACATGGTTTCTCATTCACTATTTTTGAATGAATGAGTTGTTTGTTCTCTGCGCTTCGCAGGCTGCGCCAAGGGGCAGCGTGTTCTTGCTGCACGCATGTGCTCACAACCCTACAGGTTCGTTGATACCAAGGATACCAATAGCATGTGCAGTTCACACCTATGCATACGATTGCACGCACGCATGGACACACACATACATACACGCACACTTGCACACGCACAGCGCTTGGATACAGAGGCGCACTGGCCCACAGCACGGTGATCCCTTGTGAGAAGCATGGAACCTGTCTCACTGTTTTGTGGGTCACTAGGCGGCTGGCTGAAGTCAAAAAACAGATATTGAAATTGTGCTGCTTGAGGCAGGAATATTCCTCTGTAAGTCTGGAAATCTTCAGCATAGTGGTGGTGACTCCTTCGCTTGAGCACATCTTAATCTGTCGGAGGTGGACACTGGAGTCCTATGAGGTTCTATTGTGTGGGCTCACAACACACACGCGCGCGCATGCATTTATGCACTAAGAAGCAAGCATGCTGATGCGCTGACACAGGTGTGGACCCCACCCCTGAGCAGTGGGCCCAAATCAGCAAGGCCATGAAGGAGCGTGACATCTTCCCCTTCTTTGACATGGCCTACCAGGTAGGCAAGATGGAGCGCTGGCATGGAATGGACTGAAATTTCTGTGCAGACTCAGTGCGCGTTGAATGGCCTTCCAGGTAGGCAAGATGGAGCACTGGCATGGAACGGACTGAGATTATGTGCAGGCTTAGTGCGCGTTCAATGGCCTACCAGGTTGGCAAAATGGAGCACTGGCATGGAACGGACTGAAACTTTCGTGCAGACTCAGTGTGCGGGTGCTGTGCTTCAAGGAAGTGCATTAATTGCATTTGTCACGAGAGATTCATGCACACCCGCTTCAGTGTGACTGTGTGTGCACTGCGAAGGTGCAAGGGCAGGGCATTCGTTCAGCCAGTGCACAGTGCTTGAAACAAAGAGGTACATTGATGAGATACTGAAGGGAGGTTCGGCAGTGCTCATTTCCTCTAGGTTTTCCTGAAAGATCAGGTCTTTGCAAGCTGTGGCTGACCCCTGTGTTCTTAATGAAGATGTTCCATCAGGTTGGGGTGCAAGCGGTGACTGGATCCGTCATCCTGGTGGAAGATACAGAACACTCGCTATCCTTATGCACATGTTCCATCAGGGCTTTGCAAGCGGTGACTGTGAGCGCGATGCCAAGGCCATCCGTCTCTTCTTGGCTGACGGGCACCAGCTGGGTTGCAGCCAGTCCTACGCAAAGAACATGGGCCTGTACGGCCAGCGTGTGGGCGCATTCAGCATTGTGAGTACACGCAAACACATACACACACGCGTGCACTTGCTTGTGATGAACGTAACATGTCTTTGTCAGGGGAGTAAAAGTACTGCGAACTGGCTGAATGAGGTTGGCCAGCAGTCCAGATGAGTTCGGCTTCGCAAACAGTTCTAAGTTCTCGCACGACCCATCCCTGAAGCATCTAAGATCTAGTTAGTTAGGTGCTGATTCCAGATGTACCCTTATATGCACAGTTCTGCCCCCAATTGAGCCTGAGCTTGCCCTGTCAGAGGTCGCCTTGGCGAGCAAGCGCCTTGTCAATGCCATTGCATCATCCCTGCTCGCCTTCATTTAATGTCATTGTCCAAGTCGCTGCACATCGCATTGTTGTCAATGCCATTGCATCATCCCTGGCTAGCAAGCGCCTGGTCAATGCCATTGCATCATCCATGGCCAGCAAGCGCCTGGTCAATGCCATTGCATCATCCATGGCCAGCAAGCGCCTTGTCAATGCCATTGCATCATTCCTGCTCGCCTTCATTCAATGCCATTGTCAATGCCATTGCATCATCCCTGCTCGTCTTCATTTAATGTCATTGTCAAAGTCGCTGCACATCGCATCGTTGTCAATGTCATTGCATCATCCTGCTTGTCTTCATTCACCCGTCATCGTCGCATGTCATCACTCCCAATCACACGACTGCTTCATCTGCTGCGTAATTCAATGTCTCTCTGCGTTATTCCTTGCACTGCCTTATCCTCGATTGTAAACATCTGCTTCTGGACGTTCAGGTGACCGGCAGCAAGAAGGAGGCCGCCGCTGTGGAGAGCCAAATGAAGAACATCGCACGCCCCATGTACAGCAACCCCCCCCTGCACGGTGCTCTGCTGGTCACCAAGATCCTGCAGGAGCCTGCCCTGAAGAACCTGTGGTACGATGTGAGTGCAAGAATGCATGATGAGTGTGCAGCAAGCACCCCCCCCCCCCCTGCATGGTGTCCTGCTGGTCACCAAGATCCTGCAGGAGCCTGCCCTGAAGAACCTGTGGTACGATGTGAGTGCAAGAATGCATGATGAGTGTGCAGCAAGCACCCCCCCCCTGCATGGTGTCCTGCTGGTCACCAAGATCCTGCAGGAGTGTGCCTTATAAGCTCCTGTGGTACGCCGTGCGTGCAAAGACGCATAACAAGTGCATTGCTTCAGTTAAGGGAGTCGATTTTGGGGTTATGGGGGATGATGAGTGCACAGCAGTGGTATTGGGAGGTGATTATAGGTGTACACAGACGTATGATGTCTGCACTGCTGTGCTGTCCAAGCTGATTCCAGGTTTCTTATTCCGAACGAGGGGGAGGTCGTGCTTTTTAAGTGCACTGAAGTGGTTCTAAGAGGTGGTCCCCAAGATCCCCTGCATGAGCCTGGTCTAACCATGTTGTGTCATGCCATGCTAGAAAGTGAGACAGTGTGATCAGTGCACTGCTGTGGTACCTGGAGGTGTTTCCTGGTGGACTTCTTCATTACTAAAAAGAAGTCTGAAAGGTCCTGCATGAGCCTGTCCTAGAGGGCCTATGGTGTAGTGAGAGTGCAGAAAAATGTGCTTAGTGCACCACTATGGTACTAGGGGGTAATTGCTAGATGGTGTGCAAGTACAAGTGTCGCGAGGTCACCTATTTTTGAGAGGTGAGAGCCCGATCTCAGGTACATTGCATGGACAGTCTTTTCGCTTTCCAATGTGGGAATGGACCTTACCCATGAATTTAAAATATACTGGGGCTGCTCCTTTGCTTGGGGGAAGGACCAAGTCGTTTAATTGCACTGGCCCGCCAGACGATCCACCTTTGCATTCCCCTTCAGTGTAGGTGTTAGATGTTCTTACACTCATCCCCTTGGCCTATGTTGCTATTCTGCAGGAGGTCAAGTCCATGGCCCCCTGCATTGTTGGCTTCCACCTAAGCCATTTTGCAGTCGTCTCGTTCGCCTTCTCTGCTGGTCTGCAGGGGGTCAAGATGATGGCCCGCTGCATCATTTTCGTTTCCTTTGTCTCCCATGGTCCTCTTGTTGGCCTTTTTTGCTGATCCACAGGAGGTCGATGGATTGACCCACTGTAGCATCCCCATGCGCTCAGTGCACCCTTTGTGCCTGTTTGGTGGACAAGGCGCTCAGTGCAACCATGGTTCAGTGCATCCTTGCTGGTTGCTGGAGCGCTTGATGCACCCTTTGTGCCTCTTTGGTGGTCGCAGGAGGTCAAGATGATGGCCCACCGCATCGTTTCCCTTACCTCTGTCTCCCATGGTCCTCATGTTGTCCTTTCTTGCTGTCCTACAGGAGGTCGATGGATTGACCCACTGTAGCATCCTCATGCGCTTAGCGCATCCTTTGTGCCTGTTTGCTGGTTGCAGGAGGTCAAGATGATGGCCCACCGTATCATCCTCATGCGCTCAGTGCTGAGAAAGAACTTGGAGGAGTTGAACAGCCCCTGGAAGTGGGTAAGTGCCGACGCTCACTGCGTTGCCCCAATGTCTCATACCTTGCCTGGAAAGACAGGGGAAGTGGTGGCTGGTCCCTGCAGCTTTTCAAGTTGCATGCTTCCGTGCCTCACTCCACTCTGATGTGTTTGGTTAGCTCTCATCAAGGGCCGCACCGAGGCGACAGGTGTGGCTTGGAGTGTAAATCTTTTTTAAAATTCCCTCCTCCAGGTATGCAATCTAGTGCCTCTGATTCTGCCGCTTAGCGCTCCCGTTCAATCGAGCCAATCACAGGCACTTTTGGAAATTTTGGATTGGCCACTCAGCATTTCCATTTGATGAAGCCAATCATGGGTGCTTGGAATTTAGGTTGGTTGTGCACACGAAAGGTCTTGTGTACTTGATACACGGGGCCGGCAGTCGGCCATCCCCCCTGTGGAGTCCGGGCTGCATTTCACTTCACCTTTTCAACCAGGAGTAGAAGCTTGGAAACTTTTCTGCCTAAGAGATGGAAAAAATGCTTGAATATCAGTCATGATGGTTCAGTATGGTGGCTCGTATGTGTAGCAGCATTCTGCCGGCATGTGTCACACAAAAATCATTTGGCGCTCTGCATTGCTTACGCCGCTGTGTGCTGTGTGGCTTTTTGTGTTGCCCTGAGTCAGGTACATTTGTCACTCAGCTGATGCTGCTGTGTGCTGTGTGGCTCTGTGTGTTGCCTGGGGATTCGCGCGCAGTCATCTGGTGTATGTGTGCTTGACCTCCTTTGTTGACCAAGTACTTGAGCATGTACTCTTACTTTGTTGTTCTGCATGAACAGTGTGCCCTTGACAAATGTTTTGCGCCCAATCTGAGCATTGGCCCTGTGCCCACACTCAGTGCCCTCTGTCTGTCCCTCCTCCTGCAGAACCACATCACTGATCAGATTGGCATGTTTGCCTACTCTGGACTGTCACCTGAGCATGTGGACAAGCTAGCGCAGCAACACAGCATTTACATGACCAGGTGAGCCTCACATCGATTGAAACCGGCATGACCATGTGAGCCTCACATCGATCGAAAATGGCATGACCAGGTGAGCCTCATATCGATCGAAATTGGCATGACCAGGTGAGCCTCACATTGATCGAAATTGGCATGACCAGGTGAGCCTCACATCGATCGAAAATGGCATGACCAGGTGAGCCTCATATCGATCGAAATTGGCATGACCAGGTGAGCCTCACATCGATCGAAATTGGCATGACCAGGTGAGCCTCACATTGATCGAAACCGGCATGACCAGGTGAGCCTCACATCGATCGAAACCGGCATGACCAGGTGAGCCTCACATCGATTGAAACTGGCATGACCAGGGTAGCTCTGCCTTCAGGGTAACATAGCATGACCAGGTAAAGTCAAGCTCACGCAGCAATACAACATTTTGGTGACCACGGGTGAGCCTCATGTTGACCTTCACATGAGCCTGCCTCCATTGTAACTCGGCATGGCCAGGCATGGCTCTTCTTCACACCTACCTGGCTGCACATCTGCATGGCCAAGTTTGACCAGGTCATCCTGAGTTTGTGATGTGTGGACCAAGCCATTTGCTGGTTGGCACCTACAGCACTGCAAGCACAAATCTTATCATCAATGCTTATTGTCAAATGGCATTGTAGCACTGAACAATGGCACTAGACAAATGAGTATAAGAAAGCAAATTGTGAAAGAAGAAACTATGTAGGCAGTGAGAGCACGCCCTACATCAAGTAAGGAAAAAAAGACACCTTGGCTTGAAGAGCCGTGGATCTCCCTCACCAGGGAGTAAGAGGGAAGCGAAGCGGAGAACTACATGGATAAAAGGTTGGAATTCGCAGTCATGAAATCCGCTTTAGTATGCACTGCCGGCAAGCAGAAGAGTGATTTGTTTGGATCCACTGGGCATGGCAGCGTCATGGAATTGTAACGGCTGGGACAGATGGACAATTTATACATCCTCCCTTGTGCTCAATCTAGGCCATCTTTGCTGAATCCTACTAGGGGAGGATGACTAGTCCCTGCAGGATGGTCAAGTGAACATGACTGACATGAATGCGAAGCGCTGGACAAGCCGGCAGCACCTCAGGAAAAAAAGGAAAGAAACAAGTTTATGCCAGCCAAAAAGGCCGTGTGCCTCACAGTGAAAGCCTTCATTCTCTGTCAACAAGAATAGCAAGGTTAACTTGCATGTATTTGTTTCGCATCTGTTGCACTCCGCATGAAGGTTTGCTTAAGAGCTGTCGACAGTTCCCTAGAAAGACAAGTCCCCTGGCTAGCAAGCAGGGGAGCTCAGGGAGCTACAAGGGCCTTTGAGCCTGCCCGAAAAACACAAAATCGCTTTTCAGTCCACCCGAACTCCCTTTCCAAAACCAGAGGTTTGGAGTACTAAAAAAGAACGCACGGTTTGTTTTTAATTTCTGTTGAGCACAACCCCCAATCCTGCGGGCCAACATTAGTCTCTGCGTCTAGCAGGTCCTCTAATAAATGACCCTGAACTCAGGGCTGGGGTGCTGCTCCATCCACTCCGCAGACCAAGCCTTTGGGAGAGTGAAGGCTGTGAGGGGGGCTGGGTGGGGGGGCTAATGGGGTTGTCTGGCAGAGGAGTGGGGTTTGGGGAGGGCCTACCTGGGCTGCCCCTGCGTGAACATGAGAGGACACCACAAAGCCATGAGCAGGGCAGGCTTGTGTGCAACTCATGACTTGAGGGAAGGGAAGGGTTACATAGCTGTACCTGCTGGGGGGCAGCTTAGAACTCAATTCATGACTTGAAGAGGGTGAGCAGAGACAGGGATGGTTGGCTAGGAGCAGGCAGGGTGGTTGAGGGGCCTCCTCCTCTCCCCCTCCCTCTCCCTCCTCTCCCTCGTTGTTTTTGCTCGGGGCATAGCTGTTGTCGACCGAGCTATCTATGACTGGTTTGCCCAAGACGCTTCATCAAAAATTGGGTCCTACCCGACCAGGTCCTTGGAAACTTCAGGTTTGATCCAACCTGTTGTGGCCTGCACCTGAGGGTGTGAACTTCCCTGCTAGCAAGCTAGAAAGTGTTTCATCAAAAGGGTAACATTCAATTTTGTCAATAGTTATTCTTTACATAGCATGGTATGTAACAATCTTTAAGGGAGGTCGAGTCACTTTTGACACCACCCATGTATCCCTGACGCAGGAACGGCCGTATTAGTATGGCAGGCATCACATCCAAGAACGTGAACCGCTTGTCAGAGGCCATCCATCACGTGAGTTTGGGGGTATGCCTCCTTGCATCTCATATTATTAGCATCTACTTGTTTGCTATGATGCTGCTTGCACCGTTTTTTACGTGAGTCTGAGGCCTGGGTATGCCTCCTTGCATCTCATACAAAAAGCATCTGCTGGTTCGCAATGAAGCCGTTTGCACTGTTTCCTTTGTTTATGCGGGGAGTGTTTTCATTGCCTACTTGGTTTTTCTTTTCCTTTCTTCTTGCACTGTTCTTAAGAAAAGCACTCCAGCTCAGAGCACTAACAACTGCTTAGTGCTTTCCGCTGCTTAACTTCTAGTGCATTCTCCCCATACCTCGTACTGACGCAGGTCATTTGTGAGAAGAACTAGAGATATGCCTCCCATGCTTGCTGTCTGGTCCGGACCTTTGTGATATTGGAAACACAAGACATCATGATATGACGTCGGAATATGAGCTTTTACTTGGACAGCTTGGATGAGGGCATCCATGGGGCTCTGGCTTTTTAAACCCAAACCAGCATGCTCATGCGTGCATGCTGATCTTCGTGTGAAGTATTGCTTATTTGCATCGCAGCCTTGACAGTTCACTGCAGCCTGGAAAGGCAACCTTCTGACTTGCTCCCTTGACTGTGCATTTGCATTCAGAAAAACTGTAGTAACGTATTGGAGTACATCCAGTAAAAGGTAGAGTGTACTGAATTGGAATGAAAGAAGCCTAACACGGTTTATGCACAGGAGCCGTATTTGCACTAAGAGCACTCAATAATAATGCAGGAGCGCAAGTCCTTCTGTCCAAAGCGGTACTCATCACCATCACTAGTCAGCACCGATTGCTTAAGCAATAATCTAAGCTTTCCTTCACGTCAACACCTGTAATATTAGCACAGAAGGGAAAGAGAGCGGGACAAGGGTGGACCAGCTGACCAGGTTAGGATAGGATAGGGTTACATAGCTGTACCTGCCTACAAGCTGACCAGGTAAGCATTACATGAGAAGCAAGGCTCCCAGCACACGGCCAGGGATAAAATGATATGCGCCAAAACTCAGAGGAATCCTCCTCAAGGTTACAAGTTACCATGGGGTTTGACCTTCAGCCAGGTAGTTTGGCTGCTCGGCCTGCTTAACTGTTCCAACTGCACAAAACAAATCCATTAGATCGGTAATAAACGATAAGTCTCATTAGTTTGCTTCTGCAAGAATTGAAAAACATCCTCAGAGCTAGCTTGAGAATAGTAGGGTTTACAATGGTGGCCTACAGCCCGAGACTCTGGCTGATGGCAGCTGGTGAAACAAGCTCAACCAGTATCAAAAATTGAGACCAAGTCTGACACAAATCTAAGAAGTCTGTATGAGTCTTGGTTTAGGAAAGCATTGATTTCAGAATCAGTGATAGTATGATGGCAAGCCAAGAATGGAATAAAGTCAGCGTTTGAAGGCGGAGCAAACACACTGAGAATAGTAGAAAGTGCCTGATTCGTCCAGGAAAATTCTGTGAGAAGAGGGGAAGTCAGAAAATAACTGTGCATAAGTCCTTCAAAGAGAACACACAGAAGCGCAAGAACAAAGGAACACGGCATGCTTTTCATCTTGGATTCTTCCTTGGTCACACTGATCACAAGCAGATGTGTGCTCCTGCCGTAGTGATGTCTCAACTCTTAAAGTGTGAGCATGTAAGCGAAAACGTGCTATGTTTCTCAGCGCGCGCTTGCCCAAATCAAGATGCAAATACCTGGGGACAGAAAAGGGCGCGCCATGAACAGACAAGGGTCTCAAAGGAAGTGCCATCCAGTGATGATACTTGGCTAATTTGTTCGTGTGGTCACCATGTTCTGCCAAGGCATCAGCAGTCCACACACCTCGCAGCCTTTTTCTCAGATCAACAACAAACTCCCTCATGAATATAGGCTGCCCAGACCGAACACAATGAGTAAACACGTTGCACCTGTCCAAGCCTGTGCATGCAGCCAAAAATTATGAGGTCCAGCATTTACGGGAAAGACTGCTCATCTCAACATCTGCTCGCAGCACCTTGCTGAGTGTAGTGCTGTTGCTGCGCAGTAAAGCAGTGCAAAACCTAACTGCTGCACGAAACCAATAGAACTGTAAAGGTTCATGCCCACACTCGTGCAGTACAGACCAATTAGAAGTGGTGCGCTTTACCCCAAGGATACGCTTCAATAAGCACAGATGTACAGTTTGCAAAGGACAGTCCATTTCAGCTCCTTCTTTCATAAATCCAGTGCCCCAAATCTGGCATGCACACATGCTAGCAGGGAGAGCATATGCTTTAGTCAGCCAGAGCATGGTATGCGGCCTATCTGTCAGGTGGTGCTCAGATGCGAATTGCCTAATCCGTCTACAACCAGCTAGGAAAGGGGCACACATGTACTCAGCAGTGGCTTGCGGGTTGCGTTGTTTTGTGGACAGCATGCCTAAAAATCTAAAATAATCTGCACACGCCAAACGAGCTCCACCTAACGTGAAAACTGGCACATTATCGCCCCTTGAATCAATTACAAGAATAAGGCCTTCAGTCAAGAAGTGCGACTGCTAGCCTGCTCATACAAGGCGATTAATTCATGGATGAAAAAAGGAAGTTTATTGTTATTCTGGTTCAAAAAACAGACACATCATGAGATCCTGCCTGTGAGAACAAGGGAGCATATTTCCTGCGGAGAGGGACCACCTGGGGATGTTTGCAATGAAAGAGGACATGTTGTTCATCCTGGACATCATCATCAGTGTTAGGCTGAGAGTGTGACGCAAACAGATTAGTGTCTGAAAAGCAGTATCCGATACTAGGAGTCCTATCTGGTCATGGGATGTCAAGACACTGTCATGGCCGTGTCACTTTCTCAGCCTGACAGGCCTTCCAAACAGCATCACCATGTTTTTAAAGCATGTACTACAGCCAAAAGCTCTTGCTCTCCTGTGGTGTAGTTTCTTTCTGCTGGAATGAGCTTACGACTTTCAAAAGCCAAAGGTCTTTCTTCTTGCAATAGCACTACTCCAAACCTTCAATTGACGCGTCACATATGACCTCAAAAGGTTTAGTAAAATTCGGTAAGGAAAGTACCGGAGCATGAGTAAGTGCATGTTTGACTTGCTCAAATGCTGTTTGGCAATTTTCAGACCATTCATAAGGCACATCCTTTTTGGTGAGGTTTGTAAGAGGTGCAACTATTTCAGAAAATTTTCGAATGAATTTTCTACTAGAAACTTTACTAAAGTAAGTCGCTAAACCTACAAAACCTACAAACGATCTCAAAGCAGAAAGGTGCTTTGGAACGGGCCAGTTAGTAACTACTTCAGTTTTTGCTGGGTCTACCTTCACACCATCTGCACCCACAATATGTCCCAGGAACTTAACTTCGGCAGCAACACTTTGCTCAAACAGCAACACTTTGTTCAAACACAAGAGGATGGTTATAGCAACACTTTGTTCAAACACAAGAGGATGGTTATACCAGAGACAGCATTCGAGCCAGATTACCCCACAAACACCAAACACTGAGTGACCAGCTTCGATCTAGGCTAACCACGCCATCTGAAATTGCAACACCCCCAGGACGTGGCGGAAGATACAGACAGAGGTCAAACAGGTCAAACACTGCTGAGTCTCCAATACATCCCAGTCTCAATTCTTACAACGTACCAGATGCAGCAACTTTGACTTCCTACGTGCAGAGAAATATTCCTCGCATGAATGCTGACTCCAGCCCGGGCTTCGATCCATTTTCAACCCCTTTCATCAAGCATGCAGAAAGGGAATACACAAATGACCGAGGGAAACGCAGACAGAGAATGTTTTACTCCCTTTTTTGACAGATTTGTTCCGCTTGCTTTTGTCAGCTGGTGTGCTTCCACAAGCTTGGAAAAAGACCAAAATTACCCAGTGACCCCTCTTTATAAAAGAGATGCACCGAGCAATCCAAAAATTTACAGAATGCTTGCCATCAATGGCTGTGTATACAGGCTTTATGCCTATGTTGTGCGTGATCTTTTGACAGAGTGGGCCCTTACTGAAGGCCAAATTCCTGACACTCAATTTGGATTCTGCCCAACAAGAAACACCAATCAACCCCTCTTTGTTTTGCGACATGCCCTTTCGACAGCCAAGTTAACAAAGAAAAAACATTTTCACAGTATTTCTGGACCTTTAAGCTGTCTATGACTATGTCCAGAGGAAGCGAATGTGGGAACACTTGCAGAGATTGAAGACACCTGGATACTTATTACAAGCCATCATGGCCATGTACCAAGGAGGGGTATACGTTCTTGTTGATGGAGACAAAAAGTCAGGTGAAATGGCCCCAAACAAGGGATTGAAACAAGG
The DNA here is from genome assembly GCA_914767535.2 of Dunaliella primolecta. Lineage (NCBI taxonomy): Eukaryota > Viridiplantae > Chlorophyta > Chlorophyceae > Chlamydomonadales > Dunaliellaceae > Dunaliella > Dunaliella primolecta. The sequence continues at coordinate 2,870,461 of OU611754.1, read as the reverse complement.
GTGCCCACTGAGCCCTCTTTTATACACCCTCTATACCAATGACATGGACCGTTTTTTGGATCCTGGACGAGGGGCTGTTACAGCCACAGAAACAACCAAGGTGTCCCATTGTGATTATGCAGATGACACGATGGTTCTTGCAAACTCTGCAGAAAACCTGCAATTCCAGCTTAATAGGTTCCATGAGTATACGCGCCACAAAGAGCTGACACTCAATACAGACAAGACAAAGGTCGTTGTTTTTTTTATAGCGCAGATTCTGCGCAACTGCCTACTTTTGAGTACAATGGCACAGCCCTTGAGGTTGTTACAGAATTTAAATACCTTGGAGTTCTACTGAGACGTGATGGCAAAATGAATGCTGCTACAAGCCAAATGGCACGTAACTTTATGGGAGGCATTGCCAGAGTACAAAAAGCTGGCGCTGAACTTGGTATCTTGAATAGGAACCATGCCATACTTTGGCTCTTTCAAGTCTTTGCACTCACAGCAGGTTTATACGGATGCCAAATATGGGCTACAGGCAAACTTTCTTTTGAGTCATCAACGAAAACTAAAGAACATGTCTATCATACAGGCTTCCTCAAGTCTCTTTTGGGTGTTAAGAGAGCAACAGAAACGCACTGCTTACTTCGAGAGACGGGACAGATGCCCCTTTATTTTTACTGGTACAAGGGTTACAAGGGTTACAAGGGAAAAAGGCCTCAGTCAAGACGTTTGACTGCTAGCCTGTTCATAAATACACATGAGGTCATGAAAAAAAGGAAGTTTGTTGTTATCCTGGTTTTAAAAAATATTGATATCCTGGGAATCCACATGGTGAATGGTGCCTAGACATGGCATCCTGTGGGAGACGTGGAGGTGTAGGAAAGAGAAGTTGTGCTCAAAAAGTGAGGCATACTGTTGACAGAGAGAGAGCAGACCTGAGGATTGGAGCATCTGAACAACAAATGTTTTTCATCTTGTATGTCATCAGAATCACAGATATCACAGACCGGAGAAGTACTATTGGACCAAGTAGCCCGTTCAACTCGGAGAGCGTGTACCCGCAGCCTGAATCTGGCAGTGTTGCGAAGGACATGATGGGGAAGATCCAAGTACATGTATTTAGGCATTGTATAAGGTGGTTGAATGGCATGGTGGCTGGTACGTACAGCAGCAGCAAACTGTTGAGCATGAGGCACGTCATTCAAGGCTGTCAGAACCTGTTGAGTCCAACTGCCCTTTTTATCAGCAAGTCGTGGGTCTGCTTGCGCAATTTGGCTCTAAAGGGCATTGCTTGTACTGAGAAGAAAGTTCCAGAATCTCATGATACACCTGAACCAGTAAAAACTTGTGCTGCAGATTTCAAAACACCACATTATAATTTTGACAGAAACTAGAACCAACGAGACTCAGAGGCTCCTCCAATACCTTCCTGAACACACACTCATTGGACAGACACACATTCCTTCTGGTCATCAAGGATTAAAAGGGTATGGAGTCGCTGTTCTTGCTTCAAATCAAGTGGCTGAATTTTTTCACTACACAAAACTATTCAACACATACAAGGCCTCTGGATCAAATGCGATAAAAGACTCTTTGACTTGGAGGAAGATGTTCTGATGTGTGCCACCTACCTAAACCCTCAAAGCAGAAAGAAAACCTACGTAGGCAGTGAAACACTCCCTCAAAGCAGCAGTAGGCCTGCTCAGGAGATTGACAATCTTTTTTACACGTTGGGTGAGGAGATCTTGTTAGCCAAAACAGTGACACCACATGTCATCATTTGTGGGGACTTAAATGCCCACATAGGGTGCTTAAATGAAATTACGGATGCACACTATGATTTGCTTGCAACTTACCCACAACTTACTGGAAACAGATCAACACAATGCCCACACATTAACAGGGCTGGAAAATGCCTTGTGGATGTGGCATCTAACCTGAACTGCATCATTACCACTGGGAGAGCGCCTGGAGATTTGGGACAACCTTCCTTTATAGGCTACAACAAAACACGCAGAAGCAGACCAGACCACCTTATAGTTTCCAAATGCCTGTACTCGTTCATAGAGCAAGTGACATTCACCGAGCCTATCTGTTTAGACCACTGCTTTCATACAATCACGTTTAGCACCCCGGACACACATAAAACGCACATTGACAAACGATTCCACTCCATTGACAGTGAGATGTTTCAGGACTTTCCTGAGAGGTATCTACGGGCTTAGAATTTGCAACAAATGTGATTGGCACACTGTACAAGACGAAGAGCACATTATCCTGGATTGCCCATCTCAGGATTTAACAAGCCTGCGTGCCCAGTTCCAGCATCTGTTTAGCTCTGCACCCCCAAGCAGTGCATCACGCCTTAGAGACTTCATGAACCAGGATGATGTCCTAGGATTAGCCAAGTTCGTGTCTGCTTGCCTGAAATGCTGTGACTGAGCTTCTAGCTCACATTGTTTTTTTAGATTGGACTGCCAGTCCAGTGGTTTGGTTACAGGCACGTTTTGCTTCAGCTAAGCTGCCCCCGCAGGCAGGTACAGCTATGCAAACCTTCCCTTCCCCTAACTTCGGGCTTTTCAAATTCACATTTGGAAATTTTATGTTAAATGTATTTTCATGTAAAACTTCCAGAACTTGTTGAAAATGTTGCACATGTTCAACTCGTGATTTGCTAAAAATGAGAATGTCATCAATATAGACCACAACAAACTTGTTGAGGAAAGATCTAAAAAGAGATCATTCATGGCAGCCTGAAAAGTTGCAGGGGCATTGGTCAAGCCAAAGCTTAAAACTTTGAATTAATAATGACCAAATGGGGTCCAAAAGGCAGTATTAGGAATGTCTTCCAGTGTGATTCGAATTTGGTGGTAGCCAGATTGCAAATCTAAACTTGTAAACACTTTGGCTCCAGCTAGGGAGTCTAAGAGTTGATCTGTAAGAGGTAGCGGGTACTTATTCTTAAGGAAGAGGACATCGAGAGGCCTAACCAAATCAAAAGGCTAAATCGTTGAGGAGCCTAATTTGGTTGAATAATAAAACAAAATTATTCAATCGCCTGAAACATTCTGTCTTCAAGGAGACGTGAACTTCTAACCTACTTCGAACACAATTTTGACAGCAGAAGCCTGTGAAACTAAATTTTGTGGGTTCAGTTACAAACCCAGAATGTTGTTCAGCAAGTGCCCGTTGAAGCAGGCAATCTCCTCCCTCCATTCGAATGCGCACTCGTCACAGGCAGTCGCTGACAACTCCAACAACAATATAGAGCTAGGTGAGTGACCTGGATCGTGCATGCCCGCGGAGAAGCGCATTTGTGCAGGAGGAACTCAAGTGCCTAGACAGGCATATGCCTGTGGTATTCCCCATTGGGGAGGATGCCACAAACCATCCCACTTAGTCAACATTAAGTCCACAAATGGGGGTATACTGAGAAGTATCAATAAGCTTGTACCATCAGGTGCCGTTCCATGCGTGTGCAGGTTGCGCACTCTGACATGTCAGCTTCCCTTAGCTACCGAGCAGCACAGCAAGCCTCAAAGTTAGATCGTCAAAAACTAATGTCTTACCTTGTGTACACGCACGCGTGCACACACACACAAGTTCCACCAGGTGTTCACAATGTCCATGCATATATTATGAAGGGTTGTGTGCTTATACTGAAGGCCTAGCTAGGCCTACACCTATAGGAATTAGTGTACAGACTGCATTGGTGTGCTCAAGGATCGTTACAAAGCAGCACACTTCAACTTTGGTGCTTTGTAACCCTAAATTGTGCAGCACACTTCAAATTTGGTGCTTTGCAACCCTAAAAGATGCAGCAGTAGCATTGTTGCCCATGCCCCAAAGTCCTTGGATGCAGGCGCCAAAGGAGTGCTGTCTTCAAACAAACAAAAGTTCAGCGACTGTGCCGCTTCTTAAGGAGCTTCATGCTTCATTATAATGCGAGCTTGCTGCATTTCTCCTATACAGGGACAAACTTAAGACAGTCCCCCTTGTTGAACCCATAGCAGCACTGCATGTCCCTTGTACAAGACATGTCCTGCTGCTTCAAAATTCCCCCTGTGCAGTGTGTGCGTGTAATCTTGTATCGCATGCAAGCGCTGACGCTTGCACCCCTGGCTCCTCCTCCACCTTCCTCAGGCCTAGCCTCCTCCTCTTGGCTGCTGTCCTGGCCAGTCATGTGGGCCTCATCTTTGCATGTGTACTGCATCCAGGTGGTGGTGCGCCTGGTGTGCGTGCATGGCCAGGTGCTGAGGGAGGTGTTATCACGCCTGCAGCTGCTGGAGCAACACCCCCTGCTGCTGGTGCTGGTGCTACTGTTGCTGCCGCCTGCGGTGGGGTGCAGTGCTTGCTACTGCTGGTGCTGCTGCTGCTGCATGGATGCACTGCTTGTTGTGCTTTTGAGTGCATGTGTGCATGCATGTGTGCAAGTGTATGTGTGTATTTAGATTATGCACACTCATCACTACTTGGCTTGCCATTGCCCAGTTTGTGCATCCCCTGACCTTGGATAACCTTAGGACGAGTTTCTTCTATGGTTGGAGATCATTTGGGTCTTAAGTGGCCACCCATGGGCCATCGATGCAGACCAGAAGTCTTTTTGAACTTTCTGAACTCACTTGGGTCTACACTTGCTGCACGATTAATTAACATCATCACTTTGTCATCGACTGTATGCATCACACTTCAAGCGACCATTTGTGCATTTGGATGGCCTTCCTGTAGGTCAAGACAGCCTTCCCGCTGTGTTCTTCTGCCCCATCACTCAGGTGTGTGGGTGTGTTCGCCTACCGGGCTTCATGTCATTCAAAAGAGCATATTCCTGTGGAGACCATTCTGGGGCATACATTGAGCATCTTGTTCAGATCATTTTTCCTCATCGTGTCACAGTGCATATCAGGATCCATTCACAGAACTATGGGATCCCTGATCTTTTTGTTATTTTTCCATTTGAGTGCAAGGTACTGGTTGAGAATTTTATGAAATATGAGTAAACAGAAAGAAAAATACGTAGGCAGAGGAAACTCTCCATACATTTATTTAGGAAAAGGAGATGCATTAGCTCAGAAGAGCCGTTAGTCCTCCACCTCAAAGCTACAAATCTGCAAGCACTAATGGGGATCTGGAGGGTCCCTAGAAGCACCCAGCTCCAGAATCTGGCTGTGAGAAGTATTATTGTTTTCAATAGCACGCCTAGTGGTAACAAGCTTGTTGGCATACGTAACAAAATGGACATGAAGTTTGCTAGCAAGTTTAATGGCACGTTGGTGGTCAAGTCCCAGTTGCTTAAATGGTTAAGGGTGTGCTCAGTATAACAAGTCCCACCAACGCCCAGGAGAATGGTGCATAACGTGACAGCTTTCCCACTTTTATCATTGCAGACTATGGCGCTGAAAATATTTAAATATGTATAGTATAATAAATGTGTTGTATTGTGTGCGATACAATTTTACATGTACTTAAGTATGGTGTACTTCTTTTCAAAGTGGTTAACAGGGTTTTATGCCCCCAAAGTGGCTGTGATAAGGTATTGCAATGAAGCAAAAGCGTTTTTCCTCCTAGCCAGCTGCAAGGCTGGAGACGTTTGGGGCAAAATAAACAGCTGCAAGGATGTACAGATAAGGACAAGAAACAAAAAATTATACGCCAGCCAGAAGGCTGCGTGCCATGAGGAAAGGTTCCCGAACTTGTAAGCTAGCAAGGGTTCCACCAAAGGGTCTTCAAACCTAAACAAGACAGAGCTAGCCTAGGAGAAGGCCAGAAACAGAGCTAATGGGGATCTGGGAAGTTGTCCGCCATGCTCCTGGACGCCCAGACTCTCCTTCTCCTGCTCTCCACCGCCACGCACCCAGCAACCTCCCCCCCAGAAGCCCCCCCAAAATAAAGAGCATGGCTTGTGCCAGTAACAGTCTTCAATCTTTGGATGGCATGCCAAATCAATTTGGATGCAAACGACTTAGCTTTTTGCCTGGATAGGCTTAAGTTGATAAGAGATTAATGGTTTAGTCTTTTTAAAAAGTGCTTGCCATACCAATCAAGATGATGTGCAAGGTCTCTTAGTTGTTCCTGTTTGGGTGCCTTGAGCCTTGTTCTAGTGCTAGCATGCTGGGCAGTTGCAGCTTCCAGAGTGGGAAAAGGGTTGGAATCAAGGCAAAACTGAAGTTCAACCGAATGAATGCCCATGTCTTGAGGAAAGATCTTAGAAGGATAAGGTGAGCGGGTAGGCTCGGGATAGAGCGCACAAAAATGTGCATGTAAGGATGGGCTTTTCGATTTGCTTCTCACCTTTTTACTCTGAAAGTTTTCAGAGGTAATCAATTGGCCTATTAGTTGCAATGCTGCCAGACATGCCCTTCCTCTTTTTTTTTCCTTCTCAAATCCAATCATGCTAGCCACTTTATTTCACTGATAATGTTATATTCTCCAAAAATTGACGAAAATAAAAAGATTGCAAGTCACTCTCCTGGCCTCAGATCATCATGAAAGGGCCCAGAGTTCCGCCCTGGGACCATTGTTTATTCCAAATATTGATTGTTTGTGACCCCATATACCATGCTAATCTCCGGCATGTTCAGAAACACAGATAAATCTGGTTAAGAAACGACCTTTCTGGCACCCCTTCCTATATTCTCTAATTAGACAAACAGCTGGAACTCTGTCTCTCACTAACCACTGTATTCTTCCACTCCATTTGTTTGCATCCTTTTGAATGCAATTGTTATGGTTGCAATGGGAGGAAGTGGCAGCTGCAGACGGTGGGCTGGTAGGCATTAATGTTTGCTAGGCATTGCTGGTGCGCTAAAAATAAGAGGTAGGACACTGGTCTAAACCAGCAAGTAAAAGACAGCCAACATATAAAAGTGGTCAATGCCTTTTTGTTGCAAGGACTCCAAATCACCCAGCATCACCCGGTTCAATGATATGGGTGAATGGGAAAGAAAATTTGGTGGCAAACCACGCCGCAGTAAATTAGGCGTATGTGCCCAAACTGGCAGGTTTCACACCCTAGTGAACAGGAAGAAAGGAACTCAATCTCGGAACCTGCACAATTGGGAACATCTATGCAGTGAGAACGCAAAATGAACCTGTTTTTGTGACTCAGATAACACCTTGTAGTGTATTTAAGATCAGCAATGGAAAATCTCGCCCCACCCACGATGATCTCAATTAAATTACTTATACTACAGCAGTTGCTACTTCCTATTCCCAGTACTCATAAATCTTGCATCCTTTTTGTAACGCTTCAAAAAATCATGGGCGTTCTGCATTTCCCGACTCCTCCATCCACACCCAAGAAAGAATTTCAACGCAATGGCCTTGCCAATTTTTGCGGACGGAGCAACGACACCTGTTTGTCAACCTTGGAATTTCATTTTGGTGAATGCTGAGGAGTGGGTGCATGTGCTTACGACCCAATGTGTCATTGTCGTCACTAAAAGCAGCATCCTCCCTGTCAAATCAACAGGAGGTGATGAAGGACCCTGTACTGGCAGCAGATGGCTACAGCTACGAGAGGTCTGCCATTGAGCAGTGGTTCCACACTCATGATACCTCGCCCATGTCAAACCAGGTAGAGCCCTTTTCTTTTTTCCACACGTGAAGCTTTTTTTCCTCTGCACATGCAGCTTGATCTCGGTTAATGAAGTCCAGGCACTTATCTTGCATCCTGATTCCAGCATTGAAACAAAATTAAGCTCTTGGATGATGCACGTATGTTAATTTCTTTTGGCATTGCTTGTCCTTATCTTTATTGTCTTGTTCGACTCAGTTGTTGTCCTGCAAGCACGGCTGCACTAGGTTTTTAAGGTGCTATTGGTAGTCGTTTGAAACCTTGAGCAGGCAGTAGAAAGAGCTTGCTGCTGTCCAAGGGCCCAAACTCCGGTGCTTGTATGAAGAAATGGATAGTTAGGAAGCAGAGGGGATGTTTCCTGCAACTTTTGGACGGCAAGTGTTCCATTAAAAACATGGGTTTGGGATCCTCAGCTCCAGAGAGCTTTCCGTGTATGGGTCCGGGGGGGGGGGGGGTGCGGGGGTGGCAGGGAACCTTGACTTTTGGGGACGCACGATCCAGAAAATTTCTGTGGGGGCCATTTCTATGAGGTTCTAAATTCAAGATTCCTTAGCTCAAGCCCTGTCCATTGCCGCCCTTTTGGTGCAAAGTAGTTGAGGGTGTGTGTATATGTGTGTATATGTGTGTGTGCTCGACAAGATATCAGAGCCATGCACGCCAAGGCGTGGTCAAGCAATTAAAACTTCCAGGACATGTGTTTCAGGACAGTGGTAATGTGATGTATGTATTGCACAGTGAAGTTAGGATGACAGTTCGTGGACTTGCAAGCCAGTTGAGGGTGTCAGGCAGGGTGTCTGAACGAGCGTCTGCAACTCAACTTTCCCCCACCATAAATCTGCTGCATTCCTCTTTCTGATCATGGTGAGTGTGCACATGGGTGTGCACATGAGTGAAGAATTTGTGCACATGGGTGTGCACATGAGTGTGCACATGGGTGAAGAATTTGCAGAGGAGCAACTTTGGTCTCTTTATTTGTCAGGTTAGGGATACTGGAAGTGGTTTTGCGGGGGTGGGGGGGGTCAGAGGGGTCCAACGGAAAATTTGCACGCATTCTCTTACATACAAATTGCTCTTCTTTCCTCCTGTAGGCAGTAAAAATACTGTGCATAATCACATGATGGATCCCTGCTAATGTGCATGGGTCTGAATTCTGGTCGCACTTGTCCCACCTCACTGGCGCTTCTGTGTGGTCTCTACTGGCCGTTGTTGAAGCTCTCGTTGCTGCCAAGCTTTTGTGCATTGCTCGATTCTATTGTGCAACACAGCGTCTGCCCTTCCGGGGCTCATCACGAACCATGCGCTTTTGCCGCCTAATTGTGCTGCTCGTGCAGCTGCAATGTTTTGGCCCTCACCCATGTTCATGTGCTGGCTGTTAAATGCAGCGCCTGCCCAACAAGAGCCTCACTACAAACCATGCGCTGAGGTCATCCATCAGGTGCGCTGGGTTGTCCATGAAGTGCACTTACATGTGTGTGTTGTGTGTGCGCGTGCGCAGTGCATTTAATTCATATTTGGCACTGTATGAAACGCTTCCCAGCCTGGGCAGCCCGTTATGAACAATATGCCGCACCTGATGATGCTGCATGCAGAGCACCAAGATGACAGATAGGAGCCTCAATATGCACCGTGCATGATCTACTTGAAATGTTTTTCATCACCAGTTTTGCCGCACATGGGTAAGAACACCCCCTCTCTCTTCATTTTCTTACACACAAACACACACACACACATTTACACAGGGATGCTGTTCCCAACCTCGAATAGGGCTTCATGGTATCCACTGCTTTGTGGACTGGTGGGCACTTACCCATGAGCCTTAAGCCTCCAGCACGGTCCAACGCACTACACTTGTTATGAATTGTGTTAATCTCTCTTTCTCTATTCCTCCCCCTTTTCCCTCCCTGTGTGCCAAGCAACAGCTGCCAGAGTTGTACTTGCTTTCCTAGAAATAAGACAGGTTGGAGATATTTAGGCCACATTCACTTGATCTAAAGACAAGTCTACATCAGCCAGAAGGCCGTATTAAGGAAAGCTTCCCTGACTAGTAACTTACTTAAAGCTAGCAAGGATCTCACCAAAGGGCCCTCAAACCTAAACAAGACAGAGCTAGCCTAGGAGAAAGCCAGAGACAGAGTTAAAGGGGATCTGGGGGGTTGTCCGCCATGCTCCTGGGCGCTTATACTCTCCCTCTCCTGCTCTCCACCGCCACACGCCCAGCACCCCCCCCCCCCCCCCCCGAAGTCCCCTGAAAATGAAGAGCATGTCAAGTGATAATAATAGTCGTTGGTCTTCGGATGGCAACCCAATTTGGATGCTAGTGACTTAGTACTTTGCCTAGTCATGACCCTAACTAGACATTCAACATGATAAAATTTTCCTGACGTGTTGCCATTTCCAGCGTGTCGCTTTGTTCATTCTGTCTGTATGTTTTTTTCATTACAAACTTACTCATTTCCTTGCTTGAGGCGATTTTGTTGTGGCTGTTGGAATTAATAATTTGCTTGGACAAGCCCACGGGACCCTTCTTCTTCAGGCTACAGGGGTTACATCAGAAATTTCCTAGCAGCATTGGTTTACAGACAGCCCGGGTTTATGGCTTCAGGTAACAGCTTACAGGCCACAAAAGCAATAGGCATCCAATCAACGTGACTGGCCGCTATGCTGTTCATAAAAATAAAAGAGGTTCAAGGGGTTACAAGGGTTTGGCCTACAGCCCGAGACTCAGGCTGATTGGTAGTTGAAAAATCAAAAAATGAAACCAATTTTGACAAACACTTTTGAAGTTGGAAATCTGTACATGTCTTGATTTCAGAAAGCATTGATTTCAGGATCAGTTCAATAAGTTATGATGTGAAAGCTTGCCAAGAAAGGGATAAAGTCTCTGATTGGAAGCCAGGCAAAAGTATGTGGCGGCTTGAAAAGATTAATGAAAAGATCCTTGTATTTTCTGCGCAGCTCGCACACCTTAAAGCAATTGCAATAAAAGAGCGTCTCTCTTTGCTTACATACTGAGTATGTATCCACTGCTTTCCTCTTCATCTCTTGGGGACTGAGGGCCGCTTCCCTCAAAATCTTCTGCTGTCTGTACCTCAAATCCCCTAAAAAATCCTGCTTAAATTGGATATTGGAAGCACTCAGCATTGTTAAGACATATCCTCATTGCGCGTGCCATTCATTTTGCTACTGACACAAATTTGTATTTGATACCCTCTTCTATCAAAGACGCAACTCAAAAGGGAAGGGGGGGGGGGGGTTACAGATCTGTACCAGGACGGTCACAAACACATGCACAAAAGACAAGTTTGGCTCTGATAACTCTGGCTACCGTAGTGACTACCGTACGCTCACAACCAATTCGTCAGGCTGACGCCAGAAAATCATTTCTGCGGTTCATCATAGGCTCGTCTGAAGCTCCAGAATTGATTTTTTTAGTTCATTTTGTGGCCTCAGAAGAAAAGGAAAACTACGTAGGCAGAGGAAACTCTCCTGACATCAATTAACGAAAAGGAGCCTCAGAATTCATTAACTAACTTAGTTAGATTTGTTGAACAACTTGTTGAACAAATTGGTCGTGAACACACGGTATTACAATAGCTGGCACTAGACTATGCCAGACAACCCACTCCCCCCGACACCTCGGCGAATACGGAAGCTCACGACCCACCCTTTCAACTTGCCAACAATAATTCAGCTACTCCTTCCGGTACAGTCCAAAGAGCACCCTTGAACACCAGGTTAATGCATTTAAATTATTCTAAAAAGAACACAAGGCTTTACATGCTTTTGTCCAACTCTAAAAAACACATATTTTTCTTGGTATGCTTTCACATTTTAACTCATCCCGAGATCCATGACTTTTTAAATCAAGACTGTGCAGATCACCTAATGCATCCACCTGATGCATCAGTCATGACTGCTGTATGCTGCACCAGTGCCTTACACCGTCTGGCTCATTGTTGTGTGCAAACGTGCGTTCCTGCCAGCACCAGCTTATTTGGTTTCCAGAGCATTTTGTGTGCAAGCCAGAATGTACTTTACGATGCACCAGCCCGACATTGCCCATGTTGTAATGGACAACAAAAGCACTTTGCATGATCATAGCCTCACACTTTTTTCTTGCTTTTGTTGAAATCATCACCTCAACAGTGTTTCCGTAATTACTACTTCAAGGTATCAGAAGGTATCAGAGGTGCTGTGACAGGGGATGGAGTGAATGGCGTTTCATACATACTATATTCAGACAACTTGAGTTTAACTACCAATGACCCAGGTGAAATGCAAGTTGTGCTGAATAGATTACGAGCTTATGCAATGAGAAAGGGGCTGACTGTCAATACATCAAAGTCAGAGGTCATGCATTTTAATAGTAGGTCGTGTTCTTCTCTGCCTACTTTCATGTATGGAGACGCGGCTCTTCCAGAGAAAGAGCAGTTTAGATACCTCGGTATGCTTGTGGACAAGCACATGAATCTGAAGGTGTCTGAGGAGCATGCAGTGCGGCCTTACATGGCTGCCCAGCAAAGGATCAAGGACTTTGTGCATGAACATGATCTAAAGAATAGGCCGCATGCTCTGATTTGGCTCTCTAAGGTGTATGGCATTCCGGCTGGGATGTACGCGTGCCAAGTGTGGGGTACAGAGTACTTACGAGAAGGCAGTGAATTCAAAAGCCAATTACAAAAAAAGCAATTATGCTCTTTAAGGTGTTTTCTAGGTGTGAAGAGTACTGCCACGAACAGGCCAGTATTGAGAGAGTGTGGTCAAGAGCCCTTGCAGTTTTATTGGTTTAGGGCTACTGTTACATTTTTCAACAATATGCTTGCTTCTAACAGTGAAACACTACGCCAAGTGCTGAAGGCAGATTTACACCTTACTGATATGGACGAGTCTTGTTGGTCTGCACAAGTATCTAAGTCATTTAGTGGCATGCGTAATGAGGAGGTGTTTAAACAGAAATTACTGAGTGCTTCCAAGATATCCATGCAGGATTTGTTAGGGGATTGGAGGTACAGACAGCAGAAGGTTTGGAGGGAAGCGGACTCCCTAAGTCCCCGAGAGGTGGACAGAAAAGCAGTGAATTACCATCATTGGTGTGGGAAACCTTTGAATCAAACAGCACGCACACCCTTCTGGATCCCATCATAGAAAAGAAAAAGAAAAGAAAAAACTACGTAGGCAGAGAAAACTCTCCCTACATCAATTAAGGAAAGAGATACACATTGGCTCAAAGAGCCGTGAGCCTCCCTCACCAGAAGATGAGAGGGGAGTTAATGTGGATCCCATCATATTTATTTAAGGATCTGGATAAAGGAGTCATGAGGAATGTGAGTACTTGGTAGGTTTAGGCTTTGTGCCCACTGCTTGAAGGTCGAGTCCTGCAAATGGTTGGGTGGTTCAAATATTTGTGATAAGTGTGGATGTTCTGAAGTCCAGGACGAGAAATATGTTATTTTCTATTGCAATTGCTGTGAGTTGTGTGAGCTGCGCAGAAAATACAAGGACCTCTTCATTGATTTTTTTTTACATACTTTTGTCCAGCTTCCAAACACTGATTTGATTCCTTTCTTCGCAAGCTTTCACATTTTGACTGATTTCGAGGTCAATGCTTTTCTAACTCAAGACTCGCACAGATTTTCAAAATTTTTGTCTGAATTGGTTTCAATTTTTGATGCTGGATGAGAATGTTTCACCAGCAGCCAATCAGCCAGATTCTCGGGCTGTAGGCCAACCCCCCTTGTAACCCTAATTACTACTTCAAGTTGGCTCGTGGCATTGGCCACTGTTGTCTGTTGGCTGTCTGATTGCTTTAAGTTGCTGGCTCAAACCAGTCCGTGTCCTACCTACCTGATCCATTTTTGTGCATTGCCTAACGAAATCCTGCTCATCAGCCCACCGTTCATGGCTGTTGGTTTTTCTCCATTGCTACCATTACCTAGTTTATTTTGCTAATTTTTGCTAGGGTTGGTTCGAGCTCCTTCTTTATGCTGCAGCCTAGCAACCGTGCGTTTTTACGCATGGCTCCTCTTGTAAACCCTGTGATATTTGCCTTGGACTTCACTCAACTCACTTTCAGGTTGAAAGGCTTGTTTTCTTAATACTGAGCGTGGTTGTCTGTAGGAATACGATGTAACAGACGCCTAACATGGACACATTAATCATGGCCTCTTGGACCTTTTTATAGATAGCTGCTGTCCTCAAACTTTCTGACTTTGCGTGCTTGTTTCATTAGAGTGACAGTGTGTGTAATTTTTTCAGTTGACGCTTCTGAACTCAGCTCAAGGCTTTCAGTTGACATTTACACAAGTTTAGTTTGGTTTGGTTACAGGCACCTTTTGCTTCAGCTAAGCTGCCCTTGTAGGCAGGTACAGCTATGCAACCCTATCCTATCCTATCCTCAAACTTTCTGCGTTTCTTGTGGAAACACAAAAGTGTGTGTTTCCTAAAACTGCAGCCTCATGGAGTTTTTGTGCATGACTTTGCATGCTTGTTTCATTTAGAGTGTGTGTGTGATTTTTACAGTTGACACTTCTGAACTCAGCTCAAGGCTTTTAGTCAACATTTACACTATTTTGATCTGGTTTGGTTACAGGCACCTTTTGCTTCAGCTAAGCTGCCCTTATAGGCAGGTACAGCTATGTAACCCTATCCTATCCTATCCTAACAGGCGCCTTGTCATTTGTCATGGCCACTTGGACCTTATTTTCAGAGAGATGCTGTTCTCAAACTTCCTGCGCTTCTTGTGGAAACACGGAAGTGTGTTTTCCTGAAACTGCAGCCTTGTGGAGTTTGTGTGCATGACCTTGCATGCTTGTTTCACTTAGAGTGACTGTGTGTTCTTTACATTTGACACTTCTAACTCAGCTCAAGGCTTTCACTGAAAGTTTCAGTTGACATTTACGCATTTTCGGTTTGGTTTGGTTATAGGTACCTTTTGCTTCAGCTATGCCATACGAGCTTAGAATTTACAACAAATGCGACTGGCACACTGTACAAGACGAAGAACATGTTATCCTAGATTGCCATCTCAGGATTTAACAGAACTGCACACTCAGCTCCAGCATCTGTTTAGCTCTGCACCCCCAAGCAGTGCATCACGCCCTAGAGACTTCATGAATCAGGATGATGTCCTAGGATTAGCCAAGTTCGTGTCTGCTTGCCTGAAATGCCGTGACTGAGCTTCTAGCTCATCTTGCTTTTTAGTTTGGACTGGTTTGGTTGCAGGCACGTTTTGTTCCAGCTAAGCTGTCCCCGCAGGCAGGTACAGCTATGTAAACCTTCCCTTCCCTTTTGCTTCAGCTAAGCTGCCCTTGTAGTAACTGTCTTAAGCTGCCCTTGTAGGCAGGTACAGCTATGTAACCCTATCCTATCCTATCCTATCCTAACCAAGCCAAGTTCGTGTCTGCTTGCCTGAAATGCTGTGACTGAGCTTCTAGCTCATTTTGCTTTTTAGTTTGGACTGGTTTGGTTGCAGGCACGTTTTGCTTCAGCTAAGCTGCCCCCGCAAGCAGGTACAGCTATGTAACCCTTCCCTTCCCTATCCTAACAAACGCCTTGTGCTTTTTTCACGATTCTTGCCGTCGATTTTACCTTTCTCGAGCTGGTCTGTTTCTTCCATAAATGTTTCGTGTGGCTGGCACAGTCCCATTGTAATTATTTACCTTGTTCTCACAGGCTGGATCTCATGATGTGCCTGCTTTTTTGAACCAGAACAACAATAAACTTTTTTTCCTTCATTAATTAATTGCCAATTATGCAGTGCCTTTTATGAGCAGGCTAGCAGTCGCACTTCTCGACTGGAGGCCTTATCCTTCTAAACCTTGTAACTTACTGATTGAATTCTTTCTTTACCATCATCAATTATCTTCAAACACATGATAACGCATTCAAAACAATTTAAGCCAAAGCCGGAATGTGCGCAGGACACCACCAGCAAACATAAATGAAGGGGTCAGTGCATCCAATAAAAAATGCTTCACGCAAATGCCCTGCTGGGAAGCTGTGAGTTCATACAAACAATATGACGGAATCAATCTGTAGCTTGCCTGCATCCTGGCGGCAGCGGTCTACTTTATATACATCATTTACAGTGCCTTTATTGCACGGCTTTGTTACCCTTTCCTTTCCATTCCATTTAGTGGAATAATAAAAAGCAGAGTGCAGAGCCTCAAGTTCTGAGCATGACCACTGCATGTGACTGACACAGCCACCTGCAAAAGCACAAGTCACCTGTAAACCTTGTAAGAAGCTTTTGATCACAACAGAGCGATCTTTGTCAAGCTACATCATTTAGAGCCTCTGCATGCAAGCACATGACGTACATCTTGTGACCTTGAGATGAAGCAAGCCCCTGCCTCTTGCCTGGTTGCCATCCTCACCCACCTTGGTAAGGATCAAACTGACAACTCGTGCAGCAACCAGCAGACAAAGCAGGCAAGCAAAAGGACTACAGGGGCTCAAATTTTTAGCATTCTATTAGAGCTAAAGCCAATGTGGCTGACTCCTGGGGTGCTTGATCTTGCGCAAGTACTCTATGGTGCGCTCCTTTCCTTCACATCAGGACACGACGCGCGGCCTGCAGCACGTGCTATAAGGGAACGGTAGCCCACGCACATCAGCAGCCTACTTGGCATGGAGGCAGGTGGCATTTGGAAGGTAGCATCTGTGGCGGCGGGTGGCATATCATGGCAGGTGGCGTGTTTACAAGGCGGGAGGTGTTCCTGGAGGCGGGTTGCAGGCCCTTTTGGCATGGAGGCAGGTGTGGCCTCCGTGTAAGCCACATTATACCGTGGCAGCTCAGCATAGGCATCCTTGTTGCGAGGCAACAGACGCAACAGGCAGCTGCATCTGGCAGCAGCATCATTGTTGCACGACAACACACAAACACACACATGCATGGTGACCAACGGGAGGAGCTCAGTTTGGTCCCCAGCTTAAGACCAGGGGTTCGCAGTTTGCATTTGAGACACCTGATCGGCACACCTCAGGTCATGACATATCAGATCCCGCAGCTTAGGACACAATCGATTGCACAATCAGATCACGTAATCCAGGATGAAGTCGGTGCACTGGTCCATCCAATCAGATCACGTAATCCAGGATGAAGTCGGTGCACTGGTCCATCTCGCGAACCGGCTCGCCCTTTAAGCTGCACTTGATGATTTTCGCGGGCACACCCACAGCCACACAGTGCTCAGGGATGTCAGACACCACCACACTGCCAGCCCCTACCTGTGAGTTGCGTGTGTGTTGACATGCGTGTGTGCGTGCGTGCGTGCGTGCGTGTGTGTGTGTGTGTGTGTGTGTGTGTGTGTGTGTGTGCGCGCGCGCGCGCACGCGCTGGGGGGGGGGGAAAGGGGGGGTGGTTATGTGCGCTAGCATCCTTGCAATTTCACACGCGCGTGCTGCTGTACGAAGATATGTGCGCCTGACTGTGCAAGGTGGATCCTGCACAAAGTGTCGAAGTCACATCAGCCCAGGCCTCAATGCGCAGCAACTAGCTGTTTTCCCTGCATAGTCCCCGAACCCATTCCTCCATGGCAAGGCATGGGGGAAAAGCATGTCAGTGTAATGGGCAAACAGCTGCCTCATCATGGATGCTCAGAATGCTCAAGGTAGGTCCAATCAATTGTCTCAGCCACCACTACAAGTGGTGATGGAGTGCCAGGTGACCACTGCAGGTGGTAGTGGTGATGGCGTTGATGATGACTACTGCAGATGACCACTGCTAAAGATAACGGAGTGCCAGGTGACCACTGCAGGTGGTGGTGATGATGACGATCACGGCAAAGGAGTGCCAGGTGACCACCTTACCTTTGAGCCAGCTCCCAAGCTGACAGGGCCCAGGACGATCACGCCCGCTCCCAGGAGCACGCCATGGCCAATGTTGGGGTGCCGCACACCTGCATGCGCACCCCAGCAGCAGTTGGATGAGGTCACCGAGCGTGAAACCATGCAACAGCACTAACACACAGCACAACCTAGTGATACAGCTCTTGGGCTGGCAGAGTGAGCTGAGGTGATGACATCCATCGCTAATTGATGCGCGCAGCAATCAATGGACAGCACCAGCTGCAGCAACGGCACCCTTTCACCTCTGCCAGTTCCTGGTCTCCACGATCCCTAAAACAGGCACACACACATACCCTCCAGTACCAGGACCTCCATTCCATTCCAAGGACACCACTGTAGACACACCTCCACCTGTGCTGTTTGCTGTCTTGCTGGCCCCCACCAACAGGTGGTGCAGCAAGGACACAACCTTGTTCTGTCAAAGCAACGGATGTCACTAACCCTGCCTTCGCCTCCGCCGGTTCTGCTACCCCCAGCAGCACGTGTTGCAGCACAGGGCTTCAACCACCTGTTGGCAAACGAACTTCCATCAGACCGGCGAGCGACCCAACCCTGACCTCATTTCTGCTGGTGCCACTGCCCCCCACGGAACGTGGTGCAGCATGGGCATGTTTTGCCCACCACTGCTGTCTCTCAAATCTCAAATCCCTGTGGCATGGTCCATCGGCTCACATCGCTGGCAGAGGACATGACAGGTGTTAACTCTAAAACGTCCTCCACTCCTGCAACATCACCGCGCACACCGCCTCATCCCTCCTGGTGCCACTGCCCCCCAGCGACACATGGTGTAGCATGGACACGTTTTCACCTACCACCGCAGTTTCCCCAATCCCCTTGGCATGGTCCATCACCTCACCTCGTCGGCAGAGGACAAGACAGGTGTCCAATCGCATATACAACCTCCACTCCTGCAACATCACCTCGGATCACACCTCACCTCTGCCAGTCCCGCTGCCCCCTAGCGACACATGGTGCACCATGGACACGATTTCTCCCACTACCACAGTTCCCCCAATCCCCTTGGCATGGTCCATCACCTCACCTCATCGGCAGGGGACATGACAGGTGTCCACTTGCATATACAACCTCAACTCCTGCAACATCACCTCGGATTACACCTCACCTCTGCCAGTCCCGCTGCCCCCCAGCGACACATGGTGCAGCATGGACACGTTTTCGCCCACCACCGCAGTTTCCCCAATCACGATCCCCGTGGCATGGTCCAACATCACTCCTCTGCCAATGCGCGCGCCAGGGTGGATGTCAACATCAAAGAGCTGGCAGACGCGGCTGTGGATGGCCAAGGCGAGCGCCTGCACGCAGGGAACAACAAGCGCAGGAGGACTGTGAGTATGTGCATGTGTGACACAACAAAGGGTGATCACAGAAGGCTTCGTGCTATCAATAATCACATGAGGCCTAAATGACAAGCAAAATATAATCAATCCTGGACCTTGGAAAAAAGACTGGAAACCAGAGGACACAAGCTTTTAGGGGAAGGAGGCTAGGTGGCCTGCATGACATCTACAAAGGAAGCTATCAAGGCTAACACACATGTGGGCGGCCAGTGCTACATCTGCAGCTGACAATGAGTGCACGTTGATGACAGGTGGATGAATGTGGAGAACGCAAGGCAAGAAAAACATGAATAAAAGGAAAGCCAGACTGATGGCTGGAAAAACAAAACCTGATGGTGTGACGAAGGAGATATCGGGCGCCAAGGAGCACGCATGAATTGCAAGGGTGGTTGGCGATGAGAGAGTCCCTTACATGAGCTTTTCCTTGTCAACAAACAGGCAAGCAGTCAGTCGCTTACACTAGATGCCTTCTGATTCTAAAAGCTGTAACCAGAAGAGGCAAACGACGAATCAAGGCCTTCACCTATGCGTTGCCGTCACTGGCCTGCACTGCTGCCCTAGAAATATACCATCAAGAAGTTGAGTTCAAGAGTTCAAGAATAATAGCATCGGGCGCAGACAGTGCATAGTGGTGAAACTACATGCACCCAGGGAGGAAGCAAGTCTTGCGCACCTCCCTCCCTCTCTGCCACACCCAGTGCGTGACCCTGCAGCAACTGGGATGAAATGACATGCACCAAGGGAGGAAGCACATCTTGCGCACCTCCCTCCCTCTCTGCCACAGCCAGTGCGTGACCCTGTAGCCCTGCACCGCCTGGAAGCCCTTGAAGTACAGCAAGCACTGGGTGCCGATGATGACGTACGCTCACCTTCCGCCCTCTCTGCCACAGCCAGTGCGTGACCCTGTAGCACTGCACCGCCTGGAAGCCTTTGAAGTACAGCAGGCACTGGCTGTACTTGGAGCACGCAGGGTCTCTATCTATCACAGCCTGTGGATGAAGCAGCAGCAGCAGCAATGGCACAAGCTGTGGTCACAGCAGCAGCAGCAGCATCAACAGCAGCAGCAGCAGCAGCAGCAGCATGTGCTCCCTAAGGTCCCTCCCCTTCCTGGCCACATGCCTCTCTTTGGCCCCTTTGAGACGCTAGTGCCTCTGTGGCTGCACGCTTTGCATGCGCGTGTGCGTGCGTGCATGTATGTTAGTGTGTGTTGCGTGTGTATGCTTGCACATGCATGCCTGAGTGTGTGGGTGCGTGGGTGTGCGCGTGAGAGAGAGGGCAGAGCACCACTGCCTGCGTGCACCTGCGCTCCCCTTGACTGACCAAGGAATTAGAAGCATTGAGCACTAACATGTTTCACGTTTCGCTCCAGGCGCGAAACATTTGTTTTGCTGCTTGTCAACACCGCAAATATTCCTGGAGGCTTTGAAGGCAGCCCGCACATGAATTTTGGATACCTTTAGGGCTACTTGGAACCCTCAAAATAGCTCTGTACTGCACTGTTTGCCAGGCTCTCTCATCATCTCCATTCTCTGCAAAAAAGGGTTGCCTACCTGCAGGTCGGACAAGCCCGCCTCTAAAATGCTAGGGTCGTCATCGTACGCTTCTCTAAAGATGGTCAATATCTGCAGGCGGGTATGGCAGCACAATGAGCTAGCTTCTTCTCTAATACACGTGCCGATGCCATCAGGAGCGCCTACACGATCTGCAGGAAGATGATGCAGCGCAATGTCATCAGCTAGCTCCCTCTCCTGAGGGCAGACATCAAGGCTGTCAACTGCATGCAAGTATTGGAGATGGTGAAACAGGCACAACAGATAGGGAAGGAAGCAAGAGCATCAGCCAGACAAACCATCCAAAACAGCACAAGCCAAATCTCCATTCTCTCCACCATCATGCTTATATTCCACCTTCAATGCCCAACTGGCGCCACATTCCTCTGATATTCAGAACTAAAGATTTTTTCCTGAACATAAAAAGGTACCATCCTGCACTCGGTTTAGCAACGTTTCCCAGGCAGCTTGGCTTCCGACCCCTCCCACATTCAGATTTGTTCCAGCACATAGAAAGGTACCATCCTACACTAGGCATAGCAATGTTTTCCAGGCAGCCTGGCTTCCAATTCCTCCTGTATCCAGGACTCCTTCAAATGCATGCGTTCCATCACCTCACAAAAGGGACCCACCTGCACCGGCCCCAGCATCATGTTGTCTGCAAGCTTGGCAGCCATGAGGAATGAGAAGGCCGCCTCAACCGACTTGTGGCTCAGCACCACTGAGTGCAGGAACGTCGCCAATCGAGGCTCCAGCATTGCATCCTGTGTGTGTATTTGTGTGTGTGTGTGTGTGTGTGTGTGTGTGTGTGTGCGTGGGCGCACGCGCATGCGCACAGGGTTTGAGAAAAACACCATGCTCGTAATACAATCATTTACAAGTATGCATGCAAGCAGTCACTCTTAATCCAAGGCTTTCTCCCAAAGCCCCAGCCTATCCCCCCCAACCAAAATACACACGCAAGCACATTCACACCTAAGCATATACACACCTGGCGCGCCTCTTCACAGATGCGCTCCCAGAGCTGATCCTTCTGCAAATGGTGCTGACGCAGGCGCCACCCGTCCGATGGATGGTAATCCTCATTATCATTTGAAGGCATCAAGGGGGGCAGGGAGCGTGGTTGGAGGTTGTCTGGTGGCCTGAAATTCAAGGGAAGGAGAAGGTTGCAGGTTTTTCATATTGCTGAAAATTGGGTTACCAATTTGCCTAGCCTGTTTGCAGAATGGACAAAAGTACAACTCCTGCAACCATGGATTGTAGTAAAGGCCTGCGTTTGGTGGCAAGTGAGTTGAAACAAGACAGGTTCACAGCCCTCATAGCTAGTGATAAATGACATTGGAACAACAAATAAAATGAATCAGTACGCATGAGTGGCTCAGTTCTGAAGTGCACAGAACCTCTTTCTTCTCTGTTTGAGCATGATTGGTAGCACTCCATCCCCAGACCACTTCCTCGGATTTCATGTCCATCACAACCTTTCAACAGAAATCTTCATTTTGTACCTGAACCCCCATTCATGCTCCAACGAACAGCTCATTTCTTGCACCTAGTCCATTTCTTGAAAAAAACTGCAAGGACCCAACCTCCACAAAGGACCCAACATTTACCACCCTCCTGCACTAACTTATTTAACACAGCATGAGGATATCATACCCACCTGCTCAGGTACATGTCAGCAGGGCTGGGCGGCGGGACAATAGGAGACGAGCGGAACGGCGGAGGGGAGGGGGGAGTTTCTGTTTGGGAAGGAACCCTTGGGCGTTGGGGAGCCTCCAGGTGTGTAGACTGGGCAGGTGATGCTGGAGGGTGAGGGGCTGGAGGGTACGGTGCTGCAACAGCAGACACTCGTGCTGCAGGCACATGGTGGGAAACCGTGCTCCATTTGCCACAATGATTTTAGCTTACTTATGTTGCTCTTGCCTATGAAAGAGGACATGGCTCAGCGTGTGCCTCCATGGGTGAACTGAGGGACGAGGGAGGTACACATGCAAGCATGCGTGAGTGTAACCACACACAAGCGAGCTTAGCAGGCTTGTTCACACCTGATGAAAGGTGTTACAGCACTCTGTAGCAAGCACTCGTTTCTTTTGCACCTTTCCTGAGGTGCTCCTCAAAGATGCTGTGCATTGCGCTCGGTTACTCACCATCCCCTCTGCCCGACTGCTGCTGCTGATCAAGCTGCCTGTTGGGAATCTGGAAATAGCCCCTTTCTGCTGCCATGGTGCAGGTCACAGGGCTCCTCATGGCCCTCCTGCTGCTCCTTTGTGGCCCACACGCTGCCCATACGTTTTGCTGTTGGCCCCCCGCCGCATGCCAACCTGCACCAACCCAAGCATACCACTCCTTCTCAGCTTTTTTTGGTGTGATATCAACAGGGAGGCATCGTGGGAGCAGCAGGGGGGTGTAACCTTGGAGGTATTTATTCTGTAAGGACAGGCCAGCCTTTGGCTCACCACAAGCCTCAGAACACCTCCTGAGACGCTGCCTGTGGCAGCAAGGACATGACTCACGCATTGCCCTAGCTTCTGCAGCACAAAAGCATGTCGTCTCCTTACCGCTGCTCGAGGATGTGGACGCCGGGGAGAAAGAAGTCTGGCTCCTGCTCCTCCACATATCGCACAGGTAGTGCGTATTTAATATGTCAATGCAGGAACCCAAGAGGATGGCTGATGATATTTGGCTATGTCGGAGTTCAGATATGTTTAGGGTGTAACAAGAATTATTTTGTTTTAAAACATAATGGCTAACACGGTAGGTTATATGGTTCCTTCCTGTTTTTGGAGGCTTGCGCACGAGCATACACACCCCCACCCCCCCCACCCCCACCCCCACCCACGCCCACCCACAAACACACACGCGCGCACGCACACACGTGCGCACGCACGCACACAAACACACACACAGAGCACGAAACACACACAGCACGAAACACACAGCACCAAAAACGCACACAGCACAAAGCACATAAATACATACAAGCACACACATACACACACATACACACATACACACACACGCGCACACACACACACACGCGCACACACACACACACACACACACACACACACACACACACACACACACACACACACACACACACACACACACACACACACACACACACACACACACGCACGCACGCACACAAAAATATACACACCCACAGAGCACGAAACACACAGCACAAAACACACACAGCATAAAGCACATAAATACAAACAAGCACACACACACAAGCACGCACACATACACACACACAAGGACACACACGCATGCACGCATCTCGCAACCATACACTCGAGCACACATCCAAAAAAGAGTTACAAGAGAAAAAAGGCCTCAGTCAAGACGTTTGACTGCTAGCCACACAAGCACACACACACAAACGCACACACACACACACACACACACACACACACACACACACACACACACACACATACACACGAGGACACACACAGGCATGCACGCATGCACGCATCTCACAAACATTTGCTCAAACACTGCAGCTCGCACACAAAACCTATCGCATTGTGGCATTGTTGTTTACAGCTACACACTGTATTCGCTTTGTGCCTGTAGGTACCAACCATTGACCTTACAAAATCTGAGGATGAGCTCGCGGTGAAAATTAAAGATGCTTGCATGACCTCTGGTTTCTTTTACGGTGTGTTCCAATTTTGTTGGAAACATGGAACCTCCTGCTTAGGATTTTTTGTGATGCTACTTGTGGACCAGTGGAAGGGATTGAGGATTGCACTACAGGGCCTGGATCAGTCATCTGCTTTCTCCGAGGTCCCCTTCAGGCTAGCTCCTCTAAGGCTGGGATGGAAAAGCTACAATGAAGGCCATTAAATTTGGATTGGCCAAAGCATGCCATTCATTACCTTCGGAGGCTCGAAGGAAGACCTTAGCGTGTCCTGATTTGGCTCAGCATACCACTTTTTAGGCATGCAGCGCTTTTTTGGGATGAAGTATGCTATCCTACATGAGCAATGCCAAAGAAGCTTACTGCCCTGTGGGTGCCAGCTGTTGATCTTGCAGAAAGAAAGACCGTCGGGCCGCTTAAATATTTCCAAGAACGACTAATGTATTTGAGGGCAATGCAGATGCAGCGCACTGCTTGTATTGATGATCTCTGAGGCTCACCTATCTCACATGTGGACGTGCTGCATATGCAATATGCCCTCAACAATGTGTAATTACATGTGTTATGACACATGGTGTGTTGCTTACTGACTGTGCTGTTGGAGGCCATAGCATTCCCTCATCCTGAACGTTTGTGCAATTAGAGATGTTGGCACAGTTGGAACGTGCTTGGTTTGAGACCATGGTAAATATAATCACGCAACGCTCATGCTTGCGCAGTTGGTGGCCATGGCATTCCCTCATCTCTCGTGGATGGCACGATGGATGCCAACCGCAAATTGTTCAGCCTGCCTCTAGAGCAGAAGCAGGCCTTGTTGGCAGACAAGAACAACCGGGGATGGACGCCCTTCGGAGAGGTTGGGCTCTTTTTGGTCATCATATTGACAGACAGGCTTTCTTTTAAACATCCGGCTCAATGGATGCTAGTTGGCGTCAAGCTCAGATCTATGCATTCCTTTCTTGAATTCTTGAAGCAGCTGCCAGCCTATTTGCAAAGACTAGTCCCTCCACGATAAAAGAAAGCTACTACTAACGTATGTGCTTTTGCTTTGATGAATATGAATGTCCTGAAATTCCCCTCTGCCATTAAAAAGTGGTCTGACGCTCAATCAAGGGATGGTGTGCTCATCGCGCGTCTGCAGTTCGAGTCTGCA
This sequence comes from Dunaliella primolecta, assembly GCA_914767535.2. NCBI lineage: Eukaryota > Viridiplantae > Chlorophyta > Chlorophyceae > Chlamydomonadales > Dunaliellaceae > Dunaliella > Dunaliella primolecta. The sequence continues at coordinate 2,845,338 of OU611754.1, read as the reverse complement.
GCTCTTTCATTGCTATGAAGCCCTCATGGATTGTACCACCTGCACAACAGAGATACACGACCGTTCCTCATGTGGTGTGTGTGCTCGCGCGTACTGGAAGTGCGTGAAACCAAGCCTCCTGTTTGCGCAGGGTGGCTTTAGTATCCAGGAAATGCTTGACCCTGGAACACAGAAGCAGGGAGACACTGAAGATGGCTGAAAATAGATGCCTGCAACATGAGATCATGTCCTTTTTGTGCAGGAAACGCTTGACCCCAGCTCACAGAAGCAGGGAGACACAAAGGAAGGATTCTACTTTGGCCGCGAAATCAGCCCAGAGAGCCCCGAGGCAAAGCTACCCCTGCATGGACCTAACCAGGTGTGCTAGCTGGGGAAGAGGAATGGTTTCTCCCATGATAAGGGATGCTCAAACTGTAAGTATGTGCTGTATCATTCTATATTTTGGCAGAGGAAATATGTGTCATACATATGTGTATAAAAGGGATCTGCATTACTTTTCTCTCTGGCTTTGACCATGAAGCGCTGCATCTTTGGATTGCTTGAGCTGTGCTCATTGAAGGAGTGGTCAATTTGCCCTGAACATCCTGAGAGCCTTTCCTTCCTGCTAGTCTCTTGACTGCTAGTCTCTTGTCTGAACATCCTGAGGGCCTTTCCTTCCTGCTAGTCTCTTGACTGCTAGTCTCTTGACTGCGCAGATTTTCTGTACATAAAAAAGATGCCGGTAGGTACTGTGTGCATATCCCTGTCCTTGTCAACATATAATCCTTGTATGTCTCAGATCCTCTAATATTATTATATCATTAGACTTGTGCATCTGATTCCCAACGCGTTGGTCCTCACCACGTGTCTCTGTAAGGGCTGCAAAAGTCTGGGGCCTGAAATGTATTTGCCATCTGCAGGCCGACACAGGTGAGGGAGTGAGGACAAAATGTAATGTATGGAGGTTGGACCCATGATGAGGCAATGCATCAGATTCACAGCAATGTTGTCGGCCATCACAGGAAAGGTTCTCTTGAACTTCCTGCAGCTCTGGAGGATCGTAGGGGGCAGGAATAGGGTCGGCCAATTCTGCATGGATATGCCATCATGGCATGTGTTTCCACTGTTTTGCTGGGCATGTGAGATTTGGCAAGCAAGCCCTGGTCAGGACATGGTGGCCTGCAGCCTGGGTGCCAGAATTCATTAGCTGGGGAACTTTAGCTTGGATCCCATGCCCACATGGTGCCTAGGTGTGCCTCAGCGGTGGCCCAGAATGGCCTGGGATCTTGTGCTTTCAGGCTCTGAGGCGCTTGCCATGGGATGAAACACTGCAATAAAATACTGCAAATCAGGGATGGGTCATTGGGCAAGTTTTGGAGTTGCCGTCCGCGCGTGTACGTGTAAAATTTGAATCTTCACATATGTACGCGTATCACACAAGCCATTTTTGGGAGGGAGGGTTTGGGGTGGGGGGACCCCGGGCGGGTTCCAACGAGGTCACAATCACCCGTTAAGTACCCCTTTGTACCCCCAAGGCCAAAAACATTGAGCCATGGTGAGAGATAAAAGTCCAGAATGGTAAAATTTCCATTTTACGGATGGCTTATCCCTGCTGCAAATACAATTGCAAGTGCACTCGCCTTGGCTCTGCCTTTTGGCAGTGACACACAGACTCTCAGCATGAAGGTTTTTATGGTGCTTGTCATGTTGTCAAACACTGCTACACCACAAATTAATTCTACGGATGGCTTATCCCTGCTGCAAATACAGTTGCAAGTGCACTCGCCCTGGCTCTGCCTTTTGGCAGTGACACACGGACTCTCAGCATGAAGGCTTTCATGGTGCTTGTGATGTTGTCAAACACTGCTATACCACAAATCAATATGCCCCTTGCTCTGCCCTTGCAGTGGCCTAATGAGCACCTGGTCCCAGGATACAGAGCGAGCATGGAGCAGTACATGCGCGCCATGAATGAGCTTGGCCACAGGTAGGTGTGCTTCTATGGAATGCACGTGCACGCATGTGTGCATGCATGCACATGTGTGTGTGTGTGTGTGTTTGCTGTTCCTTTCCTTGAAAACGTCGGGCTGCTCAGTATGCCGGCTGCTTTCCTCTCTGGCTCCTGGTCTCTTCAATTCACCTTCTCTCCCCATCATGTCTGTTCCCTCCTTCCTCACCCTTTGCATCCTCCTTATCTTGCTCTGCTTGCTCCCTCAGGCTGCTCAGACTGCTGGCCTTGGGGCTGGGACTCCCACCTGACCACTTTGACCGCTTTTTTGACCGACCCATGATTTTCCTGAGACCTCTGCACTATGCGCCCAAAGTGTCGGCCCCCAGTGAAGGCGTGTTTGGGGCAGGTGTGGTGCACACCTGCTTGTTTCTGCCAATAACTTGCCTTCATAAGTCAGCACAAGCCTATCCTCACGAGTCAGCACAATCTTGTCTTGATAAGTCAGCACAAACGCGTCCTCATGAGTCAGCGCAAGCTGGTCTTCACAAGCCAAGACAAGCTTGTGTTCATGAGCTAGCGCGCGCTTGTCTTCTTGAGTCAGCACAAGCTTGTCTCCTTAAGTCAGCGCCTGGCGCGCTCTTGTTTTTTTGCTTCCAGGCAGTATATCCTGGGCAGTTACATACCACGTGGCACGGCATGCACGCACGCATGGGCGGACACGCGCGCGCACACACACACACACACACACACACACACACACACGCACACACACACACATACACGCGCGCATACACACACACACACGTGCACACACACACACACACGTGCACACACACACACACACACACACACACACGCGCGCGCGCGCGCACACACGCACACACACACACATACACACACACATACAAACACACACATAGGGCAGGTACATGTCATGTGACATGTCAGGATCAATTAAGCAATTGCACGGTACTGCGCCGAGCAAGAGGCCACAATGATTCAAGGGATCACACAGCATGCCAAAAGCAATCATATGACATGTCAGGGTTAATTAAGCAATTGCGCAATTCTGCACTGAGCAAGGCACCGATCCTTAGCTTTTTGCTGAAGCTCAGCGCCGTCCTGAATGAGATCTCCCATGTAGGAGGGACTGGGAGTCTAGGATGTTGCAAGAGGTGTGATTACCTGCCTGCATGTGAGCTCAGGACCAAGGACTTGCTGATGCTGTTTCCTCTAATGGGCAACCAAGCAGCCCAAGGTGTGCAGTCTGTCCGCTGCTACATTTGTCACAATTGAAAGGCACGGGTAAAACAAGTTGAACCCAAGAACGCTCCCGACTTTCTCGTGGCAGCAACGGAAGCGCCAGAACACGCGCACTGATGTGCATTCCCCACAGGAGCTTCCTCAGACTTTGGCACTCAGTGGCACTGCTTGGCATTGATTGGCATGCCCTGCAGGTGCTCACTCAGACTATGGCATGCTGACGCTCTTGAAGACAGATGACGTGCCAGGCCTCCAAATACACACCGATGCCACAGGGTGGATGGATGTGCCTCCAAAGTAAGTAAAAAGCTGAGGTGTCCGCGCATGCGTGTATGTTTTTGTGATCAACTTGCAATTACACCTTGGTTGCTGCGCGCCTTGCAGGCCTGAGTGCTTCATCATCAATTTGGGTGACATGCTGGAACGGTGGACAAATGGCATGTACAAGTCTACCCTGCACCGCGTTGTCAACACCACTGGCAAGGTGTGCAAGTATGAGGAGCTTTGCTGAATACGCGTCTGACCTCCAAAGGAATCCCTCTCTTATAGGTGGAGCATTTGAGGGGGATCTAGTGTGAGTCATGTTCCTTGTTTTGTATGCTCTTGCTTTCTGCTTCCTTCAGACCCTTCCCTTAAATTTCCCAAGTGTGCATTTGATGAGGGTTAAAATCTTGACAGCATAAATGGAAAGTACCATAGTTTGGGTACGTATCCAAAATTATTGAACCAGAGTGCATACCTGAAATGGGTAATGAGGTGTGTTTGTGGACTATCCTGGTTCAAGGCAGCTAACACTTTCTTTCCCTGTGTCTGCTTATCTGTGATCGTGCAGGAGCGGTACTCGCTTGCCTGCTTTTTTGAGCCCAACTTTGACACGATTGTGGAGTGCCTGCCACAGTGCTGCAGCCCTGAAAGGTATGGTCTATAGCTGTGTACCCCCTTAATGTTGAACGGGAGGCTTCTTTTCTGTGTGCCGGTATGTGTGTGTGTATGTGTGTGTGTGTGTGTGTGCGTGTGTGTGTGCGCGCGTGTGGTGCGTGTGTGCACGCGTGTGGTGCGTGTGTGTGTGTGTGTTTGTGCGCACGGGTGCTTCACAACAGAATATGCCTGGTATGCCACGCCAACCCTCTACCTTCGCGTGGACCGGCATTTTATGGGAAAATCTATTCATTATACTTCCATCCATTGACAATAGCAAAAGAGAAGGAGGAAACAGCTCTATGATTGTACACCAATGGGCAGCTTAGCAAAAAGAAATTCCTGTGACCCACATGGACTACACATACCTTAAAAACTTATGTATGTATATGTGGCACACACTAAAGAGTGGCATTGAATTTGGCTTTGGCACCCCCTACAATGTTGCTTACTATACCTGAGATAGGAGCAAACGTGCATTGTAGCTCAATGCACGTCATGTTATCTCAGGGTTGCAGGCGTAGCTCGAAAGGGAAGGAACACAGAATTCCCAGCACTGCGTTTGTGCCATGTGCGCAGAGATTGTACAGGAATAACCCAACCTTCTGTCAACAACTCCATTAAATTGTTTGGTTTTTTCCATGCATTGACAATCAGTGTATGGGCTTGCCTGCCCGCACGGGTTGACCGCACCGCACCTGCTGAATGCCTTCACTTTGCTGGGTGTTGTGATTGACATGGACCGGCACATCAGCTTTGGTAAGCAGCTGTGTATCCCTGGCTGTCACACTGCTGTGCCTTTGCAGGCCACCACAATTCCCTCCTACCACCTCAGGACAGCACTTGCTGGACAAGTATGCTTCGACACATGCTGGTACGTGCAGTCTGGGTGCCCTATTTACGTCTTTCATGTTACAGGTAGAATGGACGCCACAAACACAAGCTCTGTTCAGGCGCATGCCTCGTTGTTTACCAGGCTAAGGTATTGCCTAGGATGTCGAAATGAAACATATGTGGGACAGTCATATCTAAGAAAGTCAAGGTTGGACTAATTATCACAGCAATTCACCAAAAAGTATCCCTGTTCTGTGATAAGAGCGAATGCTGTTTCTGTAAGCCTCTTTGTTCACTCTACATACATGATCATTTCACCTGTGTTCTTACACATGCTGTTGGTGGCTTGTCTGCAGGATATGCCAACCTCAAGCAATGAAAGCAATATAAGCTTGGCTTGGCTGCGACTTGCACGTGGGAGCTGGGCAATTTAAGGGGCACCTTGCAGTTGCATTATCCTGCAGCATTTAATTCCGATGCAACAAAACTCAGGAGTGTATGGACGCTCCTCTCATTCTCCACAATCACTCGCGTAGCAACTTCCCCCCCTGATGTGAATAGTAATGGTGAGAGCTTCATCAGAGGGGATTATCTGAGGCCCGGAACCGCCTGTTTTTTGCATGCTCCCCACTTAATGCGCCATGACTGGCAAGATTTAAACTTTGGTTCAAGGCCTAAGGATCTGCTGTCTGCAACACTAGATCATGAGCCCTGCCAGTTGTAGCGTACCTGCGCAATTTGCTGCTGCATGAACCCCACTTTTAACACCAAATTTGCATTCCAGACAACCCATTGCACCAAATCAAGCGGTTCTTGGTGACTTCGAGTCCTTGTACCAGATGGATGTCATTGCAAAACAAATGGAATAGGAAGACCCAAGAATTGGTAAGATGTGCAATTTCGGTCGTCTCTCCAGGAAAAATCCTCACAATGGGTGCCAAAACGGCACTATAGTTCAGTGTATGTTTTCGCTTTTTCTTTTAAAAATGCAGGGTGTTAGAATGGTGTATGGAGGCCGCAAATGATGTGCTTTTGGTAGGGGAGTTTATAGGGATGGAGGCAGTCAATGGCAGAGGGAGGTGTAGTCCAGGCCCGCAGGCACATGGCTGAAAGCCCGCCAGACCCTCATGGTTCTCTTTTGATGACTCCTGGCTTAGATTTGGCTAGGCCTGTGAATTTTGGCGCTGAGGCTTCTGCTAGTTTGATATTTAGCAAACCTCTCCTTACTGCGCTTTGTTGAAGCTACACATACATGTATCAAACCTATGTTTGCTGAAAACTGTGCCTCATAGCTGTCCTGGCAAGCAAAGACTTGATAAGAACAACTACGCAGGCAAAGGAAACTCTTCCTACAGCAAGGAAGAAAAGAAAAACTAAGTAGGCAGTGAGAAACTCCCTACATCAAATAAGGCAAAGGAGACACATTGGCTCAAAGAGCCGTGAGTCTCCCTCACCGGAGGGTAAAAGGGAAGCTAGTGTGGGTCTGGTGGTTTTCTGGAGGCATGCAGCCCCAGTGCACCAGAGCTGTGATGAGTATTTGTGAAAAAGAAAAACTCTGTAGGCAGAGGAAACTCTCCCTACATCAATTAAGGAAAAGGGGACACATTGGCTCAGAAGAGCCGTGAGTCCCCTCCACCACCACCTTGATTTTGAAAGGCACGTCTGGTAGAGGTAAATTTGTGCGCATATTGCACAGAGTGGGCATGGAGTTTTGTTACAAGTGTTTTAGATCTCTGCGAGTCAATCCCTGATTTTTCGAATTGATCAAGGGTTTGGGCAGTGTAAATAGTCCTACCCACACCCAGGAGGATTAGGTTGAGAGTGATCTCAGCGCCTTGAAGTTGTTTACAGTTCACTGCCAGTGTTCCGACAGTGTGTTGTTGCTGTGAAACTTCTAGCTGGGCACCAGGCCTCGTATCTTTGCAGTATTTACAAGTTACAATGGGGTTTGACCTTCAGCCAGGTAGTTTGGCTGCTCGGTCTGCTCAACTGTTCCAACTGCACAAAAAACATCCATGAGATTGGAAATAAAACGATAAGTCTAATTAGTTTGCTTCTACAAGAAATGAATAGCATCCTCAGAGCTAGCTTGAGAATAGTAGAAAGTGCCTGATTCGTCCAGGAAAATTCTGTGAGAAGAGGGGAAGTCAGAAAACAACTGTGCATAAGTCCTTTGAAGAGAACACACAGAAGCGCAAGAACAAAGGAACACAGCATGCTTTTCAGTATTTGATTTCTATTAAGTGGATATGGCGTTTTGGATGTTCAATTCCGAATTGAGTCATGAAGTTGCCTGGCTGGAGTTGTGCTGCTTCTTACTTATTCATTTCGTCTCATAAGCGGAGTACCCGATGTGAGGAGGGAGTAGGTGGTCTACTTGGGTTAGCAAGGCAAGAAGTGACCAAGATAGGATCAGGGCGGCTGGAGGTGCGTCTAGATTGATCAGAAATGCTGGGGGCAAAGAGGCAGGAAGTAATAACGTGTTTAGAGGTTTGTTCATTGATTTGCATGACATGCTGAGCCAGACGGTCTGTGCTGCCTACATCCATTTGTAAGAGGTTTGACCCATAAGAGCCTTCTCTGACCACTTTCAAAATCATTCTGCTAGCAATGTTGTGTCGCTCAGTTACCACGTTACGAAAGGTGGGGCATTGACAACCTGAGAGAATGTGGAGGGCACTATCTATATGATGACATTCTGGGGGCATACAAGGCTAAAGGATCTTTTGAAGGAGACCACATGTTTTTGTTACAGAGGGCACCTGTGCGGTATTGGAAGATTGTACGTTTCATCCGGGTTGTGATACAGTTCATGTTCCAGAAGACATTGCTAATGCCCTTATTTGTATGAGGTAGCAAGCTCTGGTAATAAGTGTAGTAGCCTGTCTTGCAATTTTCATATCCAAGCCTGTGTTTAGCGTGCATATGAGATTTTAAGGCATCCTTAAGGTCTGGGAAGTATAAATTTGGGAATGAGGAAGATTCAGGCGTGCCCGGTCTTGCCTCTTCTCGAGCCAGCCAAGCAATATTGTAGAGGGGGTTGCCACCTGGGCCAGAGTTAGGAATACCGGTATTGATCAGATTGTTATCTTTGAGGCTCGTATGCCTGCGTGCCTGTTGGCTGTCATTAAAAGCATGTATGCTAATGATGAGTATATCTTGGTGGATGGCTGCAAGCAAGCTCGTGTGCGCCCCCATTTTGGAGTTAAGCAAGGCTGCCCGCTTTCCCCTTTGTTGTTCTCCTTGTACATCAATGACGTGGACTGCTTGGCAGAAAATGTGCAAGGGGCTATTACAGGCACTAGGGACGTTCGAGCCACCCACATGCTGTATGCAGACGATTTGTGCCTCACTAGTAACCTTCCTGATCAGCTCCAACTGATGTTAGATAGGCTACATACGTATGCTGAGCGGAAAGGGTTGGTGATCAATACTGCCAAGTCTGAGATTGTGCATTTTAATTCAAAGGGTGATAATGTGCCAGCTTTCACGTTAGGTGGAGCTCGTTTGGCGTGTGCAGATTCTTTTAGGTATTTAGGCATGCTGTTCACAAAACAACGCAACCCGCAAGCCACTGCTGAGTATATGTGTGCCCCTTTCCTAGCTGGTTGTAGACGGATTAGGCAATTCGCATCTGAGCACCGCCTGACAGATAGGCCGCATACCATGCTCTGGCTGACTAAAGCATATGCTCTCCCTGCTAGCATGTATGCATGCCAGATTTGGGGCACTAGATTTATGAAAGAAGGAGCTGGAATGGACTGTCCTTTGCAAACTGTACATCTGTGCTTATTGAAGCGTATCCTTGGGGTAAAGCGCACCACTCCGAATTGGTCTGTACTGCGCGAGTGTGGGCATGAACCTTTACAGTTCTATTGGTTTCGTGCAGCAGTTAGGTTTTACAATGCTTTACTGCGCAGCAACAGCACTACACTCAGTAAGGTACTGCAAGCAGATGTTGAAATGAGCAGTCTTTCCCATAAAATGCTGGACTTCAGAATTTTTGGCTGCCTGCACAGGCTTGGACAGGTGCAACGTGTTTACTCATTGTGTTCGGTCAGGGCAGCCTATAGTCATGAGGGAGTTTGTGGTTGATCTGAGAAAAAGGCTGCGAGGTGTGTGGAATGCTGATGCCTTGGCAGAACATGGTGACCACACGAACAAATCAGCCAAATATCATCACTGGATGGCACTCCCTTTGAGACCCTTGTCTGTTCATGGTGCGCCCTTTTTTGTCCCCAGGTATTTGCATCTTGATTTGGGTAAGCGCACACTAAGAAACATAGCACGTTTTCGCTTACATGCTCATACTCTAAGAGTTGAGACATCACTTTGGCAGGAGCACACATCAACTTGTGATAAATGTGAACAAGGACTCCAAGATGAAAAGCATGCTGTGTTCCTTTGTTCTTGCGCTTCTGTGTGCTCTCTTCGAAGGGCTCATGCACAGTTATTTTCTGACTTCCCCTCGTCTTATAGAATTTTTCTGGACGATTCAGGCACTTTCTACTATTCTCAAGCTAGCTCTGAGGATGCTATTCATTTCTTGCAGAAACAAACTAATGGCACTTATCGTTTTATTTCCGATCTCATGGACATTTTTTGTGCAGTTGGAACAGTTGAGCAGACCGAGCAGCCAAACTACCTGGCTGAAGGTCAAACCCCATTGTAACTCATTGTAACTCATTATCTTTGAGGCTAGCCTGGTATCTAGCAAGTATGTCTGCACATTCATTCCCAGCTATTCCGCGTGAGATTTGACCTTGTAGGAAAAGATGTGACCTTGAGAGGTGCGGACAAGGTTTGATTCTGTCTTCAAAACTTCTCCTTGTACATGATGTCTGTGCTTCTCTGGGTACAGTATTTGCTTCCTGAGTTGGTGAAGTGAGCTGAGGCTATCTGTGGCTACGTGTGTGTGTGTTCGTGAGACAGTCTTTTCTTTCAATTGTTTTTATTGTTTTCCTTCCTTTGTTTCAACCAGATCCTGCTTCACACTGCCAGTGCAACACAACCACCGCCTGGGGTGTTTTGATTTGTAAATGACCCATCAAGATGACCCATACTTGCAAGGCAACTGGCTTTACACGACGCACGAAGCCGTGTAAGGGGTCAAGGGTTCGACGCGCGGTGCCGCTGTTGAAACTTCCCCTTATGCGCTGCTCAAAGCCATCTGTAACCTGTAACCTTACACGACGCATTCTGGGCAGAGTGTACCCAGCACATGGATGCACCATGCATCGTCAAAAAGGACATCATTTTACAAGAACTCAGGAACTTACTGCTCTTTGCTCTTCGCGAGCCTGCCCACATCACACATGCCAAGATTCTTGGCAAGGGCTAATGCATGCTTCCTACCTGTGCTGCAATTATTCTGCAGCATGGCCCCATCTTCAAAACCAAACAGAACCTTCCTCCCCTGTAATTACAGCACAATTTGCTGCCTCTCAGGGGACTCACATTCCTGCACCCCTCAGGCTTAAAAAGGCCGACATGGCAGAGAAGCATACTGAGACAGCAGGGTAAAGGCAAAAAAAGGAGCCACTGATCAAGACATTTCATTGGACAAGGGAAGGCAGCACCCGGCATCTCATCAAAAAGGATGCTGCCACAAGAGGATTTTACATAACAATGACTTGTAGTGACAAGAGTTGTTTGTGAGCATCAACAGCGAGCAGGGCGTGCTCTCACTGGCTCCCATCCGCCACCAGCATGCTGCTTCACACCAGGGGTGAGTGAGCAGGAAGCCCTGATGGGCTGAGGAAGGCACTGAGGGTTTTGCGCGCAACAGCCCCATCCTGTACTTTTGGACAGCCACACACGTACAAAATCAAAATCACCACGCCCCCACTGCCCACTTTGTGGGCTGTGCAAACAGCTTGTAGTCCCATCTGGTGTCCAGTGAGAAGGGCTCGGAGACTGTGACGCTGTCCTTGGTGGCCTGCGTGCGTGCGTGCGTGTGTGTGTGTGTGTGTGTGTGTGTGTGTGATACATACATTTGGAGTGCCAGTGCAAAGATGTGCCAGTGGAGGTATGTACGGAGCCAGTGTCTGATGTAGCAACAGTGGAATGGGGAGTTCCTTTGGACATTGCATGCCACCACTGTAAAACAGAACTGAAGAGGCCAACCCAATGTCAATACAGCAAAGTCGGGCACTAGGGCGGGTTCGCCCTAGCAGGGCATGACTCTCAGATGCTAAGCTGCCTCCCCAGAGCATCAGCCTGCTTGCCCTTGCACCGGAGCATCAGCCGGTTTGAAAGAAAGAATTCAAAAGAGGGACTACGCAGGCAGCAAGAACCCTCCCTGCATCAATAGAAAAAGGAGAGACATTGGCTCAATGAGCTGTGCGTCCCCTTTTCTTGCCCTTGCACAGGAGCGTCAGGACTTGTACAGGAGCATCTGCTGCCAGCCCCTTGCATAGAGGCATCTCTAAAGCAAAAAAAATAGTGCCTCTATCCCTGAAGCATAAGTGCCATTACAAGTGCCTCCATGCCCTTGCGCAGGGGCATCTCTATATGGTCACACTTGTGCCTTCATAAATGCCTCCATCTTCTTGCACATGGGTATTATTAAAACATGAATGCCTTCAAAAAGCATCCAGCAAGCCTGGCGCAAAAGAGCTGCATGTGACAAAAGGTGGAGAGAAGGAAGCGGCATACTGCTTCAAAATTCAAGCTTTCAGAAGCAGTGCTTGCCTGTTTCAGCCTTAGCTTCAGGGTTGGAATATCACTGCTTCATATTTTCTTCCACAACTCTGGGTTTTAAAAGCACTGCTGCCTTCCAGCCGTGGCTTCTGGGTTGGAATAGCACTGCTTGCCTTCTTCAAGCTTGGTTTTTGGGTTGTAAAGCAAGGCTGTCTTTTCAGCCATGACTTTGGATGGAGGGGCATCACGTGCAACAAGGCATGAGGCACCACGTACCTTGGCAACAATGACATCACTGATGCGCTGCTTGTCGAGGTAGCAGCACACCCGTCCAAAAGAAAAAAAGCAACAAAATACCAGAAAGCTGAACAGCAAGAGAAGCAGGGCATGGAGCAGGCTGCAGTTCAAGTGAAACAAGGACAGACAGATCTTGCGCACCTTGGCAACAGTGAACTTGTTGATGGACTGCTTGTCGCGGTAGTAGCACACCCGCAGGGCTTCATGCAGCAGGGCCAGCGCCTCCTCTGCAGCGCGGAGAGTGCAGTCATTCATTTTAAAGGTGTTGTTGTTTAAAGGTGTTGCAGAATGTCACACATTCATGCAACTTGAGGTCATGCCAATGTACAGTGTTGAGGCATCGACAGCTCACTAACAGAGTCTGTGGGGGGCAGAAAGAGGGCGCCCAAGGCGCAATGTGAAGAGGGGCATCCTAAAGGAATGGGAAAAGTACATCAGCAGGGCAACTGAACAGGAACTGATGACACAAAGTACAGTCAGCACCCCTCACGATAACGATGCTCTCCTGAGATCAGTGCAGTGGGCAAAAATTATGGCGACAGTGATGATCCAGCAAGTGCATAAGCAACCCACACCATGCGTGAAAAGCAGCAAGCAGACAGAGCATCTCAAGGCAGCAGGCAGTTGGAAGACCAAGCACACCCTCCATCATCCCAACCAAATAAAATATTTTTTGGGTGGTCAAATCGGTGTGCTTGCACCTTATGTAGCGTATATCAGAGCTAAAACGTCCGTAGATGTGCCGTACAGTACGTGTAGATATATGGAACTGGCCAACTCTGCTTTTAGGTGAGCCTGTGGCAATTCACTCTGGACTCGTCCACTGAGGACGAAATGCCAACCACTTGAATGCGCAATGATGAGCTGTCAGCACCCAGGCTCAATGCACCCACTTGGTACGCCCACTTGAAAAATTGTAAGCTCTATCCATGCTACTCCTTGGATTAAGTCTCTGCACCACCCGTGCTAGTGCTTCCCACATGGTCACAGCGCCCTCACAAACGTGATTAACATCCTCTTCTCTCCCAGGCAGCAAGCGCATGTCATTTGCAAGCGCATGCCATTCTGCCATCTCACTTTTTACTGGTATTCTCCGCTGCTCAGTCATTTCCCACAATCCCAAGCCTACAAGAACGCTTACACCACAATCCCACAATCCCAAGCCTGCAAGAACGCTCACACCATTCTGTACTCTTGCAGAGCCCGCTTCATGTGGACCCTTTGACTACCCCTCAGAACAGGCCTCTGCTTCGAAGTTCATCTCCCCCCGCATTCCTCAATTTTGTCAGCACTCACTATATATGCTCATGTTGCAGTGCCACAAGCCCAGCACTGTAATTGGCTCTTTGCACTGCTTTCAACCGCCACTTGCCACCAGCATTGCCGTCGGTTCCTATTAACGCCATAGGCCAATGGCCATAACTTATGGCATAAGCAATACCTAAGAATATCACATGCCACTAACACTGTCATTGGCTCATAGCACTGTCATTTGCTCATAGCACTGCTTGCAATATTAGTTGCCACTAGCACTGGCATTGGACCCAGGAACTGCCAGGCCCTTAGCACTGCTGTTCGCCCTCAGCAGCAGCCCCTGCCCCCACCTACAATCATTTCATCTCGTTGCTGCGCTGGCAGCGTAATTGAATTAGCATCTGCTTTCAGCAGCAGCGCTTACCCTCACCTTCGCTCATGTTTTCTCGTTGCAACGTAGTTAGTATTGTCATTTGCCCTCAGCAGCAGCCCCTGCCCCCGCCTTCAATGATTCCATCTCGCTGCCGCGCTCACAGCGTATTTAGTATTGTTATTTGTCTTCAGCATCAGCAAACCCCATTACCTTCACTCATATCATCTCGCTGCTGCGCTCGTAGAAGCGGCCGAGCCAGGGCATTTGCAAAGCCGGTCGTGACGTGGGAGTTTGTGTAATGCGTGCCAGTCATACCCACCAGCCCCTGCAATGTACGCATGCATGTGTGTGCTTGTATTGCGTGTGTGTATGTGTGAACGTGTGTGTGTATGTGTGCGTGCGTGTACGCGCACGTGTTTGCTTGCGTACCCACTTTTCAAGCCTTCATGCACACATTTGATCTTGAGTCTTGGTTCGGAAATCAAATCACAATCATAAGCTGCAGGCACACATCAATGAAACAATGCGCCCTCCTTTGAGTATTTTTCTGGGATGCTATTTATCATGTGTACCTCAAGCTGTTACCCACTCCTGTGCCTCGCCGCAAAGATTCCCCTTTGGGCATTGGACAATGGGCATGCTGCTCATCCCAGTACATGCTTAGGTACTTCCTCGTGAGCACCAAAACAGCATCCTCATTTCACACACACACGCACGCACGCACGCGCACACACACAAACACACACACGCACACGCACACACACACATACACACACACCAGGAATGGCTCGCCCTCCATGCTCACGCCTCCCACAACCAGCGAATTCCACAAGGGGTCGAATTTGCTGCGGCGGTTGTACATGACGCGTGACAAATAGCTGTAGACCTCAGGGGGCTGCATTTGGATGCCGTCATCTGTGCGGTAGTCATCATCTGTCAGCTCGCGCAGGAGCCTCTGCGTGTGCACATGTGTTTGTGTGTACGCATGCGTGTGTATGTGTGTGTGTGTGTGTGTGAATGTGTGTGTGTGTGTGCGCGCGTGCACGTGCACTTGTGTGTGTGTGTTTGTGCAGCTTATCATCATGGCATTGGTTCTGGATGCGGCCACAAGACTTCAATTCAAGCATGCACCCTTTTGGGGGGGGGCATCAAGCCTTTTTCAACTCGCCATGTGGTCAATCACATGACACTGCATGGCGCTCCCCATCGGCCCCAAGCAAAGAAGGACAAGTTGAGAGAGCCTCATGGTCTAAGTGTACTTTATACATTTAATGACTGCAATTCATAACCATTTGAACAAGCTGGTATGCAACCAAAAACAATCCTTGCAATGGGCACTTGATAAGAGCTTGCACTTATCTCGGCCCTGAACTCAAGAAAGTCTGATGGCAATGTTCAGCAAGGACTCGCACCTGAATGTATTGGAAGTCGGAAATCTCACCACCAGCTCCGAGTAGAGTGTGCTTGTTCACCTTCACAACCCTGTCCATGGACTTGTAGCGCTTCGTGGAACCGTACGCCCTGCATTGAGCAAGACAGACAGGCGCGCAAGTGAAGCAGGGTGAAAGAGACTGGTGCTCTTCCAGCTCCACCTTGCATAATTGTGGCCAAAAACCATGTAAGACTATGCTGCGTGAGCCGATGTGCGCTGAGCAGTTCTACAATTGTGTGCCTGGATCTGTAACATGCGTAGCAGAGGAGAGTCATTTGCTCACCCCAGGGTGTCCGCCACGATCATGACTCCATCCTTGTACTTGAGCCCAATCACTGAAGTTCCTGTCACATAAGGGTACTTCGTGTGCTGCCTGGGGTCTGCTCCAGCCTGCTTCTCAAGGACGTTCCCATCCACCATGCACGCTTGTGCTCCACAGGAGGGGGTGCAGGCCTCAGCTGATGAAGACACAGCATGGGTAGTGGGAATGGGGTGGGCCAGAGAGGGACCCAACTGCCAGCCCAGAGCTGGGGAATGGGACGTTGGCCTAGGTATCATGGAGAGTACCTGCTGCTGCTTTCAGATGATAAAACAAGTACTGGACTAATTGTTTTTAACTGTCGTACAGATGAAGCAAGGCACAACACGCTGATCAAAGCAGGAGTTGTGTCACGTACTTCCTAATTGGTTTATAACGAAACGAAATTGATTCCACTGTGATGTTACTCTCGTGCATCTGGCTAGCTGATTAGACTGCCAAACAAAGTAAGGAGGAGCCAGTAGCAGTACTGACAGGGACAGAGGGGGATGAATGTACAGTAGTTCAGAACCGCCGGCAAGTGGGCGCGCTTTCATGGCATACAGAAGGTGGGTTTTGAGAAGTCATAACATCTATAGGATGTGTGCAAATGCAAGCAGAGCGTGCTGTTTGAAGAGTGTTCTGATGGTAAGGAGCACAAACATAAATGCATTGGTTACAGTCATCAGCCATCAATGGGCCAAGCAATTGACTTGTGCGCTTTCCTCTTGTGCACGTCTGTTGTGCATATGCGCATGTGCATTTTGCTTGCTTGATGATGTGCGCAGCATGCTGTGTGTGCTGTGGAGCACCTTTCCCCAGACAGTTCCCCCCATTCAGATGCCAACTTACTGTGCAACTTGACTTGCTTACTCATTGCAGCAGCAGCCCAACGGGAGTGGCTGCAGCACCTCTTGTTCCAGGTCACACGAGGGCATGGGAGGACTTGAGAAAGGAGGTTAGCCACAACCGTTGCTTGGCCTGTTAGAGTTGTCTATCAAGCAGTCCATTCCGCAGTTCTGCACCTTATGCATTTGGTCTTGGCACTCTCCATCTGTCCCCAGGCAAGAAAGCTGGAAGGTGAGCTCGATGTGAAGCTGGCAGCCTACGCAAAGTTATGCTCTGGTTTTGAAGCGAACTACAGGCTCAAGGCTTCCGACAGCTCGTCCCTTGGGGCTGACCAGGTGTGTGTGTGTGTGTGTGTGTGTGTGTGTGTGTGTGTGTGTGTGTGTGTGTGTGTGTGTGTGCGCGCGCGCGCGCGTGCGCGCATGGGCGCAACCTCCATGCTTGCCGTGTATATGGAGTTGTGTCCCTAAGCTTACTTGCGAGAAGACGATAAGACCTGGCGGTTGAACTCCTGTAAAAACCTGGCCTCTCCACACTTGCCTGTCCGTTACAATATTCCAGATCGTGATCTTGTGTAAGCATGAATTCAGCAATTTATTATAGGCCCTATGAGCTAAAGATTCTTATTTTCTATTGAGTTGAGCTGTTGCATTGTCTCCAAGCTCACATTGCAAATATGCCACAAAGTTGTATTGAAGCTTAAAACCTTGATCAAACACATGGATAGTCTCTGATGCAACTTCAAAGTATGGCTTGCAGCCCAAAAGTTAAGAATTGCACGTCCCACGTGAATGTCCAGCCTTTTGGGGGGGGCAGATTCTGATGTAGGGGGCTTATTGACTCTGGTTACCATAAACCCCTGCAGCAGCACGGGCATCTTGTACCCCAAATAGTAGGGAGGGCCTTCGCGCTTACGTTGTTGATTTTTCTTTTCTTTCTGCCTGTTGGCACTGCCCATTGCGCTGCAGCTTGTATGCAGACAGAGGCAGCCAAACCAGGAAACGTACAGGACGTTGTAGCAGCACCTGCATCAACTTTAGATACTACCCGCTATCCCATTGCACTGCAGCTTGCGCAGGCCAAGGCAGCTGGAATAGAGGGCCCCTTGCATCCGACACCTCCCTTGCATCCAACATTTCTGTGTGCTGTAACCTTGCTGCCTGGCCCCTGCAGTTTGCGCATACCAAAGCAGCCAAGCTTGAGGACATCCTGCATCAGCACCTGCATCTAATTCTCTTCGACGCTGCTGCCCATAGCACTGCAGCTTGCGCAGACTAAGGCAGCTGAAATAGATGGATCCCCTTGCATCCAACTTCCTGCTTGTATCCTGTATCCTAACATGTTTGCATGCTGTCCACTTGCTGCTTGGCCCTGCAGCTTGCGCAGACCAAAGCAGCTGAAATAGAGGGCCTCCTGCAGCGGCTGTCGGATGTGAATGACGAGATGGGCGGGTTCATGGGTGGCATTTCCGACTCGCGGTCGCACACGCTTGCCAGGCACCGTGACATACTGCAGGAGTTTAATCAGGTGAGGAGCCATAGGTGACATACTGCAGGAGTCCAATCAGGAGCAGGAGTTCAATCAGGTGAGGAGCCAACAAGCTGGGTGACTGCCTGCTTGCCTGCATGCACCCCTGCCTATGACCGCAATGTAGGCATTACATTGAGGGCTGGGTAGAGGGGGTTGAACACTCATAAATAGAGGCTCTCTAAAAGGGTCAAAGAGGCCCCAAAAGGCTCTTTTGAGCCCCTTTTGCTTGACCCTCTTTACCCAAATCAAAGTATGTTACCTTGCATTACATTGGTCCGGCCTCTATCCCAAATCTTTGGCTGGCCATTTATAGTTTGCCTTTGGTCACAATGTAAGGCACATGATACCATCAAATTTTGCACAGAGGCTAATTTGTTTGTGTTATTGTTTGAAGGTGTCTTCAACAGTTTGTGATGCACATGCCGCTTTCAAACATTAGGGAGTATACCTGAGGTGCTATTTTTGACGTTTTCTCTTTACAAACCTGTGGCTTAAAAAATTCAATGAAATGGCCTTGGCGTAGATGGAAATGGGTGCCATGCTTGAAAATGGCTTGAGCTAAAGCGAAGGAGTGTGTGGTATTTAACATGCATGTGTGTGTTTTTGTGTAAAGGTGTCCCCAGCAGGTTGTAATGCACGTGCCCATATTAAACAGAAGAGGATATAACTGATGTATGCTTTCTCGAGGTTTTCTCTCTGCATGATTGGGGCTGTGACAACCTGAATCAATGATCTTGGCAAAGATGGATATGGGTACCAAGCTTGAAACTGGCTGGAGCAAGCAGGCCCAAGCAGCTTGGTGCATACTTGTGCATGGAACTGACATGATTTGAGCATGCATACACACACACACACACGCACACACCAGTGTTTCTTTTTTGGTTTTTCAAAAACCTTGATTTTATGTCTCACCCGAATATGCCAATCTCAGAAACCTTAATTTCACAGCTTTTGCCCAAGTGCCCCCAGCCCCTAATCAGTCCCACACAATTTCTTGAATGAGACCATGCAAAAGACCATGCAAATGGGAAGGCTGTCTGTGTAAATGGCGAAGGCAATGTTGCCAATGAGTTGATGGCTGTGTCCACAGCCTGTCCGCAGCCTTGACTGTCTTGCAGTCACATTGCTCTCTTGCAGACGCATCTGTGATGGGGCGCCCTAGCTGCAAGTGCTTGTATGTGCTTGCTTGCAGCTTGGGGTCAGCACTGCCTGTCCTCCGTGCAGCTGTGCTGTGTACTCCGCACCCTTGTCCAAGTGCTTCTGTCATGCTGCCGTGTCCTTCTGTGCAGCTCTGCTGTGTCAGCACTGCCTGTCCTCCGTGCAGCTCTGCTGTACTCCGCGCCCTTGTCCAAGTGCTTCTGTCATGCTGCCGTGTCCTGTGCCTGCTGCCATGCTGCTGCACGCTCCTTGTGCTTCTTGCCATTCTCATGCAGTTTCACCTTCTGGAGTTTGCATTGGAAGCTTGTCATGCAAAAGAGGCACTGCGCCACCTACTCACTGTTGTCATCAGACCACCATCCCTGAGCCCCTGAGCCAATGCTCGCACAGTTGGGGGCAGTTGGGGGGGCTGATACCAAGCTGCCTGGAACTTGGTGAGGCCATGTGGCTTGTCAGCCTCATACTCACCATTGCTATGCCCTGTTTTCACCCTTTTCCTGCTCTCGTCAACGCTCACTGAAGAAAATTTTAAACTGGGTCTCTGAAGTCCAATTTGCAGGCATTTCAAGTTACTTTGACCCCCTCTTCACCGAAGTTTTGCCGTCCCCAAAATTCTTGATTTTATAGCTTTCTGAAATCTCAAGAAATCTGAAATTTATGGCGATCAGTATCATATGGCGCCAAAAAAGAAACACTGACACACACAGCACGCACAGCACATAGCACACAAAGCACACAGACGGTCATGCACGTACACATGACCCAGCATGCCTTTGCGCTTTGCTTTGTGTGCTCCTGGTCCTCGCCGCCTGGATGCAAGACTGGAAAATGTTATGCTTCTCTAGCAAACACTGGTTAGTGCCCTTGGGCTTGCTTGCTGGTTATCCTTGCACCAGAGCAAAACCTGTTTGCTATGCATTAATTGCAGGAGTTCCAGCGCCTGAACACGACGCTGGGCGCTGCATGGGGCAGTGCATAGCGCTTATTGCATGACACAGTTGCGCGGTTGCACATCGCATTGCTTGCAGGAGTTCCGGCGCCTGAACACGACACTGGGTGCTGCACGGGACAGGGTACAGCTGCTTGTCGGCAGTGGGGATGCTGGCCACATTGGCCTTAATGTGAGTCAGTGACGAGTGTGAGCATGCTCGCATGTGCATGCTAAAAGGCTGTTGCACATGAGTCAACACCAAATGGGGATAACCAAACAAGAAAAGAGCAGTAAACTCACAGAGGCGTTGAAAACTCCCTACATCAAGTAAGGAAAGGATGCCACATTGGTTCAAATATCATACGAGCACCAAACAACAATAGTCAACTGCACATGAGTCAAATGCGCATGCTAATGAACTGTTTAACAGGCTGTTTACACATATGCATGCTAACAGACTGTGCTGGGATGGAGCCCATGCTGTTGCTGAGCATGGATGCAGGCCGCACTGGCCTCAATGTGGTTCAGTGATACACATACAGGCATGCATGCATGCATGCCTGTGCATGTTATCAGACCGAATAGGAAAGAGGTGTGTCCAGCAACAGCATGAACGCAGGCTTCTGGTCTGATTCACGATCCATAGAAACACTGAGTTGAGAAGCGCTGGCTAGCAAAAAGTTGGCGTGCTCTGGCGCACAGGTCAACCACAGAATCTTTACAATTTCGGTCTGGACACAGCTGCTTGTAAGCAGGCATGAAACATACGTATGCATGGATGGCTTCTGTCCGTGTGTACTCGCTGATACCTCTGTCATAATGGTCATAGTTATGGTCATAATAATGGTCATAATGTCACAGTGTCATTTCTGCATTGAAATTACATGATCTGGTTGCACGCGTATCACAGATTGCTGGATCCGGGACTGGTGCATTGCTTCGTGAACGGGCGACTATTCAATCTTCAACCAACGCTGTGAGTACCAAGGCCGCCTGTGCATGAAGCACAATAACTGTTGCAGCTGCGGGACAATAGGCAGACCATTTTGTCAGGTTCATCTCTTTGTAAAAAACAACATTCTGTGTTGGCCCTCTTATTCAGGCTTCCATGCTTGCCCTCTTTCTAAACCCGTTTTCCCTGAGACAGGGGGCGCCTGTCAGTGTCATTGACCTCGCAATAATGTCAGCGTATAGCAGGGTCGGGTCATATGTGGGAACTTATGTATACACGGTATATGTGCATATATAATATGCTTGTATCATTATAATATTATAATATATAATGACAATAATGATGTGTATAATGGTAATACATTATGCATATAGCGTTAAACGTACTTACGTTTAAAATGATGATTAAATGGGCATGCTTAAAAGGACTTTTTTTATTTGTCAAACGTTAAAAAAAATACGTCTGCAGGCGGTGCCTCACAGGCCCGACTTGGGCCTCGTTTCAAGTTTCGCTGCTTCCCTTCACGAATTTGAACATACTGTGTCCCGAGTTTCACTCTGCATCGTCCTCAGCGCCTGTGAACCAATGCTCCCTCCCATGGACCCCTTCTCAAGCTGCATGCTGCCCCATCTCCTCCCCCTCCTCATCCACAGCCATCCAAGGCTGAGCCTGCCCCAGCTGCAGGCAGGTCCTTGAGCAAGCACGAGCCGCACCTTATCAGTGGCATCGTTGGTTGTGAGCCTGCCCCAGCTACTGTTGCTGTGCGCTCTCCCTCTGCTTCATCAGGCTTTGCCACTGCAACATAATCCCACTCATGACTAGGGATCGGCGTATCGCGCTATATGAGCCAAACCTATAGCGCGATGTAGCGCGATATCGCGATATCGCGCTATATGGCGCTATATTGAAACGCTATATTATGCCAGAAACCCCCCTCGCGGGTCGAGTTTCGGCATCAGAGTCAGCGGGCTGGTGGGGAACCGTGTACAATGCTCCCTTGCAAAAAAGGAGAGCCAGGAAACAATCCTGACGAGCTCTGGACGCCTCTGGGCCAAAATATAGCGCTATATCTGCTCAGGCCAAATGACCTACTACAGGTGTGCTCACTCCCTCATGGCCATACATCCCCTTGGCCCTGCCCTTCCCTTCCCTTTGCAGGACAGCCCATGATAGCTTGTGTGTGTGTGTGTGTGCGTGTGTGTGTGTGTATGTGTGTGTGGTGCGTGTGCGTGTGTGTGTGTGTGTGTGTGTGCGCGCGCGCGCGTGCAGGCATGCGCACGCGGCCTGTGTTTTGAGCGTGCCTGTGTGCCTGCCTGCCTATGTTTGCCAGTGTGTGTGGGGGTACATGTGTGCGCTCCTGGGTGTGTGAGCGCTCCTGTGCGTATGCGCTCCTGCATGTTTGCGCGCCTGTGTGTGCGCATGCGGGCCTGCATGTGTTCATGCACTTGCCTGCATGCGCAAATGTAATGGAAAATTGGCTCAAGCATGTGCATGCATACCCTCAATACCACGTATGAGCACGCACTTATGCATGCTACCATGCGTGCTGATGTGTCCATGCACACAGGGGTGCAAGCGTGCGTGTGCGCATGTTGTGTGTGTATGTGGCTGCATGTGTGTGTCTCTGCGTGTGTATGTGTGTGTGTGGCTGTGTGGCCCCCACGCCTCTTCTCCAGGGTGTTGCCAGGCTTTTGCTCCTCCCCAGTGGCTCTCCATATTGCACAATTACCCTTGGATGTGAGAACAGCGAAATCCTTGGTTTGTGCCCGATTGCTGAGGTGCTGCGGACGCAGTAAATGGTTGATTTTAACGTACTACATTTTAGCACGCTCTATATTTCAAAATTGTATAGCGCGATATCGCGCTATATCGCGCTATACGCGATATTGCGCTATAGGCCAACGCCGATCCCTACTCATGACCCTTATTTTTAGGCATGTTTCATGTCTATGGCCTTTGGGGAAGCAGGGGATGAGGTGAGGGGTGGTTGGCACCCCTCTAGGAGCCCCAATCACCCGAGACCCTCCCTCTCACAAATTGTTCCCCAAAAAGCGCATATGTATGCAACATGTGCACATTTCACGCAGTAAAGCGCGTCCGGCTTCTCCCAAACCCACATAAGAACCCTGGCATTACGTGACAGCGCTAGAGCATTTCCTGTTCACCTGCATTAGGTCCCTGTGCCACACCTAGGGATTGCAGCATTTGCTACTATATCTTTGCCTACATCCAATACATTGTCTCTTTTTTTCAAGTGCAACGTCTAGGCATCTTGACACTGTTTGTGCACGTTATTTCCCTACTCCCTGAGGAGTGCATTAGGACGAAGACAAAGCAGTTCCTGGTGCAAACAGGGAGACTTGCATGCCTGCCTTCCCACACGTTGATGGGATGCTCCTGCAAGCACATTGCCCGGTATATTTGCTGCTGCTGCTGCTGCTGCTGTTGCGGAAAAAAACGTAATGCAGCCAAATAAGCGCACAAACAAATGCTTTCCCCCAGGTTGATGAGGTGCTCCTGCAAGCACAGTCAGTCTCCACCAGCCTGGTTGACCAGCGGCGCGTCTTCGACAGCATAGGGGACAAGGTTTTACAGGTGTGTGTGTACGTGTGTGTGCGCGTGTGTGTTATGTGTGCGTGTGTCTTTGCGCATTTTGGAGTAAAGTCATGAGAAGCATGTGTGATAGAACTCTTGCATGAACAGCAAGATGTGGGTATGGCTGATCACATCAGCTGCTTGGAAATGTTTTGGGTACCTCATTCTTATACAATTCAGTTATACCTGCAAATTGGAGCCTGCTTCACAATTGGCACATACTGGTTAAGTATGCTGTGTCTGCTGCCACAGTGGTCACAAAAAGCGCAAAACACATGTCCTGATCAAGAGCCTCGGCAGATACTTGCCTGTTTCTGCGTATAACTCTGCAAACAACAAACCCATCGGCGTGGCTACATGGCATAACTGCTAATTGAATGTATCATTGCCCTTCGTCAAATGTTTGTGTATTTATACATCATTATACATTTTCCTTGCAAGATATTGGACCTGGCCAACCCTATGCGTGTTGCATGGGGACAGCTGCAAGCTTGCTTTTGCAGGGCAGTGCTTCCCCCAACCCCTTAGACTTGCTGTTTGCTTCGAGCCATGTAATGACTGCATATAATGAACCATGATAATGTGTCATACCTGCTGAGCTGCTCCAGCATTTCCGCATAGGGGGGTGCTACACCTGTATTAGAGCAACTTTTGATACCTGGTCACTGATGTTGGCTTCCTGTCGCAGATTGGTGCTCGCTTTCCTGTCGTGAATGGGCTCCTCAATGTGATCCGCCGGAAAAAGTCCAAAGACACCCTCGTACTGTCGGGCGTCATAGCGGCCTGCACGCTGCTAATCATCATCTACCTTTTTGCCAAGTAGCAGGCTATAAGTAGCTCTGCGCCTTGTGGACAGCCAGTGTCAGTGTGTGTGTGTGTGTGTGTGTGTGTGTGTGTGTGTGTGTGTGGAGTAAGCACTGCTCTATCCCTCATCATCATCTACCTGCTTGCAAAGTAGCGGACTAAGGTAGCTTTGGGTCTCTGCAGCCTGCACGCTGCTCAACATCATCTTCCTGTTTGCCAAGTAGCAGGTCACAGTAGCTCTGCGCCCAGTGCGGAGTCTGTGAGTGTGTGTGGGGAGTAAGCACTGCTCTTAGTGTGTGCGTCGTGCTCAAACTGCTCTCTTTGCTGCTCATCATCATCTACCAAATAAACTAGAGGTGGTTGGAACCGTGACAGGGGCTGGTAGCCATCCGCCTTCTTGCAAATGTGCGCCAGTCCACAAAGAGTGGTTGGTGCCAAGGACGGGGCACCAAGTTGTGGGCAAGGGAAGCTAGCTGTGTGTGCTTTGGGTGCAGCTTGTCAGGTATGCAGAGTGTGTATCGCTCTGTTTACTGCCCATCATCCTGTATGGCCTATTTGCTGAGTGGTGCACTTGAGATGCAACAATGACGAGGGTGAGCGCCGAGTAGCCGCAGCGTGTGTGCCTCGGCTGTTCCTACATCAGTGCGCCCTGCTTTTGCAAAAGAGCGCCAAGCAGCCAAAACGTGGTTGCCTTAGTTATTTCTATGGTAGTGTGCCCTCCTCCTTGCCAGAGAGTGCCAAGCAGCAACAGTGTGCATGCCTTAGTCGTTCTGCATCAGCGCGCTCTATGATTTGCAGGCTGCTTGCTATCAAGGACATGATCATGTACTCACGTGCCAATGACAGACAGGTTGTTGCTTGCGAGCAGTTTGCTGTATTTCAAACTATACTTCTGTAACATTTGTCTTTGGCAGTTTTTGGCAGCTTGCACCAGAACATGTGCTTGGGTAGATTCAAGTGGTGCATGGCTCCCTTAATCAGGCTCCCTCAATTTGCTGGTGCTGACATAGCTGTGGCAAATAGGCTCACAGT
Source organism: Dunaliella primolecta (assembly GCA_914767535.2). Taxonomy (NCBI): domain Eukaryota; kingdom Viridiplantae; phylum Chlorophyta; class Chlorophyceae; order Chlamydomonadales; family Dunaliellaceae; genus Dunaliella; species Dunaliella primolecta. The sequence continues at coordinate 2,820,249 of OU611754.1, read as the reverse complement.
TGGTGGCTTCTTCTTAGGGGGTACAACAAATGTCGCAAGTGCAGATGCCATTGCACTTGCTATGTGGGCAATGATGTTGAGGCTCAGGGTCTCTGGACTTGGCCTGCAAAGGTAATTTTGCTGTTTTATTCCGTGTTGCTAGCTCAATAACAGCCGCTCAGGAGGCAAGGGAAGAAGCTGCTGTTTGTGAGATGCGAAGTGCACAACACGTGCACCCAAAATTTCACATCCTTGGTTTGCACATATACCTGGAGGTATGGAGCTACACGAGAAAGCTGAGCAGCTAACCTGTATGGCTGAAGGCTTAAATCCCCATTGTAATGTAAGGTATGGAGCTTGTTTCTTTGCTCTCACTCCAGTGGCTCGGACGGCCAAAGCCGATTTTGGCTCTGTATCAGAATTTGCTTTGTTTATATGACGGCCCAAATCACTGTCATGTGACAAAAAAGCAGAGCATCTGTGGCCAAGTTGGTCAAGGAGCGTGGGTTGGTAATCGCACATTGTGCTGTTAGCCTGACCCGTTCATACCAGAAAGAAAGAAAAGTCTACGTCAGCCAAAAGGCTGCGTGCATTAAGGAAAGGTTCCCTAACTAGCAAGTGAGCAAGGGACTCAACAAAGGGCCCTCAAATCTAAACTAGACACAACTAGCCTAGCAGAAAGCCGTTCATACATATAGTATTCATATATATAGTGTTCATATGTATACTCATCTGTAGCAAAACGCCTTTTTCATGGTGTGTGGAATAGCGTGTGCCCACTATTCTCCCTGCACGTGTCTTTAGGCATTTCAGGAACTGTCTCAATTTTCAGCTGTTTTCCTTTGCATGCCGTACCAGGCTCTGACTGGCAAGTTCAATGGGGAAAACACTCCAGGCCCGGGCCCTGGCCCAGGTTAAGGTCTGTGTGCGGGTGCACTTCAGCATGTCATGGGTTACAAGGGTTACAAGGGGTTGGCCTGCAGCCCGAAAATCTGGCTGATCGGCTGCTGGTGAAACATTCTCATCCAGCATCAAAAATTGAAACCAGTTCAGACAAAAATTGTGAAAATCTGTGCGAGTCTTGATTTAGAAAAGCATTGACCTCAAGATTAGTCACAATGTGAAAGCTCGCCAAGAAAGGAACAAAATCAGTGTTTGGAAGCTGGGCAAAAGTGTGTAACGGTTTAAAAAGATCAATGAACAAGTCCTTGTATTTTCTGCGCAGCTCACACAACTCACAGCAATTGCAGTAGAAAAGAACATGTTTCTCATCCTGGACTTCAGCACATCCACACTTATCACAAAATGTCATGACAGTGTAATGACACATGGCATAGCTTAACATGAGCCCATTTAATTAGGGGGCTGAGATCAGCTTAGAGGGTGTGATGGACACTTGAAACGTTCAGGTCATCTGTCTTCAAGGAGCCCTTTCAGGCGGCATCATTTCATCAGTCCTCACAGGCTAGATCTTGTGTGGTATGCTCCAATCTCTGTTGGCTTGTAAGTGAAGTTGGTGTAATAGAGAAATAGGTTACAAGGGTCTGATCATTTTAAAGTTGTCCGATGACCTGCAGTCCTTTTCCTTTGGGGCGCAGACAGATGCTGAGGGGTGAAGGGTAAGAGGAAAAAGTGTAAATTTCACGCTAGGTAAAAGGCAGCAAGAACCTCAGCAAAGGGTCTTCAGGACTAAGCTAGATACAGCAAGCCTAGAAGAACTTTAAAAGCCAGAAACAGAGCTAAGGGGGATCTGGAGGGTGAAGGGGTTATTGTCGACCCCAGATTAGTCCAGCCAGACTGTTCAGCTGACTGGCCTGTGAATGGTTCACCTGCCAACATAAAGCCTTTTTGTTGTCAAAGGACAGGGTTACATAGCTGTACCTGCCTACAAGGGCAGCTTAGCTGAAGCAAAAAGGTGTCTGTAACATAGGCCCCCATAGGACCCCCACCGGGTTTGGTTTCTCTCAGTCTGAACTTTGTGGTGGGGAGGTCATACGGGCTGTGCACCAAATTGGCCCCCTATCCTTCATTGATGTGGGGAGTGTTTCACTGCCTATGTAGTTTGTTTTCTTTTTCTTTGGTTGCAGGCACATCTTTTTTATGCTTCAGCTGAACTGCCCACATAGGCATACAGCTACACATATTTTCCTTTCCTGAGCGAGCTGAGGCTGCACGTTGGCAAAAGCTTACACCTAACTGTTAACAAGGAATTTACGACACCTACGACAAGGTAAAGAGATGGACAATCCCATACAGAAGTGGTTATTAACAGTGCTTAAAAGAACTCTGGGGGTAAGGGACACCACTCCCTCTTGGTGCATCATGCGAGAATGTGGTTTAGAGCCCTTACGGTTCAACTGGTTCCGAGCAGCAATGCGTCTTTATAATTCTCTGACCCGATGCAACAGCTCGACAATGAAAAAGATTTTGCAGGCTGACATACGGCTGAGCTCAAGGTCCGATGATTGTTGGTCCTCCCATATTCTGTCAGCCATGGATGGTTTGGCACACTCCCACATCTTCAAACAGAAGCTGCTGAATTGTGAGCCCATTGATCTCAGTCGGTTTGTCGTGGACCTCAGGACCAGGCATCTACAATATTGGGCGCCCTTTTCCAACACACACCCAAGAGAGCGCAACAGTAAACGCTTAACCTATCACCAGTGATGCGCTACTCCTACAAAAAGGGCCTTGGTTGGGCATTCTTCCTACAGTCTTCCCAAATACATGTTCCTTGACCTCCCCCATGATGTCATTCGCAACGTGGCTCGGTTTAGACTTCGTGTTCACACCCTTCGCTATGAGACAGCAACTTGGAATCACAGGTCTGCCCTAAACTGTGACCTTTGTGAGGCTGATGATAATGTCCAGGATGAACAACATGTCCTCTTTCATTGCACACATCCCCAGGTGGTCTCTCTCCGCAGGAAATATGCTCCCTTGTTCTCACAGGCAGGATCTCATGATGTGTCCGCTTTTTTAAACCAGAACAACCATAAACTTCCTTTTTTCCTTCATGAATTAATCGCTTTTTATGAGCAGGCTAGCAGTCGCAATTCTTGACTGAAGGCCTTATCCTTGTAAACCTTGTAAACCTTGTTAACAAGGAATTTAACTTGAATTTGAGGGAAAACGCGCCTTCTCCATTCCTTCTTGCATTCCCATGCGTACCTTTGGAAGGAGTCATTCAAACATGCAGTTACGCAAATTTGAAATGCACTGCCCGAAAAGCTTTCAGCATTGGGTAATGATCAAGGCCCTATCTGGCCCCTTGTAGGCAGGTACAGCTAAGTAACCCTCTCCTATACTATCCTATCTGGTACGCTGTAACAAAAATCTGTCCTTTGTACCTTGGTCTATAGCTGTGGTCAAGCCATTGACGCTTGGAGTGTTCCAATTTCTCCTTGTAAAAACATAAGATGATGTTGGATAGGATAGAATAGAATAGGGTTGCATAGCTGTACCTGCCTACGAAGGCAGCTTAGCTGAAGCAAAAAGGTGCCTGCAACCAAACCAAGCCAAACTCGTGAACATATGTGTCTCTAAGATGATGTCGCAGCACTGCCTACACTGTCCTCCCACTCTCCCATTGAAACACCAGCTGCTGTCACAGCAGCCCAAAAGAGGAGTGTCCCTAAGGCACCAGTCCAGCCTATGGCTTCTGTTCTCTGTCCAGATCAGCAGTTCCAGCTGAAGCATCAAGCACTTGCAGGACATTAATCCATGCACCCCAAACATCCAAACTTTGGTTCAATGCTGGTTGCCAAGGACACTGCCCTTGCATCTTCCGGGGACCTTAGTGAGGCCCCCCCTCCCTCGGCTGCCTTGCTCCCTGCTTTCCATGCGCATCTTGCCATTCACAGCTCCTGCCCTGGCCCCTGCTTTTCACGCACACCTCCTGTGCTGCCCCCCACTTTTCACGCGCATCTCATCATTCACAGCTCCTAAGATGCACTTCCTCTGTTTTGTGCAGCACTCGATCTTGAGTCATTGTATCACCCTAAGGTCTCCATTGGGGCAGGCCCACCATTGCATCACCCTGAGGTCTCCATAGGGGCAGGCCCGCCATCCCCTCCACTGCCTGGGGGCGCAGCATCACCTTGGCCTGCAATGGTCACATTTAGCATGGGTACAAAGAAATGGGTCATTGATTTGCATCGACTTGGCCTGCAATGGTCACATTTTGCGAGGGTACAAAAAAAGGGGTCATTGACTTGCATCAACTTGGCCTGCAATGGTCACATTCCTGTGGCTTGTACAGAGCTTTTTTTGTGGTTACAATGGCTATGCCGACTTGCATCACCTGGGCCTGCCAAGAGAATGCACAGCAGTTACAACTCAAACGGAATGCAAGGTACAACCTAAGCTTCCTTTCTTTTCCCTTGCTCATTGTTACGGCCTTAACACCCATCACGCCAGTTGCATCCACCCACCCCCTGTACTGTGTTCAGTGTCACACACCTCTGTTGGGGCGTCTTGAGTGGTGTGCCCCCCTCCCAAATTTGCAGCCCCCCAAACTGTGTTCAGCCCTCCAAAGTGTGTTCCGCCCCCCAAACAGTGTTCAGCCCTCACACACCTGGTGTGGCGCCCTGCTGCTGCTGGGGTGGTTGTGCGGCTGCTGCGGCATCCTGGTCGGTGGCCATGGGTTGGTCTTCTTCCTTGAGGGCTGCAATGTAAGGTTGGATGCCGTCCTCTTCAAGGAGGGTGAAAGGCATGCCCTTGCCCACCACAGCCACCTAAATGCGCAAGCATGAGCAGAAAAAATGTGTGGAAAGAGACACCAGTGCAAACAGTAAGCGATGCACTGTAGGGTTGGACGCCGCCCTTTTCTAGGAGGGGGAAAGGCACGCTCTTGCCCACCACAGCCACCTGAACGTACAAGAATAAGCAGCCAAATGAGTGGAAAGAGGCGCCAGTGCAAGTAGTAAGCGGTGCACTGTAGGGTTGGACACCGCCCTCTCCTAGGAGGGGGAAAGGCATGCCCTTGCCAACAACATCCACCTGTGTGTGTGAGAGCATGAATAGCCAGTTGTGTGGAAAGAGACGCCAGTGCAAGCAGTAAGCGGTGCAGTGTAGAGGGTTGAATCCCTTCCCCCCGAGAATGCGAAAGGCACGCCCTAGCCCATCACATCCACCTGCAGAAACGAGGATGAGTGGCCAAATGAGTAGGTAGAGACGCCAGCACAAACAGTGTGCGACTCAGAGAGGGGGGGGGAGGTAGGGTGTGAGTGAGAAAAGAAGGTGATGGTGTCACGAGATAAGAGGAGGCCCTGGCCCCAGCCAGGCCCTTGCATGTGAGACCATTACTGGAGCCATCAACAACGGGAAAAGATGCTGATTTGCCCTGCCCATCCATGCTTCCTGCTAACTTTCCCTCAAACGGCCGCTGCCAGTCCAGCATGCTCCTTGTCGCAAAGAAAGCCAGTGGCCCTGCCCCCAGAAGCTATTGCTCCTCTGGGGAAGGAAAGTGCACAGTATGAGCAACAGACAGAAGCCCTTGAAGAGACCACAGGACTCATAGCTTTAGATTTGCATGGTCAACGCTACCACGCAAGCATGGGACCGCATCATGGCCTGTCTCCATTCCCCTACAACCCAACCCACGCCTGACACACACATACACTCACATACAAACGCATAAACTCGCGCGCATGCACGCGCGCACACACACACACACACACACACACACACACACACACCGTAGTGTTGGCTGGCGTGAGCTCTCCATCTGTGAGCGAGCCCGCCAGCGCCTTCAGGCCATGGCGGATCAGCTCATCCATATTGCAAGGGCCAAAGGACTCAAAGTTCCTCTCTAAGTAGGTCTTGGAGGCCTGCATGTGTGTGCCCATGGATGGGATGCCCTTTCAGCAGAGGACTCGTCAACAGCACACTCTTCAAGGCAAACGTTTTTGTGTTGTCCGCTCCTGCTCCAAGAAGTGCTGTGTTCCTGCCCATGCTGTGCCTGCCCCTGTGCACAAGACCTTCGGGAGGGGGAGGACCAAGACTTGTGCTCGTGCTGAAGCAAACGTGCAAATCCAAAAGACCAAATGTTTGATCAGATCAATTCAAAAAGGACACCAACCAGCATGCCCTAAGGAGAGATCCAGCAATAACTGGGTCCCAATGATTGAACATGCTGCCACTGTAAGCTTGCCCATGGCGCGGACCGCAACCTAACCACAGAAGTATGAGCTCCAGGTTGCATGCTCCTGCATGCAAGCTGTGATGTGCAAGCATGCCAGGCTCACAAACTTGGCACTTGCCTGAGCGCGAGCGCCAATGGACATGGCTTTGTACTCGTAATAGTTGCCGGATGGGCAGGTATTGTACAGGTGGGGCCCAGTTTGGTCATAGCCTGCCACCAGCAGGCCCACCTGTGTGTGTGTTGCGTGTATTGCGTGCGTGCGTGTGTGTGTGTGTGTGTGTGTGTGTGTGTGTGTGTGTGTGCGTGTGTGTGTGTGTGTGTGTCACTTCCTCTTTGTCCCCCACTGCCACTACTTCAGTAGCTCTTCACAGTACGCATGCCCCTGCCACCGCTTAAGTCACTCGGTGACTCACAGTTTGAAAGCCCAGGTGGGGGCAAGAGTACAGAAACACCAGGTGCGCTGGGTCCTAGTTGCTAAGGGTGAGCTGCATCTGATCTGGCGACTGCTCCCGTACAGCCTCTTCCAAGACTGCTGTGTGCTGGCTCGGTGCTTGCCAGCCACCCACATTCAACATCACTTGTTTACCATACAGTCATATGGCTTCTTCCAAGACCGCCTCTGTGCTGGCTTGGTGCTTTTAAGCCAGCCACCCAAACTCAATAATACTCGTCAGCCATTCAGACTTCACCCATATGGCCTCTTTAAAGACCGCCTTTGTGCTGGCTTGGTGCTGTTAAGCCAGCCACCCAAACTCAATAATACTCGTCAGCCATTCAGACTTCACCCATATGGCCTCTTTCAGGACCACCTTCGTGCTGGCTCGGTGCTTACCAGCCCGCAACATCAATACCACTCATTAAGCGTTCAGACTTTTACCCGTATGGCCTCTTCCAAGACCGCTGTGTGCTGGCTTGGTGCTTTTAACCCAGCCACCCAAACTCAATACCACTCGACAGCCATCCAGACTTACCCCATACGGCCTCTTCCAAGACCGCTGTGTGCTGGCTTGGTGCTTGTCCGCCACTTGGCGCACTAATCGCCCCACGGGCAAACACGACTCATAGATGAACCTGCATGCATGCATGATGAATATATATATATATATATATATATATATATATATATATATATATATATATAGGGTTAGGGTATATATAGGGTTGGGGTTTAGGGTTAAACCTTATATATATGTATAGTAGACAACATTCATGACACCATGGAGGCAAGGGGGCACCCGATCCTGGAAGGCAAGCTGCTGAGGTCAGGACAGGTCCTCAAAGTTGAGCGGGACCCAGGGATCATCTGGGTCAAAAGATGGACAAAAGAGGAAAGGCTGTGGCAAGGCAAACCAAGTCGTGGCATTTCGCAAGAAGAGAGAATGCACATGGTGGCTGAAGGCAGAATGCCTGGCAGGGTTATCAGCGTGCACATTCTCAGGTGCATAGCGTTTGAGGCCTTTCTTATGTTTCAAACACCGTGTGAGGCGCTAGGATGCATGGACAGGCACAGAGAAACGTGTTTGCCACACATGTGCTAAATGTGTGCATACACACAATCTGCACAAAACACAACACACACATTCACACGCGCACACACAGACACACACACACGTGCCTCTGCTGTTTATGGTAGTCAAGTGATAAAGTGCGAAGCAATGTGCTGAGGGTGGCAGAGGAGTGCAAATGAGTGTTGCCTCAAGCTTTGAGATCATCAACCAAGAGATTTGCGTTACCTGAAGACTGATGGCACACCTCTTTCGGGCTCTAGGCAAGCATACTCCAGGAAGATTGTATGTTTATGGTTGGGTGATTGAACAAGAGGATTGAGCACTTATCAAAAGAAGCTCAAAAGAGCCTCATCGGGGTCGCTTTGAGCCTCTTCAGATCCTCTTATAACAGATGCACAACCCTCTTGACCCAAAGTGTTTTGAGGTTGTTGCAAGCTCTACCAAGCCAGAGCATCTCGTTATCTCGGTCTCGCCTATATTCAAAGGCTGCCTTGCGTGAACCGCCTTTTGATCATCATTGTTACAAATTCTATTGCAGCGCACTGTGCAAACATCCACATTGCACCTCTGCTAGGTTAGGCGTGAGGGAAAATACATAGAAAATTCCATTACTGTGTGCGAATGCATGCATGCATGCGTGTGTGTGTGTATGTATGTATGTATGTATGTATGTGTGTGTGCATTTGCATGCGTGTGCGAACATGTGTGTTGTACTTCAACGGATCAACGTCCACGAGCCCATGTTCAAATGCTAACAAATGTATGAACTCATGAACATCGATGCATTTACATAACGCGCACATGCATGCAAATGCGCGCACACACACAGACACACACACATACATGCTTGCATGCGTGTGTATGTGTGTGTTTGTGTGTGTGTGTGTGTGTGTGTGTGTGTGTGTGTGTGTGTGTGTGTGTGTGCATTTGCATGTGTGTGAAGGTATGTGTTGATTGTAAATGGATTAATGTCCACAAGCCCATGTTCACATGCTTGCAAATATATGGGCTCATGAACATTGATGCATTTACATATAACACGCATATGCATGCAAATGCGCACACATATGCTTGCATGCGCGTGTGCGTGCGCGTGTGTGTGTGAGTGCGAGTGTGTGTGTATCTCTGTGTGTGTGTGTGTGTGTGTGTGTGTGTGTGTGTGTGTGTGTGTGTGTGTGTGTGTGTGTGCGCGTGCATATGTTCATCCCTGCTTTGGAAAGATCGCACATGTACCTGTGGTTTAAGCACTCGTTCCGCATGTATCTGCACAGGACCCTGCCATCAGCTGTCAGGCCCGCAATAGCAATGCCCATGTGGTCATCGATCTTGAACACCTTGCGCTGGTACGACGAGAGCTCCGACTCAGAACGCTTAACTGTGGCCAGCACCGCGTGCGTATCACTCTGCAGCATCACATTTCAAAAACACTGTCATGGATACTTGATGATGAGCCTGTGCCGAGGGGAACAGCAAACGAGGACCAACAGGCAGGGCTGAAACCAACCAGCTAAAGCACCCACCCTCAACCCCACTGCACAGTTGCCTTGCTTCACTGCCTCCATGGCATACTCCACTTGGAACAGGCGGCCTTGAGGGCTCCATGTGGTGACATCAGTATCGTACTGGAGGGCAAGCGCAGAAACAAATTCAGTCCTTGGATCTGATGCTCGTGCGCAGTGGCAGACACCTACTGCAACAAATTGACAAAGTATGTCAGCCAAAATCCATGACACAGCTATGCATGTACCTGGTTGCGGAACATGGTGGGTGCGCTTGTGGAGCTGAACTAGGCCAGCTTGTTCCCTAGACAGGTGATGAAGCTCCCTTAATAGCCTAATAAATTCTGAAACCCATCACAATGATGACATGCTCCGGATTATTTGGGTTTTGGAGCTGCATGCGTGCGTCACCTTCTAAATTCCAACTGTTGTCAACTGAATTAACGTTCACCCCAATTCAATAAGCTGTGAGCTCATCTTTGATCACCCTTTCTAACAAAATAAAGCAACAGCATCTGAACTTAACTTCGTAAGAAAGTAGGCACGGCCATGGTGTTTTACTTCTCCCCCAGGGGCCATACACAAGGCGAGCAGGCTTTCCTCATCTACATGGGGAGAGACAAGTGAGTGCACCACTTTTTATGGGCCTTTCGCTAAATACAGGCATCACCTTAATCCATACACAAACATTCACAAACACTCGTGCATGGTGGCCGTACACAGTTTTGCTCTAGGGCATGCTCTTGAAACGCAACGGCACGCAGGTTGACAGGCACGCGCTGCTTTTTTTCATGGTCCCAGCGCATCATCACTTCTTAATCCCCTGTGAACACCCATACCCCAATTCCAATTGTGACGGCAACAAGATGGTGCCAGACATTTGCAGGGCGTACAACTGCCCATTTCAGTGTTACAAGCTGCATTTGTGCTTGCACACGCCATCATGGCAGTGGTGTGCTTTAAACCCTTTCGTGCACTCTGCCTGATTGCCCTGGAAGCACAGTAGCCAAGCGAGAAAGAAGTCAACAACCCTGTTCTTCTCTCTGCACATTGCCTGTGCAGATTTGAAAATGAACACCTCATCCGGTATGCCTTGCCCATCGATGTGTGGTGAGTGTCCCAGCAAGGACTTCGTACTAATTTTGAATGAAGAGACGAAATAAATAAGGGAGCATGCTGCCAGTGCTCTGTTTTGCTTGAGCTCCTATAAAAAAAGGCATACTTACACTGGGGCAAGAGAACTCTTTCAATAGGTGCCCCTAGCAGCAGGAGGTACCTTGACCACTGAAGGCTAAGTGGGTAAGGAGAGAAAAAAAATTGTGTTGGCATTTAAACCAATAGAAGCGGTGACACCGCTCCTACTCCGAATGTATCAATGCCATCAGCAACTGGCAGGGCTCAAGGACACGATTTGTGCCTTTGATACACTGAAACAGGCAGTCAATGAGTGACACCATTCCTACACCAAGCTTATCATTGCCATCAGCAAATGTACTGGGCAGGGCTCAAGGACACAGTTTGTGCCTTTGATACACCGAAACAGGCAGTGACACCATTCCTATACTCTTTTTATAATTGTCTACGTCACTCTTAACCAACAAGGCTCAAGGACACAGTTTGTGCCCTTGATACACTGAAACAGGCAGTGACACCGCTCCCCTGGTGAGACCCTTGCTAGCTTGCTAGTTAAGGGACCTTTCCTTAATGCACGCGGCATGTGGCCTGCATAGGCTTTTTTCTTCTTTTAACTGTTCCTATACTGTTTGTATCATTGTCTACATCATTCGTAACCAACAAGGCTCAAGAGCACAGCTATGTGCCTCTGATCCCACACTGTTATGCCTCTAAGCCCCATACCAAAGCCACCTTCTCAAACATGTTCTGTGCCTCAACCGTTTTTGGTACAGACACTGCGACAGGTGTGCATGCAAGCATGATTGATCCTCTCTCTCCAGTACATGCATCAGGTTGTGCTGAGCAGACAATTGCTCACAATAGTAGTGCTTAACCTGCAGAGCCTATGGGAAAATGTATGTGGTGGATGCATTCATGTATGCCTTCATGATAACATGTGGATGGTAATATGCATATTATATTGCATGATGCCTTCGTGATGATATGCATGATAATATGCATATAATAACGCATGATGCCTTTGTGATATGCATGCATGATAATATGCAATGCCTATAATAATGCATGATGCCTTCGTGATGGTAATAATTTGCAATGCATTCATGCGTGCCTTCGTGAAAACATGTAAATGATGTCTTTCTCATGATATGCATGCCCTCATGATTGTGCAGACCTGCAGAGTCCACCCTGCAACATAGGTACTTCAAGGTTGCCACCACTTTAAAAGGGCGTGCACAGTTTCGTTCCAAGCTTTCATATGCACCTTTTGGGGCAGCTTCCGTACCCAAGACTCTTGGGCTTCTTTTGCTTGGAGGTCTTGCTGACTCGCACACCAAGTTGTGCACAGGCAATCTGTCGTCTGCCCCTGTGTGTTCTGTGCAAACATCCTGTCATCTGCTCTTGTATGTTGTGATTAGGGCATGTAGCTCCCCTGCGCAGAGGTATTTTTCAAGAGGACTACCTGACACTCTGTCTCACCAGGGTCCGCTTGACCACTTTTAGTTTGCTTGCTTTCACTGCGCACTATGCCGAAACCTTGTCTCTTAAATTTGTTTTTTTCCGCCCTCACCAGGTTCCACGTAGACGACCTTTCATCTGCACACGTATATTTACGGTTGCCAGAGGGGATGGGGCTTGATGACATTCCCAAGGACACGCTGGAAGATTGCTGCCAGCTGGTCAAGCACAACTCAATTCAAGGTGAAGGCCGCAACAAGCCTGACCCCTAAATGAACGGGCAAGGATGCTGCAAAATGAGGTGTTGGCTCCTAGCGCACTGGCTTGACCGATGCTGGGAACCTTGTTAATGCTCTTTTTGGAACAGTTTGTTTATGACACGCTTTGCATGTGTAAGATCAATTGTTGGCTTCTAGCGCACTGGCTTGACTGATGCTGGAAGTCTCATTCGAGAGCTCTGAAATTGGTTGCTGGATGTTGATCAAGTACTTTGCAGTCATGCTCTGAGCTCATTGATCGCTACAAGGCCAATTGCAAAAAAGGAATTAGTTGCCCAGCAGTGCAATTCCACCTTGCAATCTAGGCTGTAACAGAAGGCTGCTCTCAGGTCATGCAGCTAGCCTGTAAAGCAATTCTTATTAGTGAGAGCTTGTTGTCACCCTAAAACAGACAGGCTCCCACTTGCACGCTCAGCCCAAAATATTATTGTGGAGTGAACAATGTGGGCATGTCTGTGACATTTTGAAATAACAGCACAGCTTGAAGATGCAAGGCCCCACGAATGCTTTCACTAAGTGTCTACAGCATTGCTTGAGAATGCAAGGCTCCATGGATGTTGTTACCACTGACGGCTTCTGCAGCATTTGCTGTATTCTTAGATTTGATTCGGTTAAGTTCATGACCCTGTCTTTTTTTTTCAAATGTGCAAACTCTGAAGCCTGCTGCAGCTGTGTTATCCCTTTTGTTTCTGTGCTATCCTTTCTTAACACAGCTCTTTCATTGGGCTTACCCTGCTGCACTGATTTTTACCCTCTTTTGCTCTACCTTGACACAGTCCCCCCTGGCGCTGCATGCTGCCCTGCATGTAGCCAGGCACCACAAAATGGGAATGTCATCCCTATTTTACCTCAAAATCTCCTCCACCTCTGCTGCTGATCTGTTTCTGCATGCAGGTTGCAAGCAAAACAATGTGGGAATAGTTTACACCATGGCTTCAAATCTCAAAAAGACGTCTCACATGGAAATTGGCCAGGTAGGGGCATTGGGCAACAAAAGCACAGTTGCATGATGGGTAGGATAGCGTAAGACACTTATGCTGGTACCACAAGCTGTGAGTAATTTGGGATGAAAAAAGTTGACAATTTATTTACTGACATTTTTCAGCACTAATTAATGCAAAAGTATGCTGGCCTGCATATGTTTCATGCAAATTCTACTCGTGGCGATAGATTTTGAAGGATGACAAGTCAAAGCGCCGAGCAAGAATGCACATTTAAATGCGTCATGAGCATAGGCTCATAGAAAAGGAAGCTGCATATGATACGAACAAATCCTTTCTTGTATGCAACCAAGTATTTTCTTTGTTGGTTTCTTTTCTGCAAACATTAAAGTTGCCAAACAAGCATGCCTGTTTCATTATGCATTCACGCTTTTCAGTAAATGGTCCTTGACATGTACAGGTGAGCTTCCACAATGAGAAAGCCATCAAAAAGGTCAAGGTGGAACGCAAAGTAAACGAGATTTTGAACCGACTAGAAAAAACGCGAACAGAGGTGGAGAAGCCAGACTTGGAGGGAGAGAAAGAGGTGAGTCATTGCCAGGGACAAACTTGGGGTCAGAATGTGCAGGGTTTTGAAATGATTTCTGGATACCCGAGCACTTGCAGGAGGAGCTGGGCAGAAGGTTAGTATCTTTGGCTCAAGTGTGCTTGTTTGCTCATAGTACCTGTAAAGTTCTGCTAGCAATATGGAGTATGCTGGAACCTATGGGGAAGGTCTTTGGGGATTACAAAGGCAGTGCCCCTTGACTAGTCTTTGTGATGAGCAATACAGCCATGTATCAAACTTCTTGAAGTGAGACAAGGGATGGATTTTCATTGTCAAATGTGAACATGTGGCTGTTGGGGTTTATGATTCCACATGAAGCAGGCATGACCAGCTGGCAACACTGTACATGTTCTGGTTGCTTTGCAGAGGTATGATGCAAAAAAGCGGTCAGAAAGGAAGGCAGAGGTGCGGAGTGCCAAGGAAGAGGAGAAGGCGTTGAAGGCGGAGCAGATGAAGGAGAAGGAGCTGCGCGAGTACAAAAATCTGATGAAGGTGAGGAAAGATGGCATAGCTCGATGAAGACCTTGATGAAATAGCAATAAAAGCTAGATGACATAGCTTGTTGAAGGTGGGGAATGGTGGCATAGCTTGATAGAATAGGGTCGCATGAGTGAGGAGTGAGTGAGCTTGCTCGGTCATGATGAGGATGAAAGGCTTATTTTGAGCAGAGAGAGTCCAAGCAAGGAAGAACGAAAGAAAAGTGGACGGCACATCAGGACTCAGTTGCACACCAGGTGTTGAAGCCACAGGTACAAGATGAAGGGTGTGTTTGACCGCAGCTTGCTCCTGCTGCAAGAAAAAGGAGAAAAGGCCATGAAAATATCATTGAGAAGTTGGAGATTGGGAATGGATGTCTGCGTATAAGCTAAGATGGATGCAGCCAGAGTGTAATGAGAGGAAAACTCTTGGCCGTGCCTACCGAACCGTACAATCTGGGGGATATATGGATGCATTGTTACGTTTCCTCTTGTTTGATTTCAATTATTGAGGTCCTGTCCAGATCATCTTGTATTGTGGGAATCCTGGAAATCTAAAGCAAAAAATGTGAACATCCTGCCTTTGTCTAGTGTGCCTGCCAGGTTTTGAATCCCAGACGCCATGACACGCACTGACGCAACGCACAATTTGGGCACATCCACTGCACCTCAGCGGTTACCTGGCTTCAAATACCTTTGTCGCAAAAGGAGGACTTTTGGCCATGCATACAAGACGAACAAAGGATGTGTGAACGGAAAATTCCATGATGCCCATGCACTTTATCCCAGGATAAAGATATTTCTTGGAAGTTCTGGGATAACGATATAAGTACTTGTATGCAAGCCTCCTTCAGAATTTGCAGCCATGATGCCAGATCATTGAAAGCTACAATCCATTGCTTTGTGAATGTTGCTGTGACAATGAGCATGAGGGCTTTTGTGACTTCAGCATGAAAGAAAGAAGTCTATTAAGCGGTGCAATTAGCATAGGTATAATTTATAGGAAAAATGTTTCCTGGGTGAACACCACAAGGAAAGGAAAGGGTTAAATAGCTGTACCTTACTGCGAGGGCAGGTTAGCTGAACCAAAAAATGTATATGTATACATATATGTACACCACATATTTATACATATATATATATATATATATATATATATATATATATATATGGTGTCTGTATGGTGTCTGTAACCAAACCAGCCCGATCTGGAGAACAAGTACAAAGACATGAAATTCAGTCACAGCAGTTTGGGCATGCTGATACAAACAAGGCAATCCTTAGGGCATCACCCTGCTTTATGAAGTATCGTGATGCAATACTTAGGGTCAGGTCAGCCAAGTAGGTTCAAGTTAATGCCCCACTGCAACCAGATGATTCTGAGTATGCAGGACCTTTGTCTAGACCTATCTTAGCAACTCTGCATACTCAGTTTGTGCCGGGGGGTACCCAGGGTGTGGGGCCAGAAATCAAGCAAAACCTCTGCCAAAATGGGGTCTCCAGGAAGCTCCCCCCCGGCTTACCTGACCAGCAGCGATGGCTGGGCACTTTATCAGGAGCACATTCTGGGGGATCCGGGGGGCTGGGGCGGGGGTCCAGAAAATCGCTCCCCGTACCTCGATTTTGGCTGGGAAAATGGTAAGTTAACATAGCAGAGCAACCACTGCACCATTCAGGGACACTTTTGCTGGGACAAATAGAATTTAAAAAAAATTGAAAACTCAACATGTGCTCCCTCCCTGAAAGCTCACACGTAAGTCTGAGTTTTCCAGTTTCATCTTCAGGTGCACTTGCATGTGTCTATCAAGTGATCACCCGCTCAGGCGGGCTAACTAGAGCGGAGTTGTTCGGTCAAACGCCCAGCTGTCACTGCTCGCCAGGAGCCACTCCCTACACACCTGGGCCCCCAAACATGGCAGGCATATTTAGAAAGCATACTGAACAAGTCCTCATACTCAGGTTGTGGCCAAACACAGTGCTTGCATGGTTTCCCTGTTCACACCACTTTTGCCTAGCAGGTGCGCACAGGTGACCATGCTCTAAGTGCTCCAAACCAAAATCCCCCCCCCCCTTTTTCACTCCCAAGGATCAGGCTTGACCTAAAACCTACCTGAGAGCCAAAATATGGGCAGAATTTGGGCCAGAGCAGACGTTTTGGCATCCATTTTCCTGGTAATGGTCAAAAATGACCTAAAATGCCCATGGCTCAATCCTAGAGCCCCACCCTCACTTTTTTGATGCAGAAGCACCAGTTTAGGCACCCTCAACCACTCAGCATACTCAATTTGCAGCGGGGCATTAACTCCTCATTTCCACACATAGCTTGGCTGAGCTGACTTAGGGATTGCATACTAAACAGGTGCTGCGACACCGCTAGAATTCCCCCACTGCTCATGCAGGTGTCGATCTGGGGACCACTTTCTGTGGTTATAGACCATGATGTTTACTTCTCCCAAATATTATTAGATACCTCTTGCAATTGCACACCCCTTAGCTGAAAATGTGCTATCAATCGATGCAGATCAAAAGCCATTTCTTTTCATCCATGTCTTTGTGCACTTCTTTGCCAGATTGATTTGCCTCAATTTGTGTTTGCTTGTGACCAGGAGGAGAACATGCTGAGCAACAAGGAGATTTCAGAGAAGTACAAGAGTGCAGAGGAGTATGAAGAAGATTTCATGTAGCATGCTCTCTTCAAAAGTCTTGCACTTGGGATTTGGCTAAATTGTAATTATTTGGTCATCGTCTATGCTCGGATGTGGCCATTGTAATTTTACAACTAACACCGTTGCACCTTGTCTGGATCGCAACCGCAAAATACTTGCTTGCAAGAAAGAAAAGAAAAGAAAAGCAACAAAGGTAGAAGAATTTCTCCCAACACCAATTAAGGGCAAGGAGGCACATTGTCTCATAAGAGCTGCAGGTCCCCTCCACCAGAAGCCAAAGAACAGAAAGGCAAGTGGAGCAAGCATTATTACAAGCATGCATTATTGTTCACATTTTGTAATGAAAATAACAGCCTGGGCGAGGTCTGTCCCTCCCTTAAAAACTTACCATCAACAGGGTATGCAAGACACACTGGCTCAGCGGAGGCTCAGCAGAGGATCTTGATTTCAAATTCCAGTTGGACTTGCTTGTAAACCGAAACCCATAAGGGAATAAAAGTCCAAAGACTTAAAACTCAAGGATTTCAACAGAACCGTTCAGTAACTACCGGTATGTGCTCTGTGCATGAGATTTGTTGGGAAGGGAAGGGAAGGGTCACATAGCTGTACCTGCCTGCGGGGGCAGCTTAGCTGAAGCAAAAACGTGCCTGCAACCAAACCAGTCCAAACTAAAAAGCAAAATGAGCTAGAAGCTCAGTCACAGTATTTCAGGCAAGCAGACACGAACTTGGCTAATCCTAAGACATCAGCCTGATTCATGAAGTCTCTAAGGCGTGATGCACTGCTATCGATGAGATTTGTTGGTAGATCTTAAAAGAACAAAAAAACAGACTGCAGTCTTGGTAGAAACATGTATTCTGGATAGGCTCCCTTCTTAGCGATCGTACACGCTTGCGCGGGCTTTAGATTCTAAGGGTAAGGTAACGTCGCCATATCCGTCACAAGGGCAGCTGATCAGGAACACTGACTTAGACTGTAAGCTCGGAGGTTGACTGAGGCCCACCAAGGTTACAAAAACAAAAGGCCTCCAGTGAAAACGTAAGTAAAAAGTTCGTGTAAGAAAGGGTGGATGTAAGAATTTGTTTTTGATTTGGTCCACAAAAGAGGAGTGTGATTTTTGATTTTTGCTTTTCATGGAGAGAGAGAGAGAGAAGAGGATAATGGGTATATATTAATTAGTTCAGAGAATGAAGATAACTAATCAGGCAGAGAAACTCTCTACAATACCATCGTAGCACGCACAGCGTGCAGCCACAAGTCGAGGAGGCCACGGGTTCGATTCCCGTAGTTCCCCTCTTCTTCGGGAACTTGGTCTAGTGGTATGATTCCTCGTTTGGGCGCTACTTTTGTCCAGGAACATCTTTGTTTGGGAAAACTCACGAGCTTTACATGGGGGGATGACGACGAGGCACCTCCACGCGGTGTCCCCTGGTAACGCCCTCGTGTGCTCGAGCACACGCCTGAACATACTCGGAAGCGGCTGAGACCTCTCCTCTGGCTGCAGGACCAACAGCAGCCTATGCCGATGGCTTCTGGGCGCGCGCGGGTGCCGGAGGAAGATTTGGCGCAGAAGTGTAAGTGGCGTGGTGGAGAAGGGTTCAGAGGTGGAGTGTCTCAACATGGGTCTGCATAACCTTGAGAAAGCTGGTTGATGATGTTTCACCAGCGACCGATCAGCTAGAGATTCGGGCTGTATGTTACCAATTATAGGGTATTAGGGTTTAGGGTTTTATGTTGAGACAAATCCACATGTGCCTTGGTAAACGGGCTGGGGCACGCACATTGTGATCAAAACGCCCTGCTAAAAGAGACTGATAAGTTGCCAGTTTGCAATAAGTGTCCCGCGGGTTTACTCCCTCAACATCTCTCCACACTGCCCGCAACCTGTGCCTGAGGTCATCAGTAAACTCTTGAATAGGAATAGGGGTGCCCTGCCGCACCGCTTGCACAAACAAAGCATCTAAAACTCGAGCAGTCCAGCAGGAAGGCTCACGTGAATGAATGTTCAAATCCGCTTTCAGCACTCTTCTCAATTTCTCACTGTTAGACCTCAGCATACCATTATACATTTTCCTTATAATGCATCCTTATAATGCCAAGCCCACTCCTTCTTCTTCTTCTTCTTCTTCTTCTTCTTCTTCTTCTTCTTCTTCTTCTTCTTCTTCTTCTTCTTCTTCTCCCTGCTCACACCATGTGTTACGCAGCAGGCATGGCACCTTACAGAGGAACAATGTAGCTAAAAAGAAAGAAAAACTACTAAGGCGGAGGAACCTCTCCCTAAACAATTGGGCCTTGACCGCCAACGCGCCAATAAACTTGCTCGCAAACTTCATGCCCATTCTGTCATGTATGCCATCAAGCTTGTTACCACTAGGCGTGCTATTGAAAACAAGAATACTTCTTGCAGCCAGGTTATGGAGCCGGGTGCTTCCAATAACCCTCCAGATCCCCATTAGGGTCTTCTTTTTGTAGCTTCGTGGTGGAGGGGACTCACGGCTCTTCTGAGCCAATGTGTCTCCTTTTCCTTAATTGATGTAGGGAGAGTTTCCTCTGCCTACGTAGTTTTTCTTTTCTTTCATCTGCACAATAAATGCAAGAGGCCATGGTCCCACTAATACAATTAACAGAGCAGAGCTAGCTGCAATTTTGGTCGCCCTTCAGCAAGGGCACACTTTAATTGCAATTGACAGCTCCTCAGCAATAAATCAGGTCAGAAACCAGCTCCTTACACCCATGAGCATGTCCATCCACCTACATGCACAAATCCTCCTCGACATAATAACTTGTATTAATTTGATAGAAGCTCCTGTACACTTTTACAAAGTCAAATCACATAATGGCATCCTTGGCAATGAAGGTGATGATGCACTAGCTCTTCAAGCAGCAATGTCGCCTCACGAAGCTGACACCTCACTCAACCAGACAGAAAATCAGTTTTTCCATCTTTACTGGCTTGCTACACCAGTTAAAAAGCCTCCCACACAGAACTTTGGGCCCTTTTAAACCTCCAAGATAAACTAAAACAAATCATACATGACAAGCACAAGCTGGGGACATCAAACGTTAACACATACAGCTACGCAAACTGGCAAAACTTGCGGAGGCTGACTAACCACCAAACCACTGGCAATTTCAAGATCAGCAATGCTTTCTGGCATTTGAAAGCTGTCACCCTTAGAGAGCAAATGAAAATTGTGAATTATCGAACAGACACCCTCTACAATAGCAAGCATGCCAGACGCATCAGTGGCCATCCTGGGCCTGTCCTCTGCCCTCTTTGTGGTGCACCTGATAGCACCTCACATACCCTACTCAGGTGCACCCACCCACACATTAATAGAATGAACATAAATCGCCATCATCAAGCTCTGAGCATTTGTGGTGAAGTGTTCAGCAAAGGAGACTTTGGACCTTACACTGTTACTATGGATGCATGCAATACAGAAAAGCTGCGCTCCCTGGATATGGAAATTCCTGATGATGTCCAAAGAACCATTCCATATTGGGTTTTCTCATCTGGACGGCCACCAAATACACAACTCAGTCGCCCTGATGGCATTATAGTCCTACCCCCTGAAGGCAGAGACTCCACCCACCACCCTAAGGACATGAACTCTAGAGACAGAGACATTCACCTCATTGAGCTGAAACTCTGCTCAGGCACCAAACCTGAACAAACTCTTCTAAATACACAAAACCAACATAAAACACTATTGAGAACTTACGCACAAAAACCCTTTGAGGTTCACACCGCAATAACAGATAATTATCTTTATCCCTGGTCATATGCTCTCCCTGCTAGCATGTATGCATGCCAGATTTGGGGCACTATATTTATGAAGTAAGGAGCTGAAATGGACTGTCCTTTGCAAATTGTGCACCTGTGCTTATTGAAGCATGTTCTTGGGGTAAAGCGCGCCACTCCTAATTGGTCTGTACTGTGTGAGTGTGGGCATGAACCTTTACAATTCTATTGGTTTCGCGCAGCAGTTAGTTTTTACAATGCTTTACTGCGCAGCAACAGCACTTCACTCAGTAAGGTACTGCAGGCAGATGTTGAAATGAGCAGTCTTTCCCATAAATGCTGGACCTCAGAATTTTTGGCTGCATGCACAGGCTTGGACAGGTGCAACGTGTTTACTCATTGTGTTCGGTCAGGGCAGCCTATATTCACGAGGGAGTTTGTCGTCGATCTGAGAAAAAGGCTGCGAGGTGTGTGGAATGCTGATGCCTTGGCAGAACATGGTGAACACACGAACAAATTAGCCAAGTATCATCACTGGATGGCACTTCGTTTTAGACCCTTGTCTGTTCATGGCGCGCCCTTTTCTGTCCCCAGGTATTTGCATCTTGATTTGGGCAAGCGCGCGCTGAGAAACATAGCATGTTTTTGCTTACATGCTCATACTTTAAGAGTTGAGACATCACATTGGCAGGAGCACACATCTGCTTGTGATAGGTGTGACCAAGGAGGACTCCAAGATGAAAAGCATGCCGTGTTCCTTTGTTCTTGCGCTTCTGTGTGTTCAACACAGAGAAGTTCTCTTTGAAGAACTTATGCACGGATATTTTTTGACTTCCCCTCTTCTCATAGAATTTTTCTGGACGAATCAGGCACTTTCTGCTATTCTCAAGCTAGCTCTGAGGATGTTTTTTTTTTCTTGCAGAAGCAAACTAATGAGACTTATCGTGTTATTTCCGATCTCATGGATTTTTTTGGTGCAGTTGGAACAGTTGAGCAGGCTGAGCAGCCAAACTACCTGGCTGAAGGTCAAACCCCATTGTAACTTGCTCTAACTTGTAACTTATCCCTGGTTTTCCAATTTACTGCTTACAGTTTTCGCCTCCGTGCACTGGAATGTAACAGCACCAGGCCTATCAGCCCAGTAGTGTGGCTGCCGGTCCTTTTTTTAAATCTTTTTATCTCTTTATCAGCCAAGCTACCTTCGTAGGCAGATACATAACTCTATCCCTCATTCTCCTTCCCTTTTCTTTCTCTCAATCGCACAAACTTTGTGCAATTGAATGAAGGCTCATCACCAGATGTGAGGGGGATCCTGCCAGTGGACAGCCACTGTCTGGAAGCACATACTGTTGAGTCTTCCGTTAGTGCGAGTTGGTTGGTGTCCAGCGCAGATTTCACCTTTAAGGTGTAAAGTTATACTCAAATGGTGAAAGCCTCCATGAATATACATACAGACACATAACTTATGCCGGGCCAGCAAACCAGGAAACAGGTTACACAATTGCATGCCAGAGAGAACGCGTTCATTCTCCCAAGTTCCAAGGGGCGGAATGTGGCCCTTTCAGTGCTACATCTGGTCATGCAATGATAAGAAACTGCCTAATAAGATACTGACCAATCAAAGCTTTAAACCTTTTCAGGAACTTCCCAAAAATTAAGAACAGTGCAGCCTTTAAACCACCCCAGAAAGAAAAGAAAGGAAAGGCAACACAGGCAAACAAAATTTTTGTCACAACCTGCGAGTACAAAAAAAGCAGTCAACATTGAGTCTAATCAGCGCCTCTAGAGCTCAGAGGATTAAACAACAGATGCCTGGCCACAACCGCATGCAGCCAGTTTAAAATCACATGCAACATGGGCTAACTTACAGCATGGCCACACCATGCATCATGCATGATCCATGATGGATAGGTGTTGGAATAGGGGCGACCCCCACATGCATGACCGCACAAAAAACAAAATGGACTACCTTACAGCATGGCCACACCATGCATCATGCAGGAGCCATGATGGATAGGTGTCAAACCAGAATATTCTTATATACCTAAGGGGTATGTAAGTGCAGGAAGTGCAGGGTATCTGACAGGGGTGGCCCCCATATGCAAGACTGCACAAAAAGTGAAATGTAGTGTTTTGGTAAACCCTTTGCATGCTGGACTCAAATCGAAATTCACAGCAGTCTACCGAACCGCACGCACACTGATGTTGATGCGACAGCTCTGCATGTGCTGCAAAACAGGCAAGAGGATCTCCTTTGCTTTGCACACATGGGTCCCTGCCGTATTTGCTTCCTCTCCTTTTGAGCCTCCTTTCCCACGGCTCTCTGGGTCCGTCTCTGTCGGCTGTGAATTTGGGGAAGAAGTGCTTGGATTTACACAGCCAGCGGCAGACTTTTTCTGCACCTCAATGTGGTTCTGCTGTAATACCGATGCCCCCTGCTGTGGTGACAAGGCCTCCTCCAGTAGTTCTGCCGGGAAGTGCTGTGTCACGTAGGCTGACAGTTCATAGAGGAGGCTGTGAGGCAGGGCGTCCAGGGCTTCAGGGCCAAAGGGTAGGGGGCGGTCCGTGAAGACCCGTGGCACACCTGCAGGGGGGGTTGTTGGGGTGCAACATGGTTCACTTAAGATTTGCCATGGTCCACACTGTATTTAGGGGAAAGGGGCAGGAGGCGAGTGAGACAGACCCGCAGTACACCTGCAGGGCAATGTTTGGTGGAAGGTCATGGCTTGTTAATGATACAGAACTATGACCACTGCGGATTCCCTAGGCCCTAAGTACTTATACTTCACCTTTACGGGGCTGTTGTGCAGCCAGTGAGCCTCTTATTGACAGCCAAGTTTTTTAAGCTGCCCATTGTGCACCTTTCTCTGCTTTAGTTAAGTTGCCCTTGAAGGTTGGTACAGCTATGTAATCCTTCCTTTTCTTTCCTTTCCTTTCCTTTCCTTTCCTTTCCTTTCCTTTCCTTTCCTTTCCTTTCCTTCCCTTTCCTTTCCTTTCCTTTCCTTTCCTTTCCTTCCCTTTCCCTCTCCTCTTTTTTCTTTCCTTCCCTCTCTTTTCCTTCCCTCTCCTCTCCTCTCCTCTCCTCTCCTCTCCTCTCCTTTCCTTTCCTTTTATTTCCTTTCATTGCGCACCTTTCAGTGTGCACACAGTGCCATCTAAGGCCATTCATTTGTGCACTGTGCATCCATTTTGCACAGTTTAAACCACAGTAAAACCAATCAACAGAGCGTCACTCTTACGCACCGCCGACATTTTGCAATAATGCGATATGAACAGATCGTGAGCATTCTAGTACAGATCAAAAAAACACAACCTTCTCACTCAAACTCCATGTACCATGGCAGGTCGTGTGTCAGTGTTTTTGGCTTCTAGGGGGCAAGAGGGGAAAATATATGTACCATTTTCTTCTGTCTTCCCTGATCAATGCAAAACAATAGCTTGCATGCACGCATGGGATCATAAAGAAAAGAGAATTGCCTCACCTCTTTTCTAGCTCTTAACCCTTCTGACACACACACACACATGCAAATCATCAAAGTAGGCCCACACACTCCTGCTGTGAAGGCGTGTTTTATGCAAAAACAGAAAGCACACGTGCACGCACCATGGAAGCAGTTGCGGGCAGAGCCGCCGAGCACCACCACGTCTCCGCTCCGCAGCAGCAGTGGTGTGGGTGCAGTGTCTCGAGTGGGCCCCCCCATTAAAAACACCTGCAGCAGCAGTGCATGGCGTCAATGCATGGGGTCAACACAGCAGCAGTGGCGCAGGTGCTGTGGCTCAAGTCCTCCCATCAAACACCTGTGGTAGCAGCGGATGGGGTCAACGGGGTCAACAGCAATTCAAAAGGGCAGCAGTGTAAAGGGTCAACAGCACCAGCAGTGCAAGGTGTCTACAGCACCAGCACTTGTAGAGTAGGGCTGCGGGTAAAAAGGGTAGAGCGTATGTCAAGAGAGGCCATCAATAGGATCAAGGAGGCCCAATAAGGCTCTTTTGAGCCTCTATTGCTAGATGCTTGACCCTCTCACCAATCCTAAGCACAACATCTCAAGGTCTCACGAGGGCCCTCCCACAAAAAGCACTTTTTTGCTTCAGCTAAGCTGTCTCTGCAGGTAGAGGTACAGCTATGCGATCCGAGCTAAGGCGATAACACCTTACCTATGCGACCCTTTCCTTTCCACAGAAGCATACGTACAAAAGGCAAAAGTGAGAGTCGACAGTGGGCAATTGCCAGCACGTGTTAAGCATGTACGGCAACGTCAACCATACAACGACCCAAGGCATCTAGCTGCGGTAATTGAATTGGATGGAGCTCACGACCATCCAAAACACAGCAAACATTCTGTTGTAGCAGTGCATGCCCCTGCAAGGGGTTAGGGACGGGCATTTTTGGCAACAGCCATCTTAACTATAGTTGGCACTTCTTGAGGGCCCTAACTAAGGGTTGGCGTCAGCATACAATGCGATACCGCAATATAGCGCTTTTGGCTCAAAAAGCGCAACACGTTGATCCAAGGCCCAAACCAGCCCTCCTGTCAGTATTATCCGCAGCCTCAGCCTATTGCCACAACAGACGGAAGCTGCGCATCCTGGATTTTGTGTAAGACTTTTACCACAGTCTAAGCTCAACATTCTGTCCAGGCACCTCAAACGAGCCTTTACCAGCAAACATCACTCTGAAAATTCCAATTCCTAAGCACTCGAAAACTCAAACCCTCAAGTTCAGTCATTCATATGAAGGCTGAGCAAAGAATCTGAGAGCTAAAACTGAGCCTTTTTTTGAAGCACACTTACCGCATCACAGCCCAGTGAAGCTGCCACTATAGGTTGCGCAAGATCTGGCTCCACGTCATCACAATGGCCTCCCAGTGTGTCACCTGCTCATATATGTGTGTGTGCATGTGTGTGTGTGTGTACGCGCGCGCACACCTCTGGCATAGACCTGGCTCCTGCAATTGCTTTTGAGATTGTGTACTTTCTTGTCGACAGACTTGCACACGGGAAGATGCAAATTCCAAGACACGTGCAGCTGTGCGCTTATCTTTGCTGTCATCACTGGGTTTGTGTGTGTGTGTGTGTTTGTGTGTGTGTGTGTGTGTGTGTGTGTGTGTGCGTGCGTGTGTGTGTGTGTGTGTGTGTGTGTGTGTGTGTGTGTGTGTGTGTGTGTGTGTGTGTGCGCATCGCTGTCACCATTTGCACTTCTGCCAGTGGGATTCAATGTCACAAAGTCCACAGCTCAAATGTTCAAGTGTCCAGAGAAGCTGTGCATTTCATGAGGCAACTCCATAACTTAACCCCCCATGATACAACTCCATGGGACAACTCCATGACTTAATTTTAAAAGACAACTCCATGAGACAGCTACACAACTGAGCTGAGAGGCGTCCTTGAACCAGCAAGCCAATGCACCCGGAGCGCACTGCTTACTTTGCAACAGCTACAGCATCAACAAGGTTCTCCCTGATGCAGGGTCCTCCAAAAGGGTTGCCCAGGATAAGTGTGGGTCAGCCAGGTCTTATGAGCGCTCCCTCATGCGCACAACTAAGTACCAGCTGTGCGTGCCGCTCTTTGTGCATGCTCTGCCTTCTAGACGCTGAGAACACCCACCGAAAAATCCACGCAATGAAAAAAAGCAAAACCAGGCCACGTCTTTTTCCCCCCCTTTTCATGGATATGTCCTTAACTTGTTAACTCTCCCCCTCTACCAGTCCAACCCCCCTCCCAACCCCCCAGTGAGTTTGGAACTGCTGTGGGCAGGTCGGCTTGGCAGGTCAAACATATTCAACGAGTCGCACATATTAATCATATCAGGCGAGACAGAACAATTGAATTCCTCCCTGAATCTCCCCTCCCTTGCCCTCCCCATCGCCAAAGCAAAATTCATGGAGTGAGACAAAGAGGAGCTGCGCAAGGAGTACAAATTATGTATGCATGCAGTACAATGTTGGTTGGTGAGGTTTTCTTTGAGTTTGCCTGTACGACTCGCACAGCTGGTGCCTCTAATGCCGTACAAGGAGTACAAACCATGTATGCATAAACAGTACAATGTTGGCTGGTGAGGTTGCCTTTGAGGTTGACTGTGCGACTCCCGCGACTGTGGTGCCTTAAATGCCACACAAGGGATCACAAAAGATTTTCATCCCTCAATAGGAGCTCCTCTCAATAACAAACTGCACTCATTTGCACCCCTCAAGAACGGATTTGGTCACCCATCTCTTTCATCGCCACCACCATAGGTGCAGGGCTTAAACTCTTCTATCAACAGCTGCGTTTACTTACTTTCTTTGAGGCTCATAGCTGCTCACCACAGGCGCAAGCACAACAGCTCACGCTTCCCTGCAGGACTGCTCAAACATTCCTACAAAACAGTGCACACTAACCGCACCCACTCATGGGCGTGTCTGCTTCATCACCCGAGTGCACACTGTAATGCACACCAACGCACCTTCGTAATAGTAGTTGACGAGCGCTGCATCTGGTTGGTACGCGCGGCATGCTTGTGGGCTGTGGGCACCTGTGTGCAGGTGCGTGAGCTGCTGCACCAGGCCAGCCGTCCGGCGGGCCAGGAGTTCCAAGGAGGGTGGGAGGGGCCTGCAGTGTGTGTGTGTGTGTGTGTGTGCGCGCGCGCGCGCGCGTGTGCGCGTGCAAGTACTGATGCTGATCTAGATGATGATGGCATGGTGATGGAGCACATCAAGATGTGTGCAAGCACGGAGGGCTGGCCCTCCACCCACACGGCATACCCAGATCCGTTTTTTTTTTTTATGAAACACGGCAACAACGACAACCTGATCTGTGCTGAAATGAACAAGGACAGCCTTGGGGGGAGAAAATGACTTGCAGCGATTCATATACTGGGAAAGGTGCGTGAAGGTGGTTTGCCATTTGTGATGGATATGATCTGCAGGG
This sequence comes from Dunaliella primolecta, assembly GCA_914767535.2. NCBI lineage: Eukaryota > Viridiplantae > Chlorophyta > Chlorophyceae > Chlamydomonadales > Dunaliellaceae > Dunaliella > Dunaliella primolecta. The sequence goes on along the minus strand of OU611754.1, from coordinate 2,792,907 downwards.
GGGGAAAGGAAATCAAATTTGTGCCCACTGCAAAGCCTGGATGTGAGCATGCAGCAGTTTGCGTGAAAGCATGAAACCCTAGAAAAAAACTAAGCATGTCATCTTGACGCACTTGTTGCTGCGGCCACGCAATTCTGACTTAGGCCTGAAGATGGCTTCTGCTTTTCAGGCATCATCTTGAGCATTGCTTTCATAGACCTTGCACTACTCACCTGCGCTTACTGCATTGTTTCCTGACAGTCGTCCAAGCAAACATGCATCCATTCTATCCGTGAGCTACACCAACAGTGTTCACACGGGGCAACCAGTCAAATCTTGGGTCCCTCCTCCTCCTTCTCCTCCTCCTCCTCGTTGATGTCTAAATGCTTTTCTTTCAGCTTGTCTGCCTGCCTTGCAGACAAAGGTTTGCCCACCTACCTGCGTGCGGCCTTGCAAACCAAGGTGCACCCACCCACCTGTGTGCAGCCTTGCGAACCGAGGCGCACCCACCCACCTGTGTGCAGCACCATCATCACAGATGCGGCGCATTCAGTCAAATTGGGGGCCTAGCGAGGCCCATCGCATGCGGTGTAGCATGGAGGCTGGGCTTTACCTACGCACCTGTGTGCGGCACCATCATCATAGATGCGGCGGGTCCAGTCAAATTGGGGGCCCAGCGAGGCCCACCGCATGCGGCGCAGCATGGAGGCTGCACAAGGGCCTGTGGTAGCCGCAACAGGGGCGCTGTGTGTCCCAACACTGGGGACCTCTTTAGCATTACAGGGCTGTGCAGCACTGTTTTTTGCAGGAGCTTTGGCTGCCGTGGAGTGCGATTGTGGACTGGCAGGGGCTGTGGCGGTGGGGCACGTTGAACTGATGGAGTTTGGTGCGCTGGGAGTTGCTGTGCCAGGGGAGGTTGCTGTGCTGGGGGGTTGAGGTGTGTTGGGGTCATTGGCAGTGCTGGCTGCTTGCATGCTGGGTGCAGCAGTGCCTTGGGGTTGCTGCGGAACCAAGTTGAACGCTGGCTGCGTCCCTGCTGCTGCTGCTGCTGCTGCTGCTGCTGCCGATGGCTTCAGTGCACCATTTTGTGCATGAAGACATGCACAGGCGGCTGTTTGCTGCCTTTCCTGGCCATGCTGCTGCGCAGGGTTGTGCCAGCAGTCCCAAAAACTGCGCGCCAGTGGCTCATGCTGCTGCTGCCGCTGCTGCTGCTGCTGCTGCTGCTGCTGCTGCTCACGTTCTTGCTGGCCGCTGTGTGAGCAAGCATCATCCCTTCCATGGGCGTCGCCATTTGAGCTAGCACCATTCTCTGCGAGGGAGCAACAACAGGAGGGTCTAGGAAAAGCCAAAGCATGACCCTTGGAAGCCAGCCCCTGTAATAGTTTGCACATGCACAAGTATCACTCAGCACGGTACACAGCCTCCCTCACGGCAGTGTACAGTCTCACTCAGTGTGGTGCGCAGCTGCACTCAGTGTGGTGCCCAGCCTCACTGTGTGACTACTCACACGGGAATCCAGGCGTGGCAATCGTGTTCATACCGTGGTTGTGTCGTGCCCACATTCTGTTGTGACCGTCGCAACCTTGTTGCCTAACACCAACCTTGGGGGCCGGCATTGTCTTTCAGCCCCATGTGCCGTACATGATTAATGTACTTGGCATACAACAGCCTGAAGTGCTGGTATGGTCTTGCGGCCAAATACACTGCACATGAAGAGGCCAGTAATCATACAGCACCTCGTGTGCTGGCATCGTTTTGCAGCAACTAACGCCGCACATGAACAGATCAGTGGCTACACAACAGCCTGAAGTGCTGGCATCGCCTTGCGGCCACACACGCCACACGTGAACGGAGCAGTGGCCATTCGGCATCCTTGCGTGCTGGCACCCTCTTGGGGCCACACACACCACACATGATTGGACCAGTGGTCAGAGCGTGCGCACCAGGCTCAAGTGCTGGCATTGTCTTCAAAAACAGCACACGAAGGGACCATGAGCACACGAAGGGACCATGAGCATACGAAGGGGCCATCAGCACAGTGGATAAGGGCACACAGGTTTAAGGGGGGGCAATTATGAAGTGCACTAAATTTTGCATGCAAGCTTGGGACGTCCAGCTTTGAAAGCAAGATGATGTCGACCAAAACATGAACCACTTCTCATAACATAACCTGTCATAATGAGATAAAAGGTATAAGACAAGTTGCTTTATACTCAATTTTACGGTATGAGAAAGCACAGCTTGCAGGGCTGCACACGTACTCCAAGACAGCGCCACTCCCAAGCACTACAATCAGGAACATTTCAGCCTATCCTGGTTACCTGAAGTGGTAATTTGAAATTTTTGAGTCGTAACACCTCAAGATTCCAAATTGCCTTTCCTTACTGTATCCTTCATGCTTCATGCTAGGCTCACTTGCTGTTCTGTACACCCTGCATTATCTGCATACAGCTCAACTCTTTTTAGGCTCACTTGCTGTTCTGTACACCCTGCATTATCTGCATACAGCTCAACTCTTTTTAGGCTCACTTGCTGTTCTGTACACCCTGCATTATCTGCATACAGCTCAACTCTTTTTAGGCTCACTTGCTGTTCTGTACACCCTGCATTATCTGCATACAGCTCAACTCTTTTTAGGCTCACTTGCTGTTCTGTACACCCTGCATTATCTGCATACAGCTCAACTCTTTTTAGGCTCACTTGCTGTTCTGTACACCCTGCATTATCTGCATACAGCTCAACTCTTTTTAGGCTCACTTGCTGTTCTGTACACCCTGCATTATCTGCATACAGCTCAACTCTTTTTAGGCTCACTTGCTGTTCTGTACACCCTGCATTATCTGCATACAGCTCAACTCTTTTTAGGCTCACTTGCTGTTCTGTACACCCTGCATTATCTGCATACAGCTCAACTCTTTTTAGGCTCACTTGCTGTTCTGTACACCCTGCATTATCTGCATACAGCTCAACTCTTTTTAGGCTCACTTGCTGTTCTGTACACCCTGCATTATCTGCATACAGCTCAACTCTTTTTAGGCTCACTTGCTGTTCTGTACACCCTGCATTATCTGCATACAGCTCAACTCTTTTTAGGCTCACTTGCTGTTCTGTACACCCTGCATTATCTGCATACAGCTCAACTCTTTTTAGGCTCACTTGCTGTTCTGTACACCCTGCATTATCTGCATACAGCTCAACTCTTTTTAGGCTCACTTGCTGTTCTGTACACCCTGCATTATCTGCATACAGCTCAACTCTTTTTAGGCTCACTTGCTGTTCTGTACACCCTGCATTATCTGCATACAGCTCAACTCTTTTTAGGCTCACTTGCTGTTCTGTACACCCTGCATTATCTGCATACAGCTCAACTCTTTTTAGGCTCACTTGCTGTTCTGTACACCCTGCATTATCTGCATACAGCTCAACTCTTTTTAGGCTCACTTGCTGTTCTGTACACCCTGCATTATCTGCATACAGCTCAACTCTTTTTAGGCTCACTTGCTGTTCTGTACACCCTGCATTATCTGCATACAGCTCAACTCTTTTTAGGCTCACTTGCTGTTCTGTACACCCTGCATTATCTGCATACAGCTCAACTCTTTTTAGGCTCACTTGCTGTTCTGTACACCCTGCATTATCTGCATACAGCTCAACTCTTTTTAGGCTCACTTGCTGTTCTGTACACCCTGCATTATCTGCATACAGCTCAACTCTTTTTAGGCTCACTTGCTGTTCTGTACACCCTGCATTATCTGCATACAGCTCAACTCTTTTTAGGCTCACTTGCTGTTCTGTACACCCTGCATTATCTGCATACAGCTCAACTCTTTTTAGGCTCACTTGCTGTTCTGTACACCCTGCATTATCTGCATACAGCTCAACTCTTTTTAGGCTCACTTGCTGTTCTGTACACCCTGCATTATCTGCATACAGCTCAACTCTTTTTAGGCTCACTTGCTGTTCTGTACACCCTGCATTATCTGCATACAGCTCAACTCTTTTTAGGCTCACTTGCTGTTCTGTACACCCTGCATTATCTGCATACAGCTCAACTCTTTTTAGGCTCACTTGCTGTTCTGTACACCCTGCATTATCTGCATACAGCTCAACTCTTTTTAGGCTCACTTGCTGTTCTGTACACCCTGCATTATCTGCATACAGCTCAACTCTTTTTAGGCTCACTTGCTGTTCTGTACACCCTGCATTATCTGCATACAGCTCAACTCTTTTTAGGCTCACTTGCTGTTCTGTACACCCTGCATTATCTGCATACAGCTCAACTCTTTTTAGGCTCACTTGCTGTTCTGTACACCCTGCATTATCTGCATACAGCTCAACTCTTTAATCAACTCTTTAAACCCTGCTTGACTTTACACTTGGGCAGGCTGGATGTTGCCCAAGGTTGTCAACATCACAATACACACAATAAAAGAAGGAGCGCAAGGGAGCAAATCAGGAAATGTGCAAAAGGAGGCTCCGGACATCATGATGAAGCCTATCACACACACGCGCACGCACACGCACGCACACACACACACACACACACACACACACACACACACACACACACACACACACACCATTTCATTTATGAACCCCACCTGGTAGTTTTTGCAACTTCAGTGTGAGGCCTGACCGAGCTGCAACCCATACACCTGTTAGAGGTCCATACTGCCGGTTGTGGTTGGTGGTTGCCGGGGGCTCTGGAAATCTGTGTGAGGGCATGTGTGTGTATGCGTGTGTGTGTGTGTGTGTGTGTGTGTGTGCGCGCGCGCGCGCGTACATGCTCAAGTTCACTCACATCAGATGAGCATGCACATAGGGGGGGGGGGGGGCTGTACCTGCCACTCGGGTACACAGAAACAAGACAGGGAGCCATCGTGCCTGCTCTCAGCGCCGTCGCAGTAACACATAGGGGGGGGGGGGGGCTGTACCTGCCACTCGGGTACACACAAACAAGACAGGGAGCCATCGTGCCTGCTCTCAGCGCCGTCGCAGTAACACAAATGCACTGGCAGGCTGCAGGTGCCTGTCCTTCCATTCTCCCATAACAAAGACTTGCTTGAGGCCTTACCTGGTCAATGCGTCACACATCAGCTGCAGCTGATGCGCCACAGGCAGCAGGGCTGGCAGCAGCACAAATCCCGGGTGTGCTGGAAAAGTATAAGCGAGCACGCCTTGGTGGCATGCACAAGAGGGAAGGGAATGGCTGGGTTGAGAAGCATGCCCTGCTGGAGACCCATTGCAGCACTCCGCAACAGTGGTCGTTGCTGCTGCTGCTGCTGCTGTTGCTGCTGCTGCTGAAGACTGCTCGCCTTCTGCCATCGAGGCTGACGCACAAGGTAGGACATGCCGCTGCAATGTTCCCTGCTCCAGTCCTGCTGCTACTGCGGCTGGCTGCCTGACGTCCACCACACCCTGCTGGGTGAGATCAGCAGAGGCACACTTGGCTTGCTGGAGTGCCTGAGCCCTTCGCCTGCGGGTGTGAAAATTTGAATTCAGCGTTGCTTGCTCTCAACTTGGATGACATGAGGGTAACAGACAACAGCTGTGCCTGGGGCAGCGCAAGCAACAAAATGTGCTTCATGCCCATTATAGTGCACGTCCAACATGTCACCTGCTCCTGGCATTGGAGGCGCGGGGCTCTTTGAACAGGTGCTGGAAGTGCTTCTCAGCTGTCCTGAAGGCAGTGGGCGTTTTTCCTGGCTGCTCTGGCTCTGCATAGACCATGCTGCATTCGTGCCAGAAATGAAAAATAAATTGTTACCTATGCATTTGCCTGAATTGTCGACCCTCTGTTAAAACTTTCAGTTAAGTCATCCTTGCTTTGGCGCCGGCCTTGCGACATTCACGGCTAGAAGTATCAAAAAGGGTCCCTGAAAATGGTGACGAACAGCAACAGCCACAGCAATCTCTCGAACAGTAGCCTGGCAGGCTACAGTTCTTATGGGGAAAATTTGCACAGCCTTCATGCTCACCATCCCCCGCACACCACGAGCTACGCCGATTTGATGGACAAGGCACAGCCAAATTCCTTGGGCGGTGAAGCGCTGGTACGTTGTGCACGGGGAAGAGAGAAACCAGAATTTAGCGAGACCTCTGAAAGATGCCGGAATTCACTCACACTCAGCCGTTTACCTCCGCCCCTCCGTTCCCTCCATCATCAGCATCTTGCAGCCCTCACTGACAGGATGTGCTCCCACATTCATGCCCCTTTCTATCTGCCTTGCTTCCCAGGCTTTTGAGCCCTCTAGGCAGAGGTACACTGCCAAAACACATTTTTTGCCTGCGGATATGCCGCTCAGCGAGCTGCTGAAGCCGGACTCAGGCAGCAGGATCACAGGTGGGGTTGTGTGTGGATACTTTGCCTGGGTGTCCTGGATGGATGCGCGAGACTGGTCCAGTACATTGTTCCTGAACACTCAGACAGTTACTGCCTAAGCTGCAGCTACTCGGCATGTACTTGCATGGGTGCCCGTGAGTGTAACCGAGCATGCTCCCCACAGACTCTCTGCCCTTGAACTACAAAGTGCTTTTGTCTCTGGAGCACATGCATGCACCCTCCAGCCAAACACACTCCAGCTGTTTGATCAGCAGAGCAGCTGTCGCAGCCGGGGAGCAGGATAATGTCACTTTGCGTTTGTCACTCAATTGCAGCTTCCAAGGTCATTGCCACCATCGGTCCCAGCTGCCAAGGTGTGGATGAGCTGTACAAGATGCTCCTTGCGGGGGCTGGGGGTTTCAGGGTGGACCTGACTTGGGGCCCCTGGGACTACCATAAGCGCTCGCTGAAGAACCTGGAGGTGTGTCACAATGGCCTCTGATAAAGGCTCTTTATATGCTTGATGCCCTGCTTATGTAAGCAGTGCAGTGCTTGGTGCTGGCTTGGTGTCTGCTGCCTGGTTGGCATAGGAGAAGGTTGCATAGAAGTACCTGCCTACAACTGGCTTGGCTGGCAAGAGCAGTGGGGTCAGCCTGGCCGGCGCAGAGACCCAAATTTAAAGGGAATGCAAAGAGATAAGGAACAGGACACCACTCTGGCGTCTTGTTTAATTTTTTTGGTGCTTTCCAGTGCTCTTGTGTGCACTGCACCTATACCTATGAAAGCCTGGAGTCTCAGATCGTATGTTCCTGCAAGGAAATGCCTGTCGAGTGAAGTGAAGCCTGTCATCAAGTGGATACATGTGGTTATTCTACCCTTTCTGTTGCTTTGGTGCTCGCCAGGGGATTTCATGGTGTAGGAGCTTTGCGCAGTTCTAACATGCTTTTCCAGGTTCAGATTTGGGCAAGCTGCATGCCCCTCACATTCACACAGGCATGAAAAGGCCTGATGTATGTTGCTGCAAATCGTGCGAGGCCTGCCAAGGAGCAGACCCTTAATCACCCAATATGCCGGCAAAAAATTTGAGGCAAACTCTTCGCATCCCGGTGTCGCACAAGCTTGAAGGCATTCCCCCAATGTATGCCCGTCAGGCGGGAAGAGGACAGAATGTTCGTACACCTCCAGTCTCCAATTCAGAAATGTGCATGACCTGAATGCTCGAGTCCATGATGATCTCCATTTGACAACAGCACAATGTAAAAAACAGGGAGGTCATCATGGACTCATGCCTTCTGTGCTTTCATGGATTCGCTGGCACAACACCACGCAAAAGCTACCTCCTCTGTCTCACTTCTTTTCAAACACCTCCTTTGCCCCCATTTTTTGCAGGCGGCATGCAAGCGTGCCAAGAAGCTGTGTTGCACTGTGGTAGACACGCTGGGGCGGACCATCATGGTCAGGCGCAAGGTGGGATGCATGCCTGGATCCTTAATGAGCGTGATCTTTTACTCACACTACTAGAAGTTGTAGTAGTGTTGCTCTGTGGTAAAAACACTGGGACGTATTATTATGGCCAAAAGCAAGGAACAAATCATACAGGGAATCATTGTTTGTAGGTGGGAATTCATGGATTTTTCAGGGGGGCCTGAAGCGTGAGATCTCGCACCTTCATTCTATAAAGGATTAAAGGAAGCTGCTGCACTGCACCTCCTGGTACCTCTAATGTTCACCTGTTAAATGGGACGAGAGTAGTTTATAAGTTGTTTCTGCTTGATACAAGTCTGCACAGTGCTGGACTGTGGAAGATGCAATATACATACTGTGGAAGGTGCACCATACATAGTGTGGAAGATGCACCATACATACTGTGGGTGATGCACCATACATACTGTGGGAGATGCACCGTACGTGCTGTGGAAGATGCACCATACATACTGTGGGTGATGCACCATACATACTGTGGGAGATGCACCGTACGTGCTGTGGAAGATGCACCGCACATACTGCGGGAGATGCACCAGACCCCATGGCCTACTAAAAGTTTATTGAGGCTACTGGTCCTTTGAGCCGCATGGTGATGTGTCTTGCATTGTCAATGCATACCATAGCATGCATGCATGTTTGAAAAACATTTGAACACTTGCAGGTGTTTGACTGTATGAGCAGGAATGGCCTGCACGAGCTGTTAATGCTTGTATGATGAGCTGTCTCAAATTGGCTTAAAAGTCAAGCAGGCATGAATGGAACCAGAGTCGTTATGGCACGTGCAAACACACATGCAGTGCCAACTGGATGAGCGGGGCTGGCCAGTTCACGCTGGCGCGATTGAGGTGAAGCAGGGGCAGCACCTGGTGCTGACCACCCGCACGGATGTGGAGGCCAGCGAGAACGTGCTGCCCATCACCTATGATGGATTTGCGGACCTGGTTGAGAAAGGTGGGTGAGCGTGTTAGCTCATGTGCCCCCTCAAGGCCAACACAAACAGGCAACCTTTAAAATCTGGTTGTTGATTAGTCTGCCAGCAGCAGCAGCAGCAGTACCCGCTGCAGTGATGCTCATCCCAACCTCCTCTGCTTAGTACCTGGATGCCAGGCAGCACAGGAGGTGGAGGGACTGCTGAGCAGCAGTAACAGCAGCAGCAAATGCAAATTCTTTTCAAGGCCTGTGTTGGCACAAGTCCCAGGTTTGCTTGTTGTCACGTCTATGGAAGATGGAATATTAGTTCTGTTTCTGGCTTTCTCCTAGGCGAGCCGTGTCTAGTTTTGATTTGAGGGCCCTTAGGTGAGACCCTTGCTAGCCTGCTAGCTTGCTAGTAAGGGAATCTTTCCCTTACTTAATGCACACAGCCTTGTGGCTGGCGTAGACTTTTCTCTTCTGATGGATGAGCATAGGTGCAATTGTTTTTGTGTTTCATTATCAGCGGTCAAGCAGTTTTGTCCTTGACTTTGTTAAGGAGGTTTTGCGAGCATGGAAAACCACCTACATTCAAACGTGACGCCAAACCAAGGTGGTAGCCGTCCCTCTCAAATCGAGATACCGTTGCCGTGCCTCTTCTGCCGGTGATTACCCTCTGCATTGCTTACTTGGTCAGCGGGGATGACCCAGGAGCTGTTTGGTTTTATTTCACGTCACATGCCTGCAGGCGACACCTTCTATATTGCACGCTACTTGGTCAGCGGGGATGACCCAGGAGCTGTTTGGTTTTATTTCACGTCACATGCCTGCAGGCGACACCTTCTATATTGCACGCTACTTGGTCAGCAGGGATGACCCAGGAGCTGTTTGGTTTTATTTCACGTCACATGCCTGCAGGCAACACCTTCTATATTGCACGCTACTTGGTCAGCGGGGATGACCCAGGAGCTGTTTGGTTTTATTTCACGTCACATGCCTGCAGGCGACACCTTCTATATTGCACGCTACTTGGTCAGCGGGGATGACCCAGGAGCTGTTTGGTTTTATTTCACGTCACATGCCTGCAGGCGACACCTTCTATATTGCACGCTACTTGGTCAGCAGGGATGACCCAGGAGCTGTTTGGTTTTATTTCACGTCACATGCCTGCAGGCGACACCTTCTATATTGCACGCTACTTGGTCAGCGGGGATGACCCAGGAGCTGTTTGGTTTTATTTCACGTCACATGCCTGCAGGCGACACCTTCTATATTGCACGCTACTTGGTCAGCGGGGATGACCCAGGAGCTGTTTGGTTTTATTTCACGTTACATGCCTGCAGGCGACACCTTCAATATTGCACGCTACTTGGTCAGCGGGGATGACCCAGGAGCTGTTTGGTTTTATTTCACGTCACATGCCTGCAGGCGACACCTTCTATATTGCACGCTACTTGGTCAGCGGGGATGACCCAGGAGCTGTTTGGTTTTATTTCACGTCACATGCCTGCAGGCGACACCTTCTATATTGCACGCTACTTGGTCAGCGGGGATGACCCAGGAGCTGTTTGGTTTTATTTCACGTCACATGCCTGCAGGCGACACCTTCTATATTGCACGCTACTTGGTCAGCGGGGATGACCCAGGAGCTGTTTGGTTTTATTTCACGTCACATGCCTGCAGGCGACACCTTCTATATTGCACGCTACTTGGTCAGCGGGGATGACCCAGGAGCTGTTTGGTTTTATTTCACGTCACATGCCTGCAGGCGACACCTTCTATATTGCACGCTACTTGGTCAGCGGGGATGACCCAGGAGCTGTTTGGTTTTATTTCACGTCACATGCCTGCAGGCGACACCTTCTATATTGCACGCTACTTGGTCAGCGGGGATGACCCAGGAGCTGTTTGGTTTTATTTCACGTCACATGCCTGCAGGCGACACCTTCTATATTGCACGCTACTTGGTCAGCAGGGATGACCCAGGAGCTGTTTGGTTTTATTTCACGTCACATGCCTGCAGGCGACACCTTCTATATTGCACGCTACTTGGTCAGCGGGGATGACCCGGGAGCTGTTTGGTTTTATTTCACGTCACATGCCTGCAGGCGACACCTTCTATATTGCACGCTACTTGGTCAGCAGGGATGACCCAGGAGCTGTTTGGTTTTATTTCACGTCACATGCCTGCAGGCGACACCTTCTATATTGCACGCTACTTGGTCAGCGGGGATGACCAGGCATCTCTGTACGTGGAGGTGCAGGATGTACAGGGCACCGATGTGATCTGCGTTGCCAAGAACAATGCCACGCTCGATGGCCTGCTCACGGTGCGTGTTGAGGTGCATGCAAGGATGTGCTCTTCATTGCCAAGAAATGCACCGCACTAGGTGGCCTGCTTATGCGGCATATCAAGGTGTATTTAAGGGTCTAGAGTGATGGCCAAGAACAAAGCATCGCCTAATGGCCTATTCACTGTTCGTGTTGAATTGTTTTTTAGGGTCTAGAGTGGTTGCCAGGAACAAAGCCTCGCTCAAAAGTCTACTCACCGTGCGCTGGGAAGTGCAATTCAGGTCTAAAAGTGATGGCCAAGGCCTTTGCCACGCTTGATGGCCTGCTCACAGTGTGTGTCAAGGTGCATTAAAGGGTCATAGGTTTGATGGGCAGTGTACCCAGTGCCTCGTCCAGGTTCAGAGCGTGCAAGGGCATCCATTCTGGATGCACTTTCGTCAGCTCACTGCATGCTGCTTGCAAAATTGTTGCGGTCTTGCAAGTCAAAGCCTAGCTCATCCTGTCCATTTTTGATGCTCTACCATCGACGGCATGTGTGCCAAATCTACCCTGGGTTGGGATGTTCTTTCTCCTCGTCTGTGAGTTGCAAGAACCTCATGATGTGTGCTCACAAAAGCTTACAAGTAAGGACCCATGAATATGAGTCCCAGATTACACAGTGAGTACTCTAGATTACAAGTGCTCCATGAATATGAGTCCCAGATTACACAGTGAGTACCCTAGATTACAAGTGCAACACCTTGCCGTGAGTGCTCTCTGACAGCTTGGGCAACTCTGCACTCCACTCGCGATTCACTGCCCTCAGAATGCACGTGCACGGGAGGTTCGCACTCTATGCTCCTGCTCCCTGCCCTAGGAATGCACGCGCACAGGTGTCCCGCACGCTGTGCTCCTGCTCCCTGCCCTAGGAATGCACGTGCACAGGTGTTCCGCACACTGTACTCCCGCTCACTGCCCTAGAAATGCACGCGCACAAGTGTTCCGCACACTGTACTCCCGCTCACTGCCCTTGACACGCACGCCACCCAACATGCATGCTCTCAGGTGTTCCACACCGAGCGCTCCTGCAACCCTGCGCTCCACGTCAACCGCCAGTCCGACCTCGAGGTCCTGAGCACGTACGACCAGGAGTGCCTGCAGGTGAGCTCGCAGCCAATGCATCCTCCTCCTTCTTGGGTATCTTCCCCCCTCTTCCTGATGTTCTGCAAATCTGTGGCAAATGCCAATGGCGGCTGTAATCAAGCCTTGAGACTGGGGTTACTTGCGTGTTCCCGAGTGCCAGAGGTTTGCCACAGGTTCTTTTGTCCGGAGGTGTAGACCGTTTGCATGAGCTCCAACGAGGTTGAAGGCAAGGGATAGTTGTGCATGAGGTGGAGGCACAGTACCTGTGCTCATGCCCCAGTGTGCGCATGTTTGCGAGAAAGGTGAATGCCCTGTCCTCAAAGGGGGCTCTGTGTTCTTTGAATTTCATGCAAGGCCACTAAATCACATATGGAATCCAACAGACTACCTTGATCGTGCGTTGTTATGACAAGGGAAGGTGAGCATGCGCTCGTGCACACACACGTGCGCGTGTACACACACACACGCACACACACACATACACACACGCACACACATACACACACAGGATATGGCAATGTCTGGGCTCGACATGGACTATCTGTCTCTGGCATACACTCGCTCATCCTCAGATGTCCGGGAGGCACGGAGGTAATTGTTGTCTGGGTCCCGACGTCTGTGTCACAAAATAGACTCGATCGGGATACACTCCTCGTTGCAGCTTATTTGTTACAGCTGCATTAAAGAGTACGCATCCTTCTGTGTGTATAGGGCAGTGGTGATCCAAAGCCTTTGGCTCTCATATCTTCACTTTTGCACGCATACGTGCATCGAAAGGCTTGCTCTCATATCTTTTACATTTACATGTGCATCAAAAGGCCGACTCTCATATCTTCACTTTTGCACGCACATGTGCATTGAAAGGCTGGCTCCAATATATTTACTTTTGCACGCATATGTGCATAGAAAGGCTGCGGGCTGGCTCAGGGTGCTGGCTGGCTGGGGTGCTGGCTTGGGGTGGGGTGTTCATTCTTGCTCTGGGCATTTCACACAGATTCTCATGATCTTGCCAGCAGGCCTGGAAATGAACAGCAGAGTTAGAACAGAAACCTGAGAGTAGACACCTTGGAGTTAGGACTGGAACCTGGAACAGAAAGCTGCAGGAAACTTGGTTGATTTGGCTGCACCGACATCAGGACCCCCCGGCTATGACTGACACAAACAGAGTATTGCATGATTGCACGCTGTCTGGTCCGGGTAGGGCTGGCATCAGAAAGCTAGAGGTCCCCTTCCTTTGACACCGCTGCAGGTTCCTTGACTCCATTGGCTGCACCAACACCAAGATCCTGGCCAAAATTGAGACCCGTCAGGCGCTGCTGAGCCTGAACGGCATCTTGCAAGAAGCCGACGGCATCATCATGTCCAGAGGTGTGTGTGTGTGTGTCCGCAATTGGACAAGCTGAGGCACTTTTAGACTTAGGCAGGGGTGAGCCCAAACATGCTGCGGGCTTCTGTGAATACGACTTCCCTCACGCATGATATGCGCTGCCTGCCCACCGGCTTACAAGAGTGCCTCATCGTGAAGGAATGATGCCTGAAGCGGAGCTCAACAGGTTGATCCTGCTGCAAGAAGCAAGAGGATGATGAACACACAGCCCTTCAAATGGAGGCTCAGGGGCTTGTCAGGTGCACCTGCCGTGCCTTCATGCAATGCACCTGTGCTGTGTCTACAAGCAATGCATGCTTCGGACACCAAGCAGTGCTCTGGCTTCAGGCACCATGCAGTGCTCTGGCTTCAGATACCATGCATTGCTTTGGGTTCGGACACCATGCAGTGCTCTGGAATCGGACACCATGCAGTGCTTTGGGTTCGGACACCATGCAGTGTTTTGGATTCGGACACCATGCAGTGCTCTGGCTTTGCTTTGCACGTGATTGTAGAAAGCGCAGGCTAGGACGGCATGTTTCCGGAATTGGTCTCTTTGCACACGCGCGCGCGCGCACACACACACGCACACACACACACACACACACACACACACACGCACGCACACACACACACACACACACACACACACACACACACACACACTCGGATCCACATGCAGGCAGCTTGGGGCTTGACTGCCCTCCAGAGAAGATGGCCATGGTTCAGAAGACCCTCATCCAGGTGGGGTTGTTGCAACGCAGGCCAGTTGCGTGGTTTGCCACACCGAAACCTGTTTGAAGAACAGATGCATGATTAGGTATCCACAGGTGAGGCTGTGTTGCAACGCAGGCCAGCTGCTTGGTTTGCGACATTGAAACCTGTTTGAAGAACAGATGCATGGTTAGGCATCCACAGGTGAGGTTGCTCTTGAGCAGTCTCCTGTGTAGTACAACTTGTCGACCATCGCTTTGTGACCCATGCCCTGCTGAACGCTCGGTCCTGCAATCTGACCAGAGAGCCCGTGCTGATCCCATGTGTGGTGGACAAGATGCAAGACTCTACTTTAGTAAGTACGCTTGCTTTGTGACCCGCGCCCTGCTGAGCACGTGCGTGGTGGACAGGATGCACGGCTATGTCTTGTGCAACTGTTCAACAGCTGCGTCATGACCCGTACCTTGCTCCTGCAGTCCTGCAACCTGACCGGAAAGCCTGTGCTGATCACGCGCGTGTTGGACACCATGCAAAACTCCCCCCGTCCCACGCGTGCTGAGGCAACGGACGTCGCAAACGCAGTGCTGGACGGTGTGGATGGCATTCTGCTGGGGGCAGAGACGCTGAGGGGTGGGTGCTCCGCTCATGTGCATGCATGTCCTTTTACCTCGCTAGGTGCTCGTCACCGATTTGGGCTTGCTGCCGGCAGTAAATGGTGTTCCTGGCTGCACTCACGCATGGATGCCCTGAGCAGAATGGTTAGGCACCTTTGTGTGGGCTCTAAGTAAGGCGTGCATGCGCTTCCCTAGCCATCTTTGTTGGCTAGCCTGCATGCATGCATGTATGTTTACCATGGCTGACTGTGGCATGCTTGCTCGCCAGTCTGTGCCTGAAAGGACACCCCACCCCACCCCACTCCCAACACACTCCACCTTGCACGAGATGCAGCAAGCCCCGCAACAGGCATGCGTGCATTGATTGCTATCCAGTGCCAGGTTGCTTCCCCCAGATATCCAGTACTGTACCGTGCTTACCTCACAGCTTGTGAATGGCCAGCATGCTCCAACAAGGCATGCACGCGCTCCCCTAGCCGTCTGCACAGGCAAGCTTGCACACCTGCATGCACACCTTCTTGCACGCCACTTCGTGCCTGACAGAGCACAGCCATCAAGCAAGGCCTGTGACAGGCATGCGTGCGTTGAATGCTACCTGCCCAATTCATAGTTACATGGTTGCCAGATTTTCAAGACTATCATGTGTGCTTCACGGTGTGGGATTCCAGGACGTTACCCCGTGGAAACTGTGGGCATCATCAGCGACATCTGCCGTGCAGCAGAGGGTGTGTTTGACCACCACCAGCACTTCGATGCTCAAGCAGAGGCAGAGGAGCAGCTGCTGGAGTACAAGCGCACGCATGCAGACAAGGTGCGGTTGGAAGCCCGCAGGTCATCTAGATTTTAATCACCAGCGCTTTTGCAGACCTCCCAAAGTTTCATCGTCAGTGCCATTTTCATCGTCGGCCTTTAAGTTTCAGTGCCACAAATCGCGGACCATCATCAGAGCCTGGCGCATGATCGGGATTGGGCTGTTGCTGTATGTCAAGCACCCCCTTCTTAAAAGAGGCGCTGAAAAGCTGTGTGTTGCACTGAAAGACGACGCATATGGATTTCAGGATCTTGTTGCAAGTGTGCCCCTGGGGGCATGACGCGCATGCGTTGCATGACGCATGGGCCCCAGGGTCTTGTTGCACATGTGCTCCTGGGGACGTGACACGCATGGGTTGCATGGCGCTTGGGCCCCAGGGTCTTGTTGCACATGTGCTCCTGGGGCCAGTGTTGCAGCCTTTCACACCAAGATGCAGACTCCTCCCCTGCTTCAAGAAGTTGGCGGGAAGGTGTGCTGCGCAGTGAAGTCCATGGGTGTCGGGCGTCTTTACGCCTTTTGCATCGGCTCCCAGAAGGCAGTGCTGCCACCTCTGCCACACAGATCAGCAGCTGTCCCCACAGTGCTGCCAGGGCAGTGCTGCCACCTCTGCCACACAGATCAGCAGCTGTCCCCACACAAGCCCTGCCTCCTCATCTGTGCTCTAGTTTTGCTTGTCTCTGCTGATGCGGTAGCTAGAGCACAGACGGGAAGACACAGCCTGTGATGCCCCCTCTGCGAGCACACATGGCACAGCGCGTTTGCTCTCCCCAGCTCCCTATGATCTGATTTGAGCTGCAGGTTCTCCTAGCATAGACATGTGGCCTATGATGCCCCCCCCCTTCACCCCCCCTCGTAAGAGCAAATGACACAGTGCCTGTGTTCTCCCCAGCTTCAATCTGAGCTGCACATTCTTTTTGCCTGCTCCTAAGGGTGTTGCTGCCAAGCAGCAGCTGCCCCCAAAGCCTACCAATCACAAGGACTCCTGCCAATGTTCTTCCTGGCTTCCTCCACTTTGACCTAACCAGTCGCACACTCTCGCGCTCGTGCTGTAGGGTCCTGCTGCCAAGATGCAGCTGCCCCCCAAGCCTACCAAGCACAAGGACCTCTACCACAAGATCCTGGCCTACGACATGCCAGCTATGGAGAACACCATGACCAGCAGCCTGAGCACAAACTGCCTGAATCACACAGCCGAAGAGGTGGGCAGCTAGAGGGGTGCAGTGACGCATGATGCAGGGCCGTATTTGTGGTGTTGTATGCGGTGTGGGGTATGAGTATTGACAGCTGAAGGACTTCAGCTGGGGGCCTCGGATCCTTCAGAAATCCTCAATGTGAAGCTCTGAGCACTCCTATAAAGCTCTCGTGTTTTATGAATACCTTGTAGCATCAGCTTTACCCCTGATTCGTTGCTTGTTTTTGGACGCCTTGCCTCGTAGCATCAACACAGATCAAATCTATGTCAGCTCGACTCCTCGCTATTGGACTGCAAAACGCAGGTACTGGAGACCAAGTTGGAGTCCATTGCATCAGGAGCTGTCAGAGTCGCTGACAAGGTAAGTGTCAAGTATTGGACGTGAGTGAATTCCATGATGGTTTAAGAGGTGGTCAACATTGCCAGACAAGGCTTTTGAAGCGCGCACGCGTGCACACACACACACACACACACACACACACACATGCTTGCACACAGGTCGGTGCGTCCTTGTTGTTGGTGTACACGCACACCGGCGGCACCTCCCAGATGATCGCCAAGTACAGGCCCTCCATGCCCATCGTGACCCTCGTGGTGCCGCACTTGTGCGCGAGCAAAGGGCTAAAGTGGGAGCTGCAGGTGGGTGGGCTTTACAGACACACTACCTGTGCAGATTCTATGCTATGTCCATCATGACCTTCGTGGTGCTGCACTTGTGTGCGAACAAGGGGTTAAAGTGGGAGATGCAGGTCGGGAGGCATCCTGTACTCGATTGCTTTGTTGCAATGTGCTGGCCTAAATTGCTTGCTCACATGTGCGCGAACAAGGGGCTGAAGCGGGAGCTGCAGTTGGGGAAGCCTGCTGTACTTGCTGGCATTATTGTGTTGGGCTGGTCTGGAATCGCTTTCTCGCGCAGTCATCAACATCAGCCAGGGTGCTGAAAATGCGAGTCCCGTTTTGGTAGCTTTGTGTATCTTCCCTCCTGTTTTAAGCCATCCTACATGTGCACCCACATGTACTTGTGCTCCTTCTTTGCTTGCAAATGGTAGCATTCCCACGTGTGTGCGCGCGCACACACCACACACACACATGCTCATACACATACGCACACAGACACACAGACACATACGCACACACAGACACACACACACACACACACACACACACACACACACACACACACACGCACGCACAAATACAGAGCTTGCAACTTCTAGCACACTCTTTTTCACATTTCCAGGGCCGCTCATTCGCGCGCCAGTGCTGCTTGGTACGTGGGCTGCTGCCCATGCTTGCGGCACCCTCCACGCATGGTGACCAGGTGAGGCTCCAGGCTGAGCTTAATCTGAGTACAAAACAAAGCAATCCAGGAGAGGAACCGGGCTGGGCATGAGTAGGGTATGAAACAAACCAATCCTTCTGGGAAGGGAAGGTCATTGAAATAAAGGAGGAGCTCGCTGCACCCTCCATGCATTGTGACCAGGCAAGGCACTGAGCAGAGCTGGACAGGAGCAACAAGATAGCTTGCTGGAACAACAGGATAGTTTGCTGCACCTTCCACACCTGGTGGCCAGGTGAGGCTCCGCCTGGGCTTGAGTAAGATACAAAATAAACCAGTCCTTCTTGGGAGAGAAGGTTAATGAAATAAAGGAGGAGCTCGCTGCACCCTCCATGCATTTTGACCATGCAAGGCACTGGGCAGAGCTAGTTCTAGCACCATTCTCTTCTGGGGGAAAAGCTTGACAGGAACAACATGATAGCTTGCTGCACCTTCCACACCTGGTGGCCAGGTGAGGCTCCAAGTGAAGTTTTTTGTGTAGCACCCAGTCTGCTCCAAAGAGGGAGGTGAAAGGGGAACATAGGAGTAGCTCACTGCACCCTCGCTGCTCCCTCCACAAACAGTGATTAGCCGAGGCGCTAGGCGGCGCTTGGTATAGTTGTCTCTGGCATGTGGTAACATACTGCAAATGCAGGGGGAGCACTGTGGCGCTTGTTAGGCGCACAGTGCAGTACCTACTTGCATAGTAAGAAACCAATAACGAATACAATATTGGCTTTGTTTTTTTAGTTGTTGCTGCAGTTGTGGAGGGCAGCAGCACCCTGGAGTGACCTTCTGTAGAAATCAACCACCTCATGCGAATTTTGCACAGGCCGCTGAATGTTTGTAGCTAATTTGAGCTTCAAGTAGGATCAAAGCATGTCACTCCAGGTGTTCATGGCTGTGCAGGCGTTTCCACATCACCACACAGTGAGCACTGATTTGAGCATCATCATGTCTTACACATTTGCCTGCAAACCAGGAGGGCAATGGTGATAAAACTTGGGTGGCTTTGATGTTCAGTTGTTTATGTTGGTGATGCCTGTTTTCAGCAGCTTCGCCCCTGTTGTCCTATGCGCCCGTGTGCCTTATCCAGGTCCTGGAAATGCCTCCTGCTAGCCCAGTTTAAATGTGTGTGCCTGCCCACAGGTCCTGGAGGATGCTGCTGGCCTAGTTGCCCAATAATAATGCTTGTGCCTGCATGCCTTGTCCTATTGCTTCTGTGCCTTCCTGCAGGGTCCTGGAGCACACGGTCAGCTTAATTGCACAGTCTGCCTGCTTGCGCCTGCCCACCAGATCTTGAAGGACATGTGCAGCCTGGTTGCCCAGCCTGCCTGCTTGTGCCTCCATGCAGATCTTGGAGGATGCCGTCAGCCTGGTGGCCCAATCCGGCCTGGTCAAGCCATGCAGCTACATAGTGTGCGTCCAGCGCATCCATGAAGACTTCTGCGTCAAGGGTGGGTGCAGATGGTTGCCGGAGAGTGAAGGCCATAGACCACTTAAAAAAAGGCCTGAGCTTGCTCCCTGATACATCTTGGCCTTCCTTGACATGCCGGGCTTGCTTTTGTATCATGACGAATCATCAACATGGCAAATCATCGATTTGGGTGTACAATGGTTGGTGTATTGCTGGAGGAGCTCAAGCAATGTAAGAAGGAGCCGCCAGAGCTGTCAGAGCTGTGTGCAATGGACATATGCCCTTAAGGGTTTGTTGCGCCAAGGCTGGACACCAAAAAAAATGTGTTAGTAGCAGAAGTGGTGAAGCCCTGCAGGTGCTTTGTGTGTTGACACAAAGCAGGAGCGATTTGCTTGTACCAGGGTTGGGTGTAAGCTTGGTACGTGTGTGTGCAGTGAGGGTGCAATCTTTGTAATACTTTTCTGCGCCCAGGCTGTGTGTGTGTGTGCGCGTGCATTTATGTGTGTGTGCGCGTAGTGGGAGGGCAACCATGAGCACTCTTCGTGTACTTTTGCAAGTACGAGCCAGATCTGCGTCCAGGATGGGCGTGAGCATGGTGTGTGTGTATGTGTGTGTGAAATGAGAGGGTATTTGTGAGCACTCCCCAAATGCTTTTGTAAGCCAGAGCCAGACCTGCGCCAAGGTTGGGCGTGAGCTTGTCGTGTGTAAGTGTGTGTGTTTGTGCAGTGAGAGGGCAGTCATAAGCAGGAGATGCGGGAGTTTATATGTAGGAGCCACCATTAAGATGCATGACTGCTAGGCTGAAGCTTAGGGGTGAAAAAAAGAGAGCAACCGCCAACACTCCTCAAATAATTTTGTGGGTAAGGCACAGGCGTCTCAAATACTGTACGGACAGTGTGATAGTGCTCGTCCCTCTCTTGCTGCTTTGAAGGGCCCACAAAACCGGCCAACCTCGCAAATGACCAAAACTAGTCCTTTGTGTCAAGGATTGATTCCAATACTTACCATCACTGTAAAGTGAGGCAGGGTCTGCCAGTGATCTCACGAAAGTGAAGCTGAATGTGCTGTTCTTTGATTGACTTTTTCTTGCTTCCCTTGCAACATGCAGCGTCCATGGATAAGGAGGGCACAGGCATCAGTGGATGCTGATCGGGTAAAGCACCGCTCACTGTTTGATGTGGCCCATTTCCTGATCCTAACTTCCCTTGTTCCTTCCTGCATGCAGCGATCACGGTGGACAAGGAGAGCACAGGCATCCAAGGAAAGCACCTATCCACTTTCAGCACCCACACCCTTGTCCACTTCCCACGCGTGCAATGAAGCGCCTCACAGTGGTGCACGTTTCCACTCTCTTCCTGCGTGCAGTAATGCGCTGACTGTCAGTGATGCTCATTTCCACTTTCTTCCTGCGTGTAGTGATCACGGTGGACAAGGAGGGCACAGGCATTCAGAAGCAGCATGACAGCAAAGCTTCCCTTACAGGTATGTGTGTGTTGTGTTGCACACAACTGACAGGTCCTCCAACCGCTGTAAAGCTAAGCTGCCCCACCCAGCCACGCCAGTGTATGGAGTGTGAGCGTGCGCGCATTTGTGTTGCATAAGTGTGCATGCATGTTCTCGTGTTTGCCTTGTCTGTTGAGTAGTAGCAGCATGATTTGAGTTGTGCAGATCCAATGCCCTGAAGTCCAGAAGGACTTGAAGCTTCTCAGTCCACGTGCTGGTGCGCCATGCAGCAGGCGGTGCACCCCCCCATAGCCACAGCATTGTTGTGTGGCTCATGAGTATCATTCGCCACAGCAGTGCTATGTGGCTCATCAGTGTCATTCGCCACTGCAGTGCTGTTCGGCTTGTCAGTGTCATACGTTACAGTAGTGCTGTTTGGGTTGTCAGTGTCATTCGCCACAGCAGTGCTGTGTGGCTCATCAGTGTCATTCGCCACAGTAGTGCTGTTTGGCTTGTCAGCGTCATTCGCCACAGCAGTGCTGTGTGGCTCATCAGTGTCATTCGCCACAGTAGTGCTGTTTGGCTTGTCAGCGTCATTCGCCACAGCATTGCTGTGTGGCTCATCAGTGTCATACGCCATAGTAGTGCTGTTTGGCTTGTCAGCGTCATTCGCCACAGCAATGCTGTGTGGCTCATCAGTGTCATACGCCACAGTAGTGCTGTTTGGCTTGTCAGCGTCATTCACCACAGTAATGCTGTGTGGCCCGTCAGTGTCTTGGCTATGGCCCTGAACAAGCAACTATAGCACTGCTGGAGGTGGAAAAAGCATGTCAGCTTTTGCTTCTGAAGAGCTTGCTTTGGATGCAATTCGTGGCTCCTGAATTGCATGGCCAACGCAGGTGTTGACTGAACGCAGGTGTTATCTGAATGACCATCTTTCCAGGATTGCATGGCTGACAGGTTTGCTTGCCCCTCATTTGCTGCCTGCCCTTTTTCACTGGTGTGACGTGCATCATGCAGCTGTTTTGCTGGCTGCGTTCCAAGCAGCAGCTGTTGATGTTGATGTGCTTCTGTTCTGCCGCGCATCATGCAGCTGTTCATGCTCATCGCTTGGGTAGCACTCAAGGTTTGGGATGGGATTGTTGCTCCCCAAACGATGAGCATGACTGGCTGCATGATACATGCCAGACCCATTACGTGCACTACGTGCACACAAACAGCTGCATCTTTAAACACAGTCAGTAATACGATGTTTGGGATGAGGTTGATGACTCCCAACTTGATGCTTCTGTCAGGCCCTTGTACTGGCATGCATCTGTTCACTGACTTTGCTTGTGTGACTTTGCATTGTGCAGCCGGCTACATGGATGCGGATGGAATTGCCCTGGCCCCTGAAGAGGAATTCTATGTGGCACCAATGGAGGTGCGCGCGTGCGTGCATGCGTGTGTGCCTTGCTTGCTTGCTTGCTTGCTTGCTTGCACTGGATGGATGGATGGAAAGGTAGGCAGGTGGATTGATAGATCACCTACGCGTGCATGAGTGCACAATTGTTGGGGCCATGCAGCACAGTGATGACTCATTTGCGGCAAGTTAGGACGGTGCATGCGCACCATCCCCAAAACTCTCCATGTGCATGCATGCAGCACAGTGATGACTCACTTGCGGCAAGTTAGCACAGAGCATGCGCACCATCCCCAAAACTCATCAGGCATGCATGGTCTCTGGACAGGGATCATTGCTGCTAGCAGGCATTTACCACAACATTTACTTGCGCGCGCGTGCACACACGCGCGCGCACACACACACACACACACACACACACACACACACACACACACACACACACACACACACACACACACACACACACATGGACAGGGTGCAGCCTCTGGCCGGAGCAGCCTGGACATGAGTTATGGAGGTGAGAGATGTGATAGCTTCTGCAAGCCTTGTGAATGTGAGGATATTTACTTGAACGTGCTTGTGCTCAAAATTGTGGCCTTGTGCAGGGGTGTGTGGGGTGCGTGGCGTGCGTGACGTGGCCTTGCTCCATCTTTGAATTAAGCTTAGTGATGCCAATGATATATGTCCGCCCTGCGGAGCTTCTGAGTGGTGCATGTCCTTTATGCATGTGGCCTTTTGGCTGGCAGAATCTTTTCCATGTTCTCTGTGGTTCATCCTGTGCTGAACCTGAGGAGCTTCCTATGTGGTGCTTTACATGCCATATTTATGTGCTTGCAGGCCTGTCAGCCATATACAGGTTTCTGGCACGCGCGCACACGCACACACACACACACACATTCTGGCAAATTCATGAAATGTGTTCATTCATATGTAACATTACATACTTGCTTGTACTTGCAGGCCTGGCAGCCATGCGTCTCGCTCAAACCGCATTGTACCCAATGCACACCGCCTACCCTACCCTCTTGTACTGTGCTTACAGGCCATGCATCCCACGCTCAGGCAGTGCGCACCCTGTGCACTCAATGCTCTACCCTCCTGTTATGTGCTTACAGGCCATGCATCCCACGCTCAGACAGTGCGCACCCTGCGGGCTCAATGCTCCACCCTTGTGCTATGCTTGCAGGCCATGCAGTTCATGCTCAGAAATTGCGCACCCTGTGCACTTAATGCTCCACCCTTGCGCTATGCTTGTATGCTTTTCTCACCCCGCTCACCACTGAGCACCCAAAGGGCACGGTGTGCTCTGCCCTTTTGTGGTGCGTGCAGGCCTGGCTGCCAGCTTTGCCCGGTAATGACAGGGCAAAAGCACACAGTGATAGGCTTGAAGCACGCAGCGCGCATCCGAAGCACACAGTTTGGTCTGCCCTTTTGTTGTGCGTGCAGGCCTGGCTGCCAGCTTTGCCCGCCGATGATTGGGCTGGAAATACAGAGGGTGTGTATCTTGCTTGTTAGGGAGCCCTCAATGCACGCAGCCTTATGACTAGCGTAAACTTATGTTTTTAATTAGTGTGTGTATGGTCGTTCAGCGTGGCGCCCTTCGTCCCTCTGAGCCCCATCGCTCTGTTCCTGCCCAGGTGTCCTTGTGTTGCTGCCAGGCATCCTTGCATCATTGCTGCTATAGCACCACTGCTGTTTTCGTCACTGCTGTCTGGCCTCCTTGCATCACTGCTGCTTGCCGCACTTCTGCCAGGCCCCTTGCATCACTGCTCTTGTGTCACTGCTCTGTGCATCACTGCTCTTTCTTTGTGCCACTGCTGCTTGCTTAACCACTTCCAGGCCTTACTGCCGAGCGATCAAGCGCACGCTGCAATCACACGCGCACACGCACGCACGCACACATGCGCTCACACACACACACACACATACAGTGAAGCATGGAGGTGGCGGGCCATGATTGAAGAGGAGTAGAGCCGCCTGAGCGAAAAATCAGTGTGTACAGGCTGGACAGAGCAAAGTGTCGCAGCTGTTCATTTTCAGATCATGTAGGGAAAAGCCCTGCTGGCATGCCTAGTTGGCTGAGGCTTGTTTTAACATTCCATTGTACCTGGCCTGGACGATACAGTTGGATCCTTGCACAAACAGGTAGGGATGCGGGCCTTGCAAGGACTTAATGTGGTGCTCTTGAGCGGAGGAGAGGGCTGTTCTGTTGTCGGTTTGTGCACACCCTTGGTCACCCTTGTTAGCTGCTGTTATTGTTGAGGTGCCAGGGACTTGTCACATTAGTAAGTGTCACATAAGAGGGATGCTTCTAGGTCTTGGTTACGCATCTTGATCCCCTACTGAAGCAGTAGGTTAGATGCCATAGAGAGGCTTCTTATATCTCATTATGTTGTGTCTCGCACACGCTGGACAGGCAACCGGGACCTGACGTGTTAAATTGCATGCGCACCAGCGGGGTGTCTACAACACAATTTGCGTGATTACATCTCACTTGCATTATACAAAAAATAACCATAACATGGGGTCATGAATCGTTGGAGCTGGTCAAGGGGTCATGATGCACAAAGCTTGGTATTACCAATCAGAGCCTTGCGTGTGCCCTGCATTGTTTCTCTAATCATGTCACAGGGTGTAGCCTATCCTGATCCTTCATGCTTGTGTGCCAGTACAATGATTGCACATAGGCTCTGTGCTGATGCTCCAACCAATCATTCTTGCAGTAGTGCGAAGAAGTGTTCAATGACAAGTTGCTGTAATAAAGAGCTGCCCAGTCAAGCCAGCTCACCTTGTGCTTTCTGTTTTCTTGGTCATGATTTACATTTCGTGGACAAATGCTGTTCAACTTTGTTCACTAAGCTGCTTGCCATAGCATTGATCTGATTAATTTCCTGTGAGTAAGGAACAATAGGAGGTCTTTGCTTGGCTCTTTGCATTGCAGCGCACTAGGTAGTTTTCTCAGCGCTATGCTGTCTTGCTAGTGGAAAGGTGCGGATGACTTGTCGATGACTGGATGAAGTTGTTTAGGTAACAAAGAGGAGTGGGCATGTAATACAGTGACACAATGTGCTGGCCCTGCTAGACAACACAAGAAAAAGGAAGGCATTGTGGCTCTCTGACAAGATGAAAAGGTAGAATTATTACTCGTGCTGCTGGCAGTATGGACGGCCAAGCAAAAGCACTGAGACCTGTTGATTACAATGCACAGATTTTAAAATAAAATGCTATTGTCATGCACTGAGCCTGAGCTTCAAAGGAAAGGAAAGGGTTACATAGCTGTACCTGCCAACGAGGACAGCTTCCTAGTAGCTTCCAAGCAGGAGAACATGAACAAAATATGACAGTCACAGCATTGCAAGCACTCAGGCATGAACTTGGCTAATCCTCGTATATCAGCCTGATTCATGAAATCTCTTAAGACGTGATGCAGGTTTACAAGGATAAGGCCTTCAGTCAAGAAGTGCGACTGCTAGCCTGCTCATAAAAGGCAATCAATTCATGAAGGAAATAAGGAAGTTTATTGTTGTTCTGGTTCAAAAAAGCAGACACATCATGAGATTCTGCCTATGAGAACAAGGGAGCATATTTCCTGCGGAGAGAGACCACCTGGGGATGTGTGCAATGGAAGAGGACATGTTGTTCATCCTGGACATCATCATCAGCCTCACAAAGATCACAGTTTGGGGAAGAGCTGTGATTCCAAGCTGCTGTCTCATAGCGAAGGGTGTGAATGCGGAGTCTAAACCGAGCCATGCTGCAGATGACATCGTGGGGGAGGTCAAGGAACATGTATTTGGGGAGACTATAAGGAAAATGCATAACCAAGGCTCTTTTAGTAGGAGGAGCGCACCACTGGTGATAGGTCAAGCGTTTACTGTTGCGCTCTCTAGGGTGTGTGTTGGAAAAAGGCTCCCAATATTGTAGATGCCTGGTCCTGAGATCTACAACAAAACGACTAAGATCAATAAGGGGGTTTACAATGGTGGCCTACAGCCCGAGACTCTGGCTGATGGCAGCTGGTGAAACAAGCTCAACCAGTATCAAAAATTGAGACCAAGTCTGACACAAATCTAAGAAGTCTGTATGAGTCTTGGTTTATGAAAGCATTGATTTCAGAATCAGTGATAGTATGATGGCAAGCCAAGAATGGAATAAAGTCAGCGTTTGAAGGCGGAGCAAACACACGCAAAGTCTTAAACATCTCCTCAAAAAGGTCCTTGTATCTCGTGCGTAGCTCGCGCACCTCAGCACATTTGCAAAAGAAAAGCACATGTTTTTCATCCTGGACTTCCCCACACTCACACTTATCACAGATACTTGAACCCCCAAGCCATTTACCAGACTCCACTCTCAAGTGATGAGCACGCAATCTAAATCTGCTAATGTTTCTCAAAACATGCTTGTCCAAATCCTTGAACAGATACGAGGGGATACAAAAAGGAGCACCTCTGGGACCACTCTCAGAATTCCCACACCACTTATGGTACGTCACTACCTTCTTGTTAACTGCACGAGGACAAAAAACATCGGCCCCTCTCCACACTTTCTGCTGTCTGTATCGCAAATCACCAATGAACTCTTGCATGGGGATTTTCTCAGCTCTCAGCATGTTCTGTTTGAACGAATCACCATTCCGCATCCCACCAAAAGCATTAGAGACTTCAGCAGCCCAGCAAGAGGAATCAAAAGAAGCCAGACTTAAATCAGCCCTCAGCACACGACGCAAGACTTCACTATTGGAGTCAAGCATGCTATTAAAAAACTTGATGGAGGCACGGAACCAGAAGAACTGCAGAGGCTCCTGGCCACACTCTCTCAACACCGGCCAATTTGTAGTACTGTTCTTTACTACTAAGATCAATGGGCTCACAATTCAAGGGTTACAAGGGTTACAAGGGGTTGGCCTACAGCCCGAAAATCTGGCTGCGCAGCTCACACAACTCATAGCAATTGCAGTAGAAAAGAACATGTTTCTCGTCCTGGACTTCAGCACATCCACACTTATCACAAATATTTGAACCACCCAACCATTTACAGGACTCGACCTTCAAGCAGTGGGCACGAAGCCTAAACCTACTCACATTCCTCATGACTCCTTTATCCAGATCCTTAAACAAATATGATGGGATACAGAAGGGTGTGCGTCCTGTTTGATTCAAAGGTACTCCACACCAATGATGGTAAGTCACTGCTTTTCTGTTCACCTCTCGGGGACTTAGGGCGTCTGCTTCCCTCCAAACCTTCTGCTGTCTGTACCTCAAATCCCCTAAAAAATCCTGCATGGGTATCTTGGAAGCACTCAGTAATTTCCGTTTAAACACCTCCTCATTGCGCATGCCATTAAATGACTTAGATACATGAGCAGACCAACAAGACTCATCCATATCAGCAAGGTGTAAATCTGCCTTCAGCACTTGGCATAATGTTTTACTGTTAGAATTGAGCATATTGTTGAAAAATTAAACAGTAGCCCTAAACCAATAAAACTGTAAGGGCTCTTGACCACACTCTCTCAATACTGGCCAGTTCGTGGCAGTACTTTTCACACCTAGAAAACGCCTTAGAGAGCATAGTTGCCTTTTTTGCAAATGGCTTTTGAATTCACTGCCTTCTCGTAAGTACTCTGTACCCCACACTTGGCACGCGTACATCCCAGCCGGAATGCCATACACCTTAGAGAGCCAAATCAGAGCATGCGGCCTATTCTTTAGATCATGTTCATGCACAAATTCCTTGATCCTTCGCTGGGCAGCCATGTAAGGTCGCACTGCATGCTCTTCAGACACCTTCAGATTCATGTGCTTGTCCACAAGCATACCGAGGTATCTAAACTGCTCTTTCTCTGGAAGAGCCACGTCTCCATACATGAAAGTAGGCAGAGAAGAACACGACCTACTATTAAAATGCATGACCTCTGACTTTGATGTATTGACAGTCAGCCCCTTTCTCATTGCATAAGCTCGTAATCTATTCAGCATAACTTGCATTTCACCTGGGTCATTGGTAGTTAAACTCAAGTCGTCTGCATATAGCATGTATGAAACGCCATTCACTCCATCCCCTGTCACAGCACCTCTGATACCTTCACTAATATCTCTGCCCATATCATTGATGTATAGAGAAAACAGGAGAGGGGACAGGGGACAACCTTGCTTGACTCCATTTGTTGGACGCACACTTGCCCTTTTATCCCCATCCATCAGAATATATTCATCATCCTGGTACATTTCCTTAATTGCCTGGAGAAGTAATGCAGGCATGGCAATGCGTTGTAGATGGTCCCAAAGTTGCAAACGGGGCACAGTGTCGTAGGCTTGAGAGAAGTCAATGAAGGCAGCATGCAGCCTAGGTGATTGCCGTGGCTTGAGCTTTCTTGCAGCATGTCTTAAGTGCCTCAGGATGAAGAGTGGATGCAGAGTGCTCCTACCGGGGTAAAAACCAAATTGGGTGTCTGGGACCTTATTTTTTTGGATACACCAATCCGTCACCAAGTCTTTTAGCACGTTGGCATAAATACGGTACATCACCCCACTGACAGCAATCATCCTGTAGTTCCCAGGATTTGATAAAGCTCCCTTCTTGTGAAGGGGACTCAGTTTTGCCACTTTCCAACATGCAGGGATCCTAGCTTTACTCAGAAAAACCCTGAACATGCGTGCTATCAGAGGCACCAGCACGTTAACATGATCCACTCTCCGACCACGCTCAATGGGCAAACAGGCATGTTTAAGGAAGGGTATAGGAATACCGTCTAATCCAGATGAAGCACTCGCATTTAATTTCTTGATGTGGGACCCGACCATTCCTTCCAAAACTGTTGTACTAGGAGTCTCCAAGCAGTCAGGTTGAGGAACCCACCCAGATTCAGCACCTTGTCTCAAGAGCACCTCTGGGGGTGCGTGGTTCCTACCTAAAGGCACAGCCATATCTCTTCCTGACAAGCAAGTTAATCTAGCAGTCCTTGTTGAACAACCATGCCCTCCTTCTTGCGGCACAACTGTTGGTTGTACTCGAAAGTGGCTTTGCAAGTGCTGGTTCCATGCTGTTGTTGCGACTGGAGTAATGTGTGAGGTCTGCCTCTTCCGTAACATGGCATGGACTTGGGGGTCCTTCTTAAACAATCTATCCAGGAAAACAGCACACTGCTGCCTCTTATAACTGCGCTTTGTCGCACGGTTGCACCTTCTGCTTTCCTTCCTCAGGAATTGGCATGCATGCTTTGCTTCACCGCGCTTCACTGCCTCAATAAACATCTTCCGTTTCATTCTGCATTCTTCATTAAACCAGACAGGGCTCAGAGGCCCTTTCTGCTTCCTCGCACGCACAAAAGCACACTTGGCCAAGGATGTCATGCCAACTGCCCTATCGCTTGCAGCTTGCACAATTAAAGAACGCACACAAAAAGCAAGTGTGTCAACATCACCAGCGGACTCTGCTTCTTGGAACTGATTCAAGAGTTCCACATTGTTGACTATATGCTCTGTAAATGCAAGAGCCTTCTCCTGACTCCATCGCAAAATCAGCTTGTTGCCACACAACCCTGCCTTACAAACATGGTCCCTCTCAGGTGCTGCATCCATGCTTCCTGTTCTGCCACCCACTTTAAAAAGCATGCTTAAGCCACAGTGATCAGATGCAAGATTGTCTATCATGTCAAAGCCTTTCATTGATTTATATACAGCAGGTGACAGCAAGATATGGTCAGGCCTGCTGCTTCTGTCCTTATGATAACCGACATAAGACGGCTGTCCATAATCCCCTTCCACACGCCCTGTAGTGATAGCCATGCTTGATGCTGCCGCTAAGTCCACCAGTAATCTGCCTGCCTTGTTCACATTAGGGCACTTGCACCTTCTAGCATCTAAAAATTCAGGGCAGTCAGCCACAAAGTTGTAGTGTGCATCACTCACTTCACTCAGCACTCCCACATGAGCGTTGAAGTCACCACAAAGCACAAGGTTAGGGGACACCTGGAGCGCATCGAGCACGTCCTCAAACAGGTGAGTGAAGTGGTTTTCTACGTCTTTAGCCGTAAAATCATTACTCTGGGGATTGATATATGAGGCTCCCAGCACAACGTCTTCATCAAACCCGAACATGCATTTGTCACACAATAACCAAATGCTCTGGAGGTGCTCACTGAGGCGGAGAAAGTGCACATGATCCGCACAGCTAGGGGCAGTTAAAACAGCTATACCATGGCCTTTCCTGCCCTCGTGCACATCTGAAAAATTTATGTTATGTACAGCATAGCCAGGCAAGTATTGCATCATTCTGTCCAACTTCTTCGTTCTCGTTTCTACGAGCACAGCTACATCATGCCTTTGCACCATGTGACAAACATCTCTAATCTTCAATTCAGCATTAGCGTCAGAACTTGGGTTGCCTATCCCATCTATATTTAAGACAAGCAACTTCAGCTCTTTCTCAGGCCGGCCATCTTCCTAGTGTCCCTTGCCACTCTTTTTCTTCCCTGCCCTACCACCCTTCCTTCCCGCCTCAAACCACACCCCCTCAGCCCTCCCATCTCCATAGTCATACTCATCATCATGACTCCCGTAGTCAGGCGCAGGAGGGGGCGGTCCAGCATTGGTGCCGCGGTGCCGTCCAGCACCCTGAGACCTCAAAGCTTTGGGCTCCGGGGTAAAGCCAGAGGGGACAGCATCCCGCGCACGCGTTATCCCCCTCCTGTTGGGTGTGGATGAGGGGTCAGCAGATGGGGCGCTTGATGCAACGTGCGTGGCAGCCGCAGGAGCAGCTGCAGCTGCTGCCCTATATGACATCCCCCTGGCTGCAGGGGGAGCAGGGGTGGCAGCAGCACCAGCGACAGCAGCCGCAGCAGGTGGAGGTGGTGGGGGAGGAGCAGCCACAGTAGGTGGAGGTGGTGGGGGAGCAGCAGCCACAGCAGCAGCAGCCACAGTAGGTGGAGGTGGTGGGGGAGCAGCAGCCACAGCAGCAGCAGCCACAGCAGCAGGTGGAGGAGCAGCAGCAGCAGCAGGTGGAGGTGGTGGAGGAGCAGCAGCAGCAGCAGGTGGGGGTGGTGAGGGAGCAGCAGCAGCAGCAGCAGCAGGTGGAGGTGGTGGGGGAGCAGCAGCAGCAGCAGCGGACGGATCAATGGGCTCACAATTCAGCAGCTTCTGTTTGAAAATATGGGAGTGTGCCAAGCCATCCATGGCTGATAGAATATGGGAAGGCCAACAATCATCAGATCTCGAGCTCAGCCGCATGTCAGCCTGTAAAATCTTTTTCATTGTGGAGCTGTTGCATCAAGGTCAAGGAGTTGTAAAGACACATTGCTGCTCGGAACCAATTGAATTGTAAGGGCTCCAGACCACATTCCCGCATGATGCACCAAGAGGGAGTGGTGTCCCTGACCCCCAAAGTTCTTTTAAGCACTGTTAGTAGCCACTTCTGTATGGGATTGTCCATCTCTTTGCCTTGCCGAAGGTAAGGGGTAGCCCAGATCTGACTTGCATACATGCCAGCAGGGATTGCGTACGTCTTGAGGAGCCAAATCTGGGCGTAATGCAGATTTACAGATTTATAGAATGGACCGTTAGCCACAACGTTGGACTAATAGGCCTGGTGCTGGTGCATTCCAGCACACGGAGGCGGAAACTGTAAACGAGGAAACTGAAGAAAAGGGGTATGTCCACAGGATGCAAAACCAATGTTTTACCACAGGAGCGCACAAAGACGTGATGCACTATTTGGGGGGTGCAGAACTAAACAAGTGCTGGAACTGTGCGCAGTTTGTTAAATCCTGAGATGTGCAATCCAGAATAACGTGCTCTTTGTCTTGTACGGTGTGCCACTCGCATTTGTTGCAAATTCTAAGCTCGTATGGGCACCTATACTGGTTGGGAGAGCACCAGTGATGATACGTAAATTTGTTGCTGTTGAGGTGTTGAGGATGATAAGAGGAAAGTCTTCTCCAGTATGCCAGGTAACGAGACGTGACATCCATCCTCAAGCTCAAATCCAAAGGGCTAGCTGAACGTATTTTCGTTTGGAAGCCACGAGCATGATAAGCTATTTGTGGCGAACAAGGGTGTGAAGACCAGCCTGAAGACCAGCTGAGCAAAAGGATCTTTGGAACAAGGGTTACAAGGGGGATTGGCCTACAGCCCGAGAATCTGGCTGATCGGCTGCTGGTATATTTTCATCCAGCATCAAAAATTGAAACTGATTCTGAAAATTTTTTTGAAAATCCGTACAAACCTTGGTAAGAAAAAATTAGACCTCAAGATCAGTCAAAATGTGAAAGCTCGCCAAGAAAGGAATAAAATCAATTTTTCTGTTCTTTCAGTGTTTGGAAGCTGGGCAAAAGTATGTAATGGTTTGAAAATATCAATGAACAGGTCCTTGTATTTTCTGCGCAGCTCACACAACTAAAAGCAATTGCAATAGAAAAGAACATGTTTCTCATCATGGACTTCAGCACACTCGCACTTATCACAAACATTTGAGCCACCCAGCCATTTACAAGAATCTACCTTCAAGCAGTGGGCACGAAGCCTAAATCTACTCACATTCCTCACGACTCCTTTATCCAGATCCTTAAATTAATATGATGGCATACAAAAGGACATGCATGCTCTTTGATTTAAAGGTTTTCCACACCAATGATGGTAAGTCACTGCTTTCCTGTTCACCTCTCGGGTACTTAGGGCGTTCGCTTCCCTCCAAACCGTCTGCTGTCTGTACCTCAAACCCCCTAGAAAATCCTGCATGGGGATCTTAAAAGCATTCAGCATCTTCTGCTTAAACATATCCTCATAGTGCATGCCACAAAAAGCTGTAGACACATGTGCAGACCAACAAAACTCTTCCCTATTAGCAAGGTGTAAACCCGCTTTCTGCACTCTACATAATTTCTCGCTGTTTGAATCAAGCGTACTGTTGAAAATTTAACAGTGGATCTAAACCAATAGAATTGCAAAGGCTCTTGGCTACGCTCTCTCAATACTGGCCAGTTCGTGGCAGTACTCTTCACACCTAGAAAACGCCTTAAAGAGCGTTATTGCCTTTTCTGCAATTGGCTTTTAAACTCACTGCCTTCTCGTAGATATTCTGTACCCCACACTTGTCACGCGTACATCCCAGCTGGAACGTCATACACCTTGGAGAGCCAAATCAGAGCATGGCCTATTCCTCAGATCGTGTTCACGCACAATCTCCTTAATCCTTTGCTGAGCAGCATGTGAGGCCGCACAGCATTCTTGGAACTGAGGGAGGTGTCAGCATGGGAACCTTTTTTGTAGAAAAGAAAAGTTGCAATGACTCATTTGGAATTAGAGAATTGTAAAGACGTGCACAGGCTCTGAACCAGTTGAACTGGATGGGCTCTATCCCGCACTCGCGCAGCATACTCCATGAAGGATCTGACTCCCAAAATGGGTTTCAATAATTTCCAAAGCAGATTCTGGATGTAGTTATCTACAAGGCCTCTCAGGAAATCTTAAAGAAGCCACAGAGTGGAAGCTTAGGAATGTCAGCAGCCATCCTGTCCTAAATCCCAGGCATGCTGATATGCCAGGTTTCAGTAAACTGGAACGCCTCCCACTTGACAGACAACACGTTTCCAAACACCTTCAAAGTTTACACATGAGTATCCAAGATATAGACTCAGTGCCCAGCCAATCCAGTTTTATCCTCACCCTCAAAGTTGCTGACTGGAGAACCTGGGCATATGCAGATGGAAGCTGCCTTGTCCATAACGGTAGGCAAGAAATCGGAGCAGGCGTCTATTACCCACTTACTGATAACAAGAATTATGTAGAACTAAACGGTGCTGGAATTACTAATACCATAACCCGAGCTGAATTGGCAGCAATTGCTGCTGCTATCACCAGCAAATACGCCAACATTACATCAGACAGCCTCACTTCTCTCCATCAAATACGTAAACAAATTCTTTACCCTGAGAAACACCTGAGGCATATCCAAGGAGATATCCTTAAAATGATCTCATCTCTCATTAGCAACTCTCACACCAAACTTCAATTTTACAAAGTTAAGGCCCATGCCGGCATCGCTGGGAATGAATACGCAGATGCTATTGTTAAACACCAGGCAAAGCAAGCCAACAACTGTGTGGCAGACACTGAAATCCCCGGTGCGGGTCCTGGAGAAAATCCATTCACACATATTTTTTTGGCTAGCCAAGGAAGAAAACAAAGTACATCCCGCAGGTACATGTACAGGTCCCCCTCCTGCGCCCAAGCTCACCTATCTCCCCAACCTCCAAGATGCTCTCAAATCCCACATGCATTTTAAACACTAACTTGGATACGCCAATGTCAAATCAGGATACTACTCTTACTACCAAAACTTATTACCGCATGTAGAAAACAAAATTAGCAACGCATTCAGAAATGTGGCAAGTATTTCCACACACATGAAACGTACTATCCTTCAATACCGCATAGGCACCCTCTACAATCAAAAACATGCAGTTCGTTTTAAAAGGTCTACTGACCCAATGTGCCCCCTTCCAGGCTGCCAACAGTTGGACAGTGCTCTCCACACGCTCTCAAGCTGCCAGAATCACATCATCTCCAACATGAAAACTAAACGCCATAACATTGCAGGCAGAATGATTACAAAAGCACTCAGCAAAAGCCCTGTGGGAGCAGGCCTTGTCTACACAGACATAGGGAGTGATTTCAAACTTGCGCAACACAACTTGTAACTCCCTACACATGCCTCAAACAGAACAATACCTGCTTACTTCTTCCCTCGTAACATTCAAGACCTTCTATTCACTCTCAACACGCTTTGCGCATGCAACGAGACGGTTGCGCTAGGCCATAAGGACCAGGCCAAGACCGGTGGCCGGATGCCACTTTGGCACCTTCCTATTCCTTTATTGCGGAACGGGGGGACTTGCACCCCATCCTTATGGCTTCCTGCGCACTCCGTCCGTGCTCACACCGGATATCTATCTTAACTGGTACCAAACTTGTATCATTACATTCTCCCACAGCCACTAAGCTTCGTCCCGAAGCTTGGCGGGGCCTTCGCCATTTACACACTATGGCGACATTTTGCACACAAACTAACTTGTGTCATCGGTGTGGACCAGGATCGATCTCAGGAGGATTTGAACTGGGGACCTCCTGCCTAACTCGCTACCAAATGCAACGAGACGGTTGCGCTAGGCCATAAGGACCAGGCCAAGACCGGTGGCCGGATGCCACTTTGGCAGATTCCTATTCCTTTATTGCGGAACGGGGGGACTTGCACCCCATCCTTATGGCTTCCTGCGCACTCCGTCCGTGCTCACACCGGATATCTATCTTAACTGGTACCAAACTTGTACCATTACAGCGCAGGTCCACTAGGAGGACAACCAGAGCTGGCCGCATTAAGCATCCGCATGAACTCCAAGTGAACGAGCGTCATGTGCATCTCATAGAAATTAAGTTCTGTGAAGACACAAGCCCAGAGCATCAACTAAGCGCGGCTAGGCAGCAACATGCTAACATTTGTAGTCTTATTAGTGCTAAAGCTAAAACTATTCACCCAATCCTCCTGGGTGTTGGTGGAACTATTTACACTGAACATACCTTGATGCAATTAAAGAAACTAGGACTGGATCACCAACGTGCCACTAAGCTCGCTAAAAAACTCCATGCCCATTCTGTTTGTTATGCCCCAAAACTAGTCTCCACACGCCGCGGTATTAAAAACAAGAGTGCTTACCACAGCCATTTGGTTCTAGAGCCAGGTGCTTCTAATAACCCTCCAGATCCACATTAGTTTTGTCTTTCTTTATTTTCTCGTGGTGGAGGGGGCTCACGGCTCTTTATGAGCCAATGTGTCTCCTTCTCCTTCATTGTTGTAGGGAGAGTTACTCTTCCTACGTAGTTTTTTTCTTTTCTATCTACCTCATGTCCCCGTTGAAGGTTAGGTCAGGTCACATGAGGTTTTTGGCCTCCAGCCAGGTGGTTTGACTGCTCAGCCTGCTGGTCTCTACCAGTTGCATAAAAAACTCCATAATATCAGAAATGAAATCATACAAGGGTTAAAAGGATTACAAAGGGAAAAAAGGCCTCAGTAAAGACTTTTAAATGCTAGCCTGTTCAAAATTGAGGCACATAAGGTCATGAAGGAAAAAAGGAAGGTTGTTGTTAGCAAGGTTTAGAAAGAAAGAAAGAAAGAAAGAAAGAAAGAAAGAGAGAAAGAAAGAAAGAAAGAAAGAAAGAAAGAAAGAAAGAAAAGAAGAACTAGGTAGGCAGAGGAAACTCTCCCTACATCAATTAAGGAAAAGGAGACACATCAGAAGAGCCGTGAGCCCCTTCCACCACAAAGCTGTGAAATAAAGAGGTTCTGAAAAATAATAAACCTGGTCTTGGAAAAAATGATAGCCTGGGAATTCACATGGTGAATGGTACCTAGACAGGGCATCCTGCAG
This sequence comes from Dunaliella primolecta, assembly GCA_914767535.2. Lineage (NCBI taxonomy): Eukaryota > Viridiplantae > Chlorophyta > Chlorophyceae > Chlamydomonadales > Dunaliellaceae > Dunaliella > Dunaliella primolecta. The sequence goes on along the minus strand of OU611754.1, from coordinate 2,756,099 downwards.
GAGACGTGAAGATGTAGAAAAGAGAAGTTGTGCTCAAAACTTTTGAGTCAAAGTGAGGCATACTTTTGACGAATAGAGCAGACCTGGGGACCTTGGAACATCTGAACAGCACATCATGTTTTTCATGAAGTAATACAGTTGATTCAAATCTTGCCTCAGAAATTGAAATACCTCAATACCAACCTCAACACAGTTAAAACCCGAGGCACCAAGAGAAATTCTTGCCTGCTAGTTAGGGGACCTTTCCTTAATGCATGCAGCTGGGCATGGCTTTCGTAGTCTTTTCTTTTCTTTTCTTTATCTTGCCTGGTCAAGCGCGAGGAGGGCGACAGCAAGGATGAGGTCCCAATGCACACGGCCGAACGGCAAGTGAAGATCTTTCTTTCTTTTTTCTTGTCTGCAGGGAAGCTTCAAAGAAAAGATGTGCGTAATTGTTCCTAACAGCACACATACTATCACAATTGCAAAGAAAAAGGGAATGTTTCTCATCTTGCTATTCAAGTCACAAAAATCACAATGGCCATTCCTGCCAGGCTGCCAACAAGCTTTTTCAACTCCCAAGGTGTGAGCACGAACTCTAAATCTAGAGACATTACGCTGCACTCTCCTACTCAAATCAAGATTAAGGTACCTAGGCATCTTATACGAACACACGATAGCATTCAAGGTATTCAGGGGAGAAACCATCAACGGTAAGAAGCCCGCTTATGGCAGTGCCCCCTTGGCTCAACGTTGTTCAAATTCCTCCACTCTCTACACAAACGACTGTGCAAATCAGTAGCAAAGCCTTTGATATTAGTAACTGTTCCTGTCAGCACAGCGTGAGTGCACTGCTCATGCTTCTCCAAACCGTTAAAAGAGTTCAGAATCTCAGCCATCCAACACTTTACACCAGGGGCTGCACTCAATGCCCCATCAGCCTTCAGTACTTTCCTCACAAGCTTGCTGTTTGAAGTCAACATAAAGTTGTAGAATCAAACGGCCGCCCAAAACCAGTGGAAGTGCAGAGACTCTTGACCACATTCACGCAGTACGGACCAGTTGCAAGTGGAACGCTTAAATCCAAGCACGCGCTTTAAAGGTTCCCCTTTAAGATAGGGTGTGGTCCGAATCGGAATACATGTCTGCCATGATAGCATTTGTCACAAAGCTATAAGCAGGCATGGAGGCGGTGAGTAATCTGGTGTTGATGTGCAAAAATACAAACGCAAGCCATGCCTGCCAAGCAAGGCTGAAGGGCTTCCTTGGCATCATATGTTACAGGTTACAGCAAAAAGAAGGCCTTCAGTCAAAACATTGACTGCTAGGCCGTTTATAAAAAAAAAGAATTCCGTGTAAGAAAGGATAAAGCTTGTTGCTGTACTGGTTCATGTCACATCTACGGTAGAAAAACGTATCAAAAGACTGTACATGGTGAATGGCAGGCAAGGAGCCAACTGAGGAGAAGGGTGGGAGAGAGGGACGAGAGGGCCAGAGAACAAGAAAGCATGCTTGAGTCGAAGAAAACAGACCTGGGAATGAGTGCATTTGAAATATCATGCTGCTCCTCTTTTTTAATCAATCGTTGACGTCATTGAGGTAAATTGATAAAAGTGGAGCCTCCTGAGGTAAGGGGCAACCCTGTTTGACACCATAGGTGGGGCTGTCACAAGCATATTTATCCCCACCAACCATAATTTTGAGGATGCTAAGAAGGTGATTGAAGGTGATTGGTGAGAAAGGCTATGCCCTACGAAAAGGAAAACTACAGGTTACAGGCTACAGAAAAAGAGGCCTTCAGTCAAAGTGACTGACTGCTAGCCTGCTTATCAAAAAGGAGGAATTCATGTAAAAAGGACAAAAGCTTGCTGTTGTTCTAATTTATGAAGGAAAACAAATGAAAAGACTGAAATGAAAAGAAAGACAACACAGTCAAGGTTAATTTCCCGGTTCTCAATTATTCCCCTTCGTGCTATTACTCCTACTATCAGAGCTAACTACCTCTGTCTTCAATCATTACCCTTCGTGCTATTACTCCAACTATCAGAGCTTATTACCTCATGTTGACAAGGAAATCAGCAATGCCTTTAGAAACATGCCTTGTACACCCTCACCCATGAAGCGCACCTTCTTACAATATCGCACAGGCACTGCCGGTGGCACCCTCTATAACAAAAAACATGTGGTTCGCTTCAGAAGATCCACCAATTCATTTTGCCCTCTCCCAGACTGTCATCAATTAGACAGCGCACCCCACATGCTTTCAGGCTGCCATAATCATATCATCTCCAGCATCAAAACTGAACGCCACAATGTTGCTGGAAGAATGATCATCAAAGCTCTTAGTAAAAGCCCTTTGGGAGCAGGCTTGGTTGACACAGACATTGGAAGTGATGATAGATTGGCGCAACACGACCTCAATATCCCTGCACATGCATCTAACAGGATTGTACCCCCTTACCTCTTTCCACGTTATTTTCCTAAGAGATCTAGACTCACATCTATTTGTCCTGATGTTATACTGCAGTATATATATCAGCTGATGACTACTTACAATGCCAAACCCACTCCTTCTTCCTCTTCTTCCTCCTCCTCCTCCTCCTCCTACCATATGTTATGCAGCAGGCACAGCACCCCCCACAGGTCCAACACAACTACCCACATTAGGTAACCTATCAATTGAGTGTGGACCAGTGGCACGAACACTTGATAGAGATTAAACGTTTTGAAGATACTAGGCTTGGACAACATCTAGAGAGAGCATAGCAGCAGCATGCAGATCTACGCAAGAATACAAGTGGAAAAGCTGTCGCGTTACGCACCATCCTTCTGGGTGTTGGTGGGACCTGTTACACTGAGCATTCCCTTTACCAGTTTTAGCATCTGGGACTTGACCACCAACGCGCCATTCAACTTGCTCGCAAACTCTATGCCCATTCTATTATGTTTGCCAACAGGCTTGTCACCACTAGGCGTGCTATTGAAAACGCAAATACTTCTCACAGCCAGGTTTTGGAGCCGGGTGCTTCCAATAACCCTACAGGTCCCCATAAGCATTTTTACTTCACAGCTTTGTGGTAGATCCCCTCCGAAGGGGACTCACGGCTCTTCTGAGCCAATGTGTCTCCTTTTCCTCAATTGATGTAGGGAGAGATATTCTTTTCTAGGGAGAGCTTTCTCTGCCTACGTTTTTCTTTTCCATTCCCCTTCGTGAACTTGGCCTTCCTGAAGAAGAAGCCCTCGAGCTTGCGACTACACTCCACTGCTGCAAAGACCTTGACGGAAGTAATCAACACCAAACATGCCATGCATTTCAGCAAACTGAATCTAAATAATGGGGGAGGGGATGACAGGATGGGCTGCTTACAGGAGGGTGAGGCATACGACTGGACGGATGGCTGAATCCACATTAGTTTGTTTGCTCCTAGCTAGGCTCTTGACCATTGGTGGGACTCACTGTTGCTCTCAGCGCTGACTGTTGGGTCTTTCCAATGCATGCTGGTTAGTATCCATCATAGACTTTTACTCTTATGGCCTGCAGGTCCATCAGCTGATAATTACCAGACGAAGGTAATAAAGCTAGACAAGGCAAAAGGGATGAGCATGAAACAATGTTAACCTCTCTTCATGAATTAAGAATGTGGAGATCTCGGTCTAAACAAGTAAAGGGTTGCATCTCAACAGCTGTGCCTGCCTGCAAGGGCAGCTTAGTTGAAGCAAAAAAAAGTCTGCAGCCTGCAGGCAGCTGTCCATGCCAACCTAATCATGTAAAGTGTGAAAAAAAAGCTCGAGCTCTGCCCTGTTCTGAAATATATTTGCTTGCTCAAACCAGAGTTTGCTCACACTTTTTGCAAGAATCCAACCGAGTTAGGCTCAGCAGCAAAGAAATGGAAAGACAAGGGGAAGGCTTTGCAACTAGTGTTGCAAGCAACGCGGAAAATTGGCAATCTGCAGCTGCCCATGCTTGAGAGAGCCCATGCACATATGCATTCATGCGTGCGTGCATGCGTACATGCGTACGTTTGTGCATGTGCGTGTGATGGAAACCTTGCATGCTTTTCTTTTCTCCTCTCAGGTGCAAAAGCTTAGGTTCAAAGTCACATGATCATATTAAACACCTCCTGTCATCAGACCTGACGCACTGGACCAAAAGTATAAAAATACAAATAACATCTGAAGAATAATTAGGATTCTTCACGCCAAGAGAATCAACTTGCCTTTCGAGCCCGGCCTCGCACGCAACACTTCCCATCGGGGCAGAGGTACTCTCTTCTAGCAGCGAAGATGGGGGGGATATGCTGCAAAGAAGTGCAGGAGGTGAGTGTGCAGGCAAGCTTTGTGCATTGACCGAATTCAAATCCTTAGAGGCTCGCTCCACTTCTCCATCGGGCCCTAAGCCGCGGCCGTGGTCATGGGTGAAGAGACACCACAAATCTTTCCGGGGATGTAGCTTCCTTCGAGGGATCCTGATCCTTCCCCACATGCGTGACACGAGGTATGGTGCACGCATGTGGGTCGTTTCAACTGCTTTCTTACTTTCATTGCTTCCACCCATCCCTGGGTGAAACCCCTACCTTCACAGTACAACCCAGATGGAAGCCCAAAGCCACTCCAGACAAAGGAACAGGTGGGGGAGATAGATTTGAACTTGTTCTGGAAGGTGCAGTTGGATGTGCACGTGCATCTATATATATGCATGCATAAAAATCAGGTGTGAGTTGCAACGTGACGGAAATGCTAGGCCAAAAGGACCAGGCTTAAGCCAGTGGCCAGATGCCACTATGGCACCTTCCTGTTCCTAAATTGCGGAACAGGGGGACATCTGCACCCATTCCTTATAAGCCTGTAGGCCTTAATTAAGGCCTCCGAGGCCTCCAGGCCTGCGCACTCTAATCGTCATTAACATTGTACTCACCCTTCCCTTCTGAAATGTTGAAGGTCTTCTTTTATGCAAGCTGGCTTCAGCAACCCCTGTGCTCAGGCATTTTGTGCTTTCTCAGCAAGGCAGCTTCCATTGACTATGTGCTGGAAAACTTGTCAAGGTTGCACGCTGCGCAAGTGCATGGACGCTAATGACATCTTGCGGACTTTGACCCATGAAAGGTTTCAGGGCTCCATGCTTTCTGAGAGCATGCGCATAATTTGGCTGCTGCAACACCTCACTTGCAAATAAACAAATGATACCCTTGGGAACTCTACTTTGTGTAACTGAATTGCTGATCAAGCAACTATCTTGATTCACAATCATTGATTATATGTTGAGGACCACGATCGCCTCACAATAGCAAGTAAGATGTGGCCAAGGGAATGCCACTTATCAACGACGTCGACGTTGGTTGTGCAGATGAAGCAGGATGGACCTGATCTTAGGAAGGCAGCCAAAAATTGTGACCTGGAAGAGATGCATGGGTTGCTGGAGAGGTGAGTGGGCTGCTGGAAGTCCTCAAGGCTCACATTTTAGATGGATGCAGAGGAAATGTCAAAACACTCAATTAATTTGTTGAGTGTTGGTCAAAGGGTCCATCAAACTGCATACAGACCTGCTGGCATTCAGATCCGCATGGCAAGTATATGCTGTTTGTCCTCTAGTATCAATTGCAGAACAGACTTTCAATAAACTATCGAGGTCCTGATCTATGGAAATGCCTAAGATGCACAAACACACATGTGTTCAATGTCTAAATCTCATCGGAGATAGGGTACTAACATCTTGATTCAGTGACAACATCGTGCCATAAACTATGTCCCTAAGTCCCGTTGCCAATTGCTCATTCTTCTGATCAATCAGGGGAGTGTGATTTGATCAGCCAATGACACTCAACTGTAGAATGGGTGTATTTTTGCTTGCGTACCTGCAGGATGTTGCAAAAGCACATTAACAGTGGTGCTGGGAAGGAAGAGGTGGATGAGTCAGAAGCTGGTGAGCTGTTTGTGTGTGTATGAAGTCGTCTGTATTTCCTAGAAGCAGTCTCATTCATTAGTCATTTATATCTCCCCATTGATTCTTTGCGTTCTCACACATGTGACCCTGTGTTATCCAGAATCTACACGTTAACACTCCTTACAAATTTTGTAATAAGGCTGATTTAGGATGAAATAGACAACGCACCGCTCACATGGCCGAATACAAGTCATTGAGGAACACATCCAGACGTTGTAAGATCTTACTGCATAGGTTGAATTTTGATATTCTGGTGCATGATATTCTCTAGCACAAAAATGTATTCAGATAAAGGATTGCACAGGTATTACATTTACGCGTTTTTGTCATGTTGACCCCTCAATCTTTCTGGGGCTCCTTCTTCAAATGTCAAAAGTTCTACGCATAAAAGTGAATGTTCAAAACTTTCTTACGCACTCTTATCCTGAATTTATCATTTATTTTCTGGCTTCTCCTACATCCTGCTCAGCTGAACTTGCTTTCTCTGTCTGATATCATAGCATGTGTGTGTCAGGATGACGCAAACTTTTAATCAAAATTCCATAAATCACTTGACATGTGAATATCTTTGACCTTTTCTCCATCAATTGCACTCCGTGTCTGCCCAGGCATGGCAGCCTTGCACTTCAGTGCCGCAGCAAACCACCTGAGAGGGGCCACCAAGCTTGTACTGTATGGTGCTAGCATCGAGGCTCGTGACGCTCGCGGCTATACCCCACTGCACGTTCAGATGGAGCTGGGCTTGCGCAAGGTGTGCTTGCATTGGTTCCAGTGTGACATGCTCAAATAGCAGGTGACTTTGGTGCCTGTGGCTTATTTCTGTATATGCAAAAGTCATCTTCATCAAACATAGACGCTTAAATGTAGAAATTAATGCTGGGGAAGATGGGGACGTCTTATACCTTCTAATTTTGCTTGATAAAACCATGCTCATATTGCATACCTAAGCCTCTTCCATAAATAATAATCAGCACCAGTTACAGCCCTCTCCCTTCCTCATCTTTGCATTGCCTATTTTTTGTGCATGGTAACATCAATGTACCAAGGACCCCATTTACTTTCCCTCCCTGCCTGCATTTGACTTCCCACTGCTTGTTCCTTCTTCTCAGCACAAACAATGAGGCATTGAAAGATCATAATCGCCAACATTGGGGAAATTCACATCATCCTCACAGAAGGATGTCTCAAAGCCATAGATACCTATGATCTTGAAGCAGGTGCTTCTAGTAATCCTCCAGATCCCCACAATCTTGAGGGTCCCACAGCTTTTGAGCCAATTTGTCTCCTTTCCGTAGCTAGTTTGGGGAGGGTTTTCCCTGCTTATGTATTTCTCTTTTTTTCCTACCACTTATAGTTTGCATGCCAATTGCACACTGCCGTCTGCCCTGGCATTTTGCAAGGTTCTCCCTTTTTTTTCTGTCATCCATAGGTGGCTCAGTTTCTCATTAATAGGGGTGCCAACCTGAATGCCCAAGGTAAGTCCAGGCTGCCTGGGAAGAGTGTGCTGTTGGCGTGGTTTGCCAAGGGACTGAGGATCTTGCATACACATTTTGTATTAAAGTATATGTTTGGATCTATATGCAGGAGCATCTATATGCAGCATGAGGCTGCATTTGCACTACCAACAAAAGTGCATGTTAAAGTGGATGCTAATAAATTAGGAGTGTACAGCGTGGTACACAAGCTGCTTTAAACAATTTTTGGAAGTCATGATGAATGCGTGGGTATGTGGCCATGGCTATCAAGAGAAATGAGCAGCAAGTGTAAGGTGTTACGGCGTAATAGGACTAGTCAAATGTGGATGCCAAACTTGTGAATCTCGTCGCATACTTTGTCACTTTGTTACATAAGGTCTGCACATGCAGTGGCTGTGGGGTTATCGGGCGTGCAGCAGGTGCAGCAGCATGTGGGAAAGGTTTGAGCACATGCATTAGAAATTCTTCTGCTTTCCATGTTTGCAGGTATTTGCCATAACTTGTACATGCTGTGCACAAGGGAGAGCAATCATGATTGCACAGCAGTGCCTTCTGTGCATACTGCCTCATGTTGCATCAGATTTAAGCTTTTCCTTCTTGGCTCAACGAATGCCTCTTCCTGTTTCTTGATACAATTGTGTATGCTGTCAATACCTCCTGTGCAGACAAGATGGGTGCAACCCCCCTCATGCTTGCCATGCATCATGGCCATGCGGCAGCAGTTGACCTCATGTTTGATGCCAGCCTGGAAAGACAAAAGAATGGGCGATCTGGGCTGGACCTGGCACTCCTGTCAAAGGATGGCTGGAGCTACGCGCTCCTCCTTGCAAAGTGAGACAATATTCCTTGCATGCGTGCCTAGCCACCCACATGATGGCTGGGTGCTATTTTATGCTGCTCTTGATAGAGTGCTTGTTTGCAGTGAGCTTGGGCTTGCATCTTACAAGGTGATTTTGCTGCCGATGCAGAACTGCATGCAAAGTTTCTAACCTCAAATGGCATTGCTTAATGCCATACAAATGACAAACACGCAGGCTTGGCTGGTGGTCAGACCTTGAGCGCTTACTTAACATGATGAAGCCCTCCTTTGAAGCCCCTGAGGTACATGGAAAAGACCTACAACATCAAATTTTCTTACTGTCCCCAACCTAGACAGGACAAAGAAAATGACGGAGGGCCTGATTAACCAATGTTGCTGAAAAAGTTACCTTCTATGCTTCTTTTCCAAAAAGCACTTTAAAGAAATAAGATGACTGTGCAGGCCAAGATTGACTGCGTGCATTGAGAATTTTCCCGACATGCAACTCACCATTGTGGACCTTCAATTGAGAACAGCCCTACAGCAAATGATGGACTGAATGCCCCCAACCACTTTGTTCGACTTGGATTACTCTATGCGCATATAATTCCTCTTTAGAAAGATGTGACATTACCAGATACCCATACCCTGTTTACCTTTGTAACATCCTGCAATTCCAAAAAATAAATTGAGGCAAAAAAAATAACGCCTTTTGCAAAAGGCTTTAGGTGATTCTTTGTCGAGAGCCTAAAATTTTATGCCTGAACAATTAAAATTTTCTTTACAAAAAGCACTGGTTTTCATGCACTGGTGATCAGGAAAGATACACATAATTTAAAGTGGGGTTTTAGAATTGAAAAAAGGCAAGGGCTCAGAGGTCGCCTCCTCTTGAGCAGTAATGCTCTGGGCTTGTGGACTCTTCCTTATTTGCCTTAACAAGCATGAGAGTGTCATTATGGAGGGCAGTGTGCTGCGCGCATTCATGAGCATATCCATTTCAAGGCGGCAGTCAGCCCACCCAGGAAAACAGAAGTGTCTCAAGCTAAAACTCCATTTCCTTGAATTTGCTTCATGAGGGCATCATAGTTCAACCAGAGCACTCATTTTGCGCAAAGCGCATTTTCATTCTGCTTTTCTGAAGGCTGAGGCATGACCGCTCATGTGTGATCACTGCGTTTGGCTTTTCCTGGTCATGTACCCTGCTGCATATTGATATGATATATAGCAATAACAATATAGTAACTGAACAAGCAGTGCTTCTACCGTGTCTGAAAGGCATGTAGTAAGTAAGAGATAAGTATGTAAGAGAGAGAGAGAGAGAGAGAGAGAGAGAGAGAGAGAGAGAGAGAGAGTGAGAGTAAGAGTAAGAGACAGACAGACAGATAGACAGACAGACAGACTGCTGCATGTAACACAAAGTCTGGAAGTCTGGACTATGCACAATTTGGTAATCCCTGCAGTATTGCACAAGATTCTGCACTCTTTTTGGTTTTGCTTCCAGGCTAGGTCAAAGGCACTATCCAGCTTAGATGTGAGGTCGAAGTCAGGAGACACTCTGCTTGGCTGGGTGTTACGCTATGTGCTGTCTGGTTGTCTCTCCATTGAAGGTGAGTGTTCAACTCTTCATCTGATCGCCTCCCTAGTAGTTCTATAAGTGAAAAAAGTGATGAGCGTTTGTGTACCTAGCCCATGTTCTTTTCCATCTGCAAGCAGTAGTACTTTGGGCAAAGCTTAGCCCACAGCCCATCTGTGTGGACAATTGCTTCTGCCTGCAACTAAACGGCAGGCCATTTCAGAGATCAACTGCACCTGTTTATCAACACCGCGCTCCAGCACTCCATTTGATGCTGTTGCAATGATGCTTTGAGTTTTTTTCACCAACCCCCTTTCTCAATCTGCGTGTCCTCAATGTTTGCCTAAAACATATGATTTGTGTGAAATGCATAATTGTGTGAGACACAGCTCGGATATAACTCCTTTTCTCGATTGTTGGATACTGCATGCGCACTCAGTCTTACCCGGAAAAGAGCCCTGATCTTAAGGAATACTGACTGCTTGGCAGCTCACTGTATGCATGGCTGCTCTTGCGTACTTGGCCATACTTTGCAGATGGTCTGTCCCTCGTGCAGCGCTTGCTTGCGCTTGGAATCAGTGCCAGCACACCAGCCTTCAGTGAAAATGTACCACCACTCGCGCTCGCAACAGCCATTGGCAACAGAGAGCTGTGGGAAATGATATCCAAGGTGAGTGAGGGTTGCACGTGCCTGAGGCATTTGGTGACAGATTGGAGCAAAACAATAAGATCCTGGTGGCAGGAAAGGCTGGTTTGCACAAGTGCTGAAGAACACAACAATATTAGTGGGGAAGCTGTGTCATTACACACCACCATTCTTCTGGATGTTGTTGGGAAAGAAAAGTAAAGTCCACACCAACCAAAAGGCCGCATGCACTAAGGTCCCCTAACTAGAAAGCTAGCAAGGGTCTCACCCAAATGTCTCACAAGTGCTACTTAGCATGGGGCCCTTGGTACGCAAGGCTCATATGAGTCTTAGCTCTTTAATGTCTAACATAAAGATGCGTCTCAATTGCAGGCTGCTGGAGAAGGGTCTGAGAGGGCAAAGGATGGGCTAGGAAGGAGCCTGCTGCATTATGCCAGCGCAAAGGTGTGCTGGAATGCATTATGATAGACGCGCTTTCCTCATGGTTGTATGTGTTTTAGGCTTCCAGAAGGCAGTCCTCCTCCTGTTTTCTCAATAGTCCTTACACCTTACCCTTTAATCTATTTCTACACCCCATTTCGCTACACTTGTCACTCTATTTTTGATCTTGCCTTTCTTTTTGATGCTTTTCTTGTTGCTGTGTCCAATGTGTGCATGCTAAACTTTCTGTGCTGGTGCATGTTTTTGCAAAGAATTGGATGGTAGCATAATCAATCCTCCACAAACGAGACATGTCTTTTTTTTTCTGTGTTCAGGGCCACTTGGAGCTGGTGCAGCAGCTGAGCAGCACGTTGCGTGTAGATGAGGCAGATGCACATGGTAACACACCACTGTGAGTAACAAAATCAAGGAGCCTGCCCACATTCCACACCCTTCAGAAACTGCCCCTGTTCAAAAGTCAGCATGCATGGTGAATTTTTAATGTGCATGGTGCGCAACCTTCTTTGATTTCGGCAATTCTAATGCTTGCATCAACATTAATGAACATCCGTGTGTGACTTCCTGACATTCTAAATGAAAATAAATACTTGCGTCCCCTGACTTCCAGCTGCATACAATTCTGACATTCCATGATAGCAATTGCCAGAAGTTCTCCTTGAGTTTTGAATTTCAGATAGAGAAGCATGCAGTCAAAATGTCTCTGAAAGGGTAGACAACTCATTGTGCCTTGCACATGGGTTTCTTCTACCTTCACCTTCCATTAATTATGATGATAATAAAATATTGATGATGATGCTCTACGCTTTGCTTCCAGGCACCTGGCAGCCATGAAGGGTCACGCAACGGTGAGGCACTCAACATTTGACAATGTTCCGCATTCACAAAATATGTTTTTTAAGGATGTATGGTAGGCCTGAGCTTTGTTAGCCTGTGCATGATTTGTGTGTACTATGTTAGCCTGTGTTGTGAAGGAGAATGCGCAGATGTTGTGCCCGCCCCCTTGGCCTTTCCCTTGATGTCCAATAGTTATTCCTGCATTCCTTCAATTCTTGACCGCAAATTGCTCTTGAGCTTTTGGAGCGCTTATGCGTTGTCAGGCTTGCAGCTTTTACATGCTGTGTGAGCTGGTGGATCCCCCAAAGATTACGCCATAGGGTTTCTTTTAATCAAAAAACAGCTTAAGCTGTAGAGGTATCTCCACAGGTGTGTGGATGTGGATGGGTGCATATGCGCGCTGTCACGCAAAATCAGCGTCACACACACATCAACAACCTGGGAGCACATATCACTTGTTGACTAACCAACTGAGTGGTTAACCATGATTCAGCAAAAACCACAATTAAACGTGGCGGTGCAGTGTGCGTGCCTGTGATCATTGCTCATGTTACATTGCCTGCAGTGCGTAAAGGAGCTCCTGGGATCTGCAGCTGCTGCGCTGGCCCCAGATACAGCAGCTTCAGACCTGTCACCTATGGAAAGAGTGCTACTGCAGCCAAACAGGGATGGCTATGCCGTGCTGCACATGGCCATGCGAGCAGGACCCCTGCCCCAGTCCCAGGTACCTTAACAGAAAAAGGAAACCTGCAGATTTAGGAAACAAACAAAATTATTGTTGGTTACATATGTTGTCCTCTATTAGGGCACTGGTCTAAATATTTACGTACGGTGAACCCTTTTCATTGTCCCATTTGATTCACCATTACAGACTTTCTCAGACTTGCACTGTGTAACACATTATTTTTGCACATGATGTTTGCAGTCAGCTGCTCTGGAATCATTGGAGAAGATCACTACTGAACGCTTGCTGAAAGATGCCCGCATGGTCGTGAATGAGGTGGTCAAAGGTAAGACGGGAGCTGCATCTTTGCTCCAAAATTTTGAGTACGCAGGAAGGTAAAGAAAATGCATGCGTTTTTTGAGGTTGCAGACAACATAAGCACTCAACAGGAACAGCCTGCTTTTGCAAATCAGACATCGATGGTTTTATACCCAAGCTCATGCCAAGATTGAGCTTACTTTCCGGGAATTTTCCTATTTTTCAAATACGGACCTCGGGCTTTGACTGCCGAATTCATTATACAGGTCACCAATTCACCTGCATTGCTTGCTCTTCATTTTGTATATCTTGACTTCACCCTTGTCAGGCAGGCTACAGACATATGTCTCCTGGCACTCTTTCCTTGAATATCAGATTGACCTTAGTGAAGATCTTTGCCTTGAACACCAGACTGACCCACATGAAAGTGTTTGCCTTGGACGTTAGACCAACCCAAACAAGATCAGGCTGACCCAACTAATTAGACATTCCTTGCCCATTGCTTGGGACATTTCTTCAACCGTAACCCTGTCAACAATCTTACCTTCTTCATCGTTATTTATTTATTACAGCGTCTCTACTCATGACGACACGTGTTTGCCTCCTCCTAATTGGGATCAGACCTGTTGCAAATGGTCTGAATGTGCGCCCCAATCAAACAACCATTGCACCTTTTAATGTAACAGAATTTCCGAATTCCTTATGTGATCAACGAAGCCACACGCAAAAGATGCCTTGTCCTTGTATGAAGATAGACACCGCAAAAAGCTGCTGCCTTTCCATTTTGTTGCTTGAGCACATGCCTTTCAAAATGTGGCTCATAAGCAAGCAAAATAACACCCTTCGCTTCCCCTTCTGATGCCACCTGCAGATACCCCACTGACGCTGGCTGTGGGGGGCCATCAGCATGCAGTGGTCCGAGCCCTGCTTGATCGGCAGGTGGACATGAATGAGCAGACAGGCTCGCAGGAGACAGCACTTGTGCGATGCCTGGCGTCAGTCACAAAAGAGACTGCTAGCGTGGATGCAGCCATTTTAAAGTAAGGCACATGTTCCTATCCAACAGCACACCCGCACCACATTTCCAAGGCATAGTAGGTTGACATGCACACTGGAGAGCATGTCTCATACCTGCTGAATGATCAATGTGCGATGGGAAAGGCACGAAGCATGCACTGCTCCATTGCCTTACCTTACACAGGCTGCTTGTCGATGCTGGCGCAAGCCCAGATACCGGGCCTGGTAACGAAGCCAACCACCCCATGCTGGCCATCTGCAAAAATGACTGCAACGAATTTGCGCGTCTGGGGCTCGAGATTCTGGAAGGGAAAGCTGAGGGGGGAAAGCTGAGCTGGGACATAACAAATCCTAAGAATGGTGAGCTGGGACATAAGGGACAATATGATTCCTGAGCATGCTGAGCTGATCTGGGACCTTACGGATCCTAAGAATGGCATGCTGATAGGGGTGTTTGTGCCGGCAAGATGCTGATGGAAAGGGGGGGCGGTAAGGAAGCAGGATACAGAGCACACAGTTGTGAAGCGCACTGTAGCATCATGCCTGACAGATCAGATCTCGCATGCTCGCTGTGCTCGCACCTGACAGATGAAATCTCATATGCTCACTGAGCTCACAGCTTATCACCTATCAGATCATATCTCACATGCTCAGCACATCTATTGAAACAGGAGGTAGCAGAACCTTGCAAAGCAACCCACTGATACTGTGAGTTGCAGGCATGCTGCAGCACTACTGTGTGTGATTGTGACTTCCATCATAAGTGGTGAGGGACACCCTAGACTGAAGTTCTGGTTCGGCAGCTTAATTCCAGGAAGCATTTGCTGTGGAGCATGATTTCCAATGGAACTCACCAAGAGGTTGGAATTCGGTCCATTATTGGCAAAATGCAAACAGTGTACATGAGATTTTCAAGAAAGCGCATAACTTGGGCTGAGCAAGCGCTTTCACAACACTGTGCACCTTCCTTTGCAGGTCGCACGCCGCTTATGGAGGCAGCCCTGCACAACAATGCATACATGGTGAAAGCAATATTAATGAAGGAGAACAGCCAGGACATGCTTGAGAAAGTCTGCCACAAGGGCATGACAGCGCTATGCTATGCTGCAAGGGGCTCTGCTGCTGATGCAATGAAAGTGCTCCTCAATCACCGTGCCAACGTTGAACACAAAGACAAGTAAGTGATGGGGGTTTAAGCACACCTGAAAAGACCCGGTGGTGGGGATGGGCTCCTGACGAGAATGGTGATGCAGGGAGACACTTGGTGAAAATGGGGTGTCAGTGGGAATGGGGTCACAGAGAAAGACTTGGTGGAAATGGGGGTTTTGACAAGGAAAAGGCTTGGCAAAGAAAGGAGGACATTCTTCCAACATGTGTATT
Organism: Dunaliella primolecta; assembly: GCA_914767535.2. Classification (NCBI taxonomy): domain Eukaryota; kingdom Viridiplantae; phylum Chlorophyta; class Chlorophyceae; order Chlamydomonadales; family Dunaliellaceae; genus Dunaliella; species Dunaliella primolecta. Next base: position 2,741,032 of record OU611754.1, on the reverse strand, counting down.
TGACCACTTGCAACAGCTCTGAGATTGCCTGGCTTACCTAGCTGCACGTGCTCAATGCGAACTTTTTGTCATAAAAGAAACCATGTTGCAGGATTGCGGTGCACTTTAACCTACACTGTGTTCCCTCTGGTGAGACCCTTTCTAGCTTGCTAGTCAGGGAACCTTTCCTTAATGCACGCGGCCTTTTGGCTAGCGTAGACTTTTCTTTTCTTTTCACTGTGTTCCCTAATGGATCGTGTTTGTACGCCATTTGTGATCTTAAACACATGTTGTATTGCCTATCTCACCATTCTGCCCTGCAGGAGTGTTGCTGTGCAGCAATATTCACTCTGTCAAGCAAGTCTGCAATGCTTGCTGTGTGCAGTGAGGGACGCTCTGTTATGTCGCTTTGCCTCAAGCTGGATGTACCTGAGAGCCTTGTGTGCGCTGCACTGTTGCTGCGTGCTGGAGCTGCACCATCAACAGATGTTGACAGCTCGGGGGAGGGCCTGCTGCATCGTGCCGTGAGGTAGGGCTCCTGGCATGAGCCACAATGTCCTTGTTGAGTAGCTTAGGCATTTTAATTGAAGCGTTTCTTGGAGAGCTCCATGATCTCAAATTCTGCGCTAATTATAGGGGGTTGTCACTGGCAACACCAGAGAATGAGGCAGGGTGGAGGTTGGAAAGGGCGTGCAGAAATGCGCAAGAGTGTGTCCAAAACGTCTGACATGAAACACACACTTTATTGTATGTGCAGCATGTGCACACTCTTGATCATTTATCTCCATTTGCTTCATTATGACTTTCTTCATGCATGTGTCATGCATGTCCCCTCTCTGCTCAAACAACACATATTGGCGCTTGTACTTTTTTTCTAATACGTGCAGATATGGCGCCCCTGACTTCATCAGGCTCTGGTCAAGAATGGGCGGAAGCTTGCTGGAGGCTTGCTCCACCCCCATTTCTGCAAACAGCGTGGTTCCCACGTCCTTAAAATACGACCAAGAGGTGAATGCTTGTGAAAAAACATGCAAAGTTGCTGTGGAGCGGGTGCAGTGAAGCCAGACTGCACTGAAAAGAAAAGAAGGCAAACACCTACACCAGCCAAAAGGCCACTTGCATGAAGGACAGGTTCCCCAACTAGAATGCGCTGGTATGGCGTAATTGATAGTTTTAGAAGATGCTTGAATCTGCAAAGCACGGCCTGAAGGGCACTATTTACCAAGGCAGCCTGAACAGAAGTATGGTACACCAAATGGCTGATACAGAGTGACAAAAAGCATGTAACAAGGCTAATTGCAAGAATGGAGCTTGAGCTGTTGAGGGATTCAACGTGCATGCCACGTGCCAATTGCAAAACCAACTCAGGTTTCTGTATCTACCTCTAGGCTTAACCGCCATCAGAGAAAGATGCACTGTTTCCTGCTTGATTGTAACCGCATGACAAAGCAGGCCTGAAATACTGTACCAAACAATATTTCTGGCTTATGATAATGGTAAGAGGGATGCACTGGCAAAAAGGAGCATCATCTTTTTTTCCTGTCACACGTTCTCAAGGACATAATGATGTCCCATAAGGGCCTCTGCAAAAGAGGAAATGACGCTATTAGAAGGAAGCAAGAGAGGCAGGCGCAAGTTGTTGTTCTCAAGATTACAAGACCTGGGGAATGTTCACACTGAAGAGAAGAGCAATGGATGAAAGACATCGATGTGAAGTTAGGGTGAAAGAATGCATGTGAGGAATACAAGTCGAGGCAGGCACGGCGATCCCTGCCTGGCATGTCCACCCTTTCTTGCAAATGCTGTGTGTTGTTGCAGTCAACATTGAAGAGGATGCATGGATCACTGTCATGGTGGCTCAGTCATGGTGTTGTTTTACCGCTCACACTCCTTGTTCTTTACATGCACAGCAAATGCACCTCCATTTTGTGACACCGTGTGCCTCCCTCGTTGTGCACAGGTCATGAGCATGATGGCTTAGCCATGGTGCCACTTTGCTTCTCCCAAGCATCCTGCATCTTGTGGTCAACACCATGTGCCTGCCTCCCTATTTGTGCGTATATCACGCCTCTTCTTTTGTGTATTAATCAAAAGCGTGATGGCTAGCCATGGTGCCACTTTGCCTCTCCCAAGCATCCTGCATCTTGTGGTCAACACCATGTGCCTGCCTCCCTATTTGTGCACAGGTCACTGGCATGGTGGCTGCTGTCATGGAAGAAGATGCAGAAACTGATGATAGAGTCCTAGACCACGATTGCATTCCCGTCGCCCCCAAGGTAAGGGGTGCCATTTTTTCTGCTAATTGAGCGTGTTTCACCAGCAGTCCATCAACCAGAGCCTCGGGCTGTAGGCCGACATTTGTAATGCTTGCAATACAAGCCTAGAAAAACCCACTTCTGTGAAGGACCATGTCTATGCTGGGCAACAGCCAGCATGCATTCAGGAAAGACCCAACAGCGCTGGCACTAAGAATGAGTCCCCTAAAAGCACAACTAGGAGAAACTAAAATAACGTTGTTCTGGCAAGTTATTGGCCATCCCTTGTAACCCCTCGCAATTCCAAGGTATGGGGGGTATCGTACATGCAAAGTTTGCATAGTTACAAGGAAAGAACAAGAAAGAAAAGTCTACGCAGTCACTAGGGAAATCGATGCTCATTTACTGAAGTGTTTGCAGGAAGTCATAAAGAGTTGTCTATTTTTTTTACAATATGCCTTCTCTTGTACCAGCTCATGAAAGTGTCTGTATTGATAGGCGGCTTCAGGGTCGGTCCATAGAAAAAGTTCTTGCGGCTTGCTGAAGCTTGTTGAGATTCTGCTCATTGTCAGAGAAAAAGGAAGGCCGCTTATACACCTATGATCAAGCTGTTATCCAGGCTTCTCCTTGTAAACTAATTTAGGTTCGAAGACAGTGTGTTTTGGGCCCATGGCACCTTCCGGTCTGCACACTTTTTCTTTTCCCTTTTCTGTAATATGGGATCACACGTCAAGAATGCTGAATATAATTTGTTTGTTTCATGCTTGCTTAAATGCAGGAGGCGGAGGAAGCTGATGATGAAGTAAGTTGTAGCCTGGGAAATTAAGATGCACAGTGCTGCATGTCATGTCATCACAATGGTCCAACATCAGATTGCACAGTGCCGCACCAATTTACAAAGCTTTTGCAATGCATGTTCCCACACCAAAATGCACAATACCGTACCAGTTTACCAAACCTGTTCCAATGCATGGTCCCACATCAAAATGCACAATGCCACACCAGTGTACCAAAGCTTTTGCAATGCACGGTCCCACGTCGAAATACACAATGCCGCACCGATTGATCAAAGCTTTTGAAATGTATGGTCCAACACCAAAATACACAATGCCGCACCGATTTACCAAAGCTTTTGCAATGCATGGTCCCACACCAAAATGCATAGTGCCACATCATTTTTTAAGAGCTTTTGGTGAAATGTTGTGCGGCCCCCTTAATCACTGAATATACAGAGGGCTCACTTTTCCTTGTTTCATTCCAGCTTCACAACTCTTCTTATTTGCTTCTTCTATTTTTTATCAGCTCCATCAATAGAATCTGTGTCTCACCATTTCTTGGACGTACATGAGCATGATGAAATATTCCTGCTCCTGCATTCTCCAGGGATTGGATGCATATGGTAATGAGAAAGTGGTGGAAGACGGACTTGGAAGGGTGGAAAAGCTGCCTTCAATCAAGGCCAGCCGCCATGCCCAGAGCCCAGAAGCAGACGTGCAGGCCAACCTTGAATGGGACGGCAAGCAGGGGGATAGCTTCAAAGGCATCGTTCCCCAGGGTGCCATGGCAGTGGCAGAGGGTGTGGAGGAGGCCTGGTTGGATGGTGTAATGGATGGTAACCGGTTTGGCAGCGGGCTCTTGCCGCGAGTGCCATCCTTTTTTGTTGGTCCCACAACTCTGCAGAGGCGGGCATGGAGGAGGCAGGGCACCGGATGGTGAGCAATGTTTCACACCCCTGTTTATTTTCTACTTTCTGCAGTCGTGATCTGTTAAATAAGATTGCATGGCTTCTTCTGCCTTGGATCACGATGGTTCGGCGTTGAGAAATGATATAGCTGCTGTGATTATTACTTTGGTGGCAGTGCATGCAGGCATTGCAGAAAAGAAAAAACTATGCGAGCTAGGTCCGGCTACGTGTGTTCAGGAAAGGATCCTAAATTAATAAGCTAGCTAGGGCCTCACTGCTGAGGCACAGTGCATGAAGGCACTGGCTCTGCTTAGGTAGATGATGATATTGCATAGATGGATGATCCTTGGAGCGCTAAAGATTGGGATTGTGAAAATCAGTGCTGCTACAGACAGCAAAGGTCAGAAGGATCAAGAACTGCATTGCTTTGAATGTTCGTCTCAGCTATTGTGCAGGTGGCAGCCCCCAGTGGGGCCGATGAGTATGCATGATTTGAAACACACAATGAAACGCAGACAGCTGTTTGCTCCGGTACCTATTGACAGGTGGAATGGCTGGATCGACCAACAAGAACTCAGACCAGCAGTCACCAAAGTTGCTGCCAACACAGATCCACGTGAGGAGGTGAGTTCTGAGGCCTGTGTTGTGAAGTGGAGGAGGTGAGTTCTGAGGCCTGTGTTGTGAAGTGGAGGAGGTGAGTTCTGAGGCCTGTGTTGTGAAGTGGAGGAAGGCTTGTTGTTTGCAATTTGCAAAGCGAATACCGTGGCACCCATACAAGCTTGAACAGAACTGCAGGAATCTGCCTTTTGCGATGCCTTGCGCAATGCCTCCTGGGACCCTGGTAGCTATAGACCTTCAGTTAGAAGAATCTGCCTTGCGCAATGCCTCCTGAGACCCTGGTAGCTATAGATCTTTAGTTAGAGGAATCTGCCTTGCGCAATGCCTCCTGAGACCCTGGTAGCTATAGACCTTTAGTTGGTTACATATGTTAGTGTAGGTGTTGATGTTAGCTGTTGGGTATTTAGGGTACTCTTCTGGGACCCTCTGAGACTGTTGTGATATTTAGGCAACCATGCACCACAAGGACCAAAGCAAATGCCTCCTCTTCTGAGTGCCATGCAGGATTGGGACATAGAAGACAAGGACGGGCTTGTCACGCTTGATGAATTGATGCTTGAAGCCTCTGACAGGTGCGGCAAAGGAAAGGAAATGCTAGGGAGGTATAATAGGAGTGGAAAGGGAAGGAAAGGGAAGGAAAGCTGAAGGATGGTAAGGAAAGGGAAGCTAAAGGAAGACAAGGGAAGGGCGGGTAAGGAAAGGGAAGGTTAGGAAAGGAAAGCTATTTAAAGGAAACCCAGAGAAAGGAAAGGACAGAATAAAACAGACCAAAGGAGGTCAGAACAAACATAAAAGGAGAGGAGGAAGGAAAACAAAGCTTGGTATGCAACAGAGCCGCGCCCCATATCAATGACAGGCGAGGCAAGCTGAGACAGTACATGCCCCAAGGGAGCCTTTGCTGTATCACAATGCGTCAATGCCATTGCCCATTTATTAGGTAAAGTGTTTGTCGGTCTCATGGCTCAGGTGAAGCAAAACTATAGTAGAGTAAAGAAAGAAATTTAATACGCAGCAGAACCCATCCCTCCGCCAACTGCAGGTGAGGCAAGCGGGACTGCATGCTCTGGGTCATACACATACTCTTGATATCGTTATTGCATACACTGCTACTAAGTGACCATGTCGATTTGTAGGCTTAATTATCCTTGGTTTTTTAAGCTGCCATCTCCTCCCTCTTCCTGCCTTTCCGGCCAAAGCTATCTGCGTGGTCCATCTTGTGATACTGTACCAATGGTGGACGGCTGGCCTGTATTGCAAGATGTGCTCTTTCTCGCCTTTCTTTCCCAAATCTAATGTACTATCCATTATTTTTCATATTGACATTACATTCACCAAACAAATAACATTGGAAAATCCCAGGTTGCTCCCCTGGCCTCAGGTCACCCCAAAAGGGCCCACATTCCACCTTGGGACCATTCTTCTCTCCCAGAAATTTGTTTCTGTAACCCCCATGTTCTGTGCAAAAATCTGGATGTTTTAAATAGGAAAGAAGGAATGCAAAAATTGACCTTAATAGCACCCCTTGTGCTGAAATTTCTCTGAGGTGAATGACTGAAATTCTGCACCTGACCAACCACTAGACCTTTTCTCTCCTTTTCTTTGCCATGCTATTGTTGTGGCTCCGAGTTATTAAAATCATCCAATTTGATGCAATGGGTGATCTGGAATGGAAATTCGGTGTTGAAAAGTAGGGTTTACGCTGCAACTAATAAGGTTGCCCCGTAACAGGTATCTTTCATGCTACAGACAGCTTTCTAAATTTGAAAGGTACCCACTATGGGGCACTTATACGGGGAGCATGCATGAAACGCCTGTTTCAAGGCCTCAGATAACCCCCTCTGGGATGTTCTGTTAGGTCAGCGACTGAAATTCTGTACCTGACCAATCTCTGGGCCTTTTCACTTCATTCCTTTTGCACTGATAATCTTTTGATACAAAGACTTCAAACCACCAAAAAATTATCCAAGTTGGTGCAGTGGGTGGTCGGGTATGGAGATTTGGTTGTCAAAAGTAGGGTCCACGCAGAGGCTAATTGGAGGCCTTGAAACCAGGGCTGCCAGAGGAATCCAAATTTGAAAGCTGCAAGTTGGGGTGCACTTTTGCAGGGAGCATGCAAAAAGTACCTGTTTTCAGGACTCAGAAAGCCCCCTCTGCTACTTTGCTTTAATACCCGGCTTGCTTTTGTTATGTCATGAAGCGTTGCTATCTAACTGCAACAGAACATAGAAGTTAAAGCATTATTGCACTGACCTGACATTGCCAGCAAAACTTGAGAACCATACTTTTTTAAACAGCCACATGCAAGTAGTACGCCAGTAACAGGGGCTTCTTATCAATGGTAAACATTGTGTTCGTGCTGCTGGAGCATGCTCAAATCCTGCACCTTTCTGGTGAATCAATCTAAGAGTCAAAGGTGCAGGAGACTGGCCAGCACTCACCCCAACCAAACCCACTTTACATGTATTCTGTCAAACAAAACAAACACCTACAGGCAAAGGTCCATGCTGAGACGGGAGGCTGGCGCTATTTGCGAGGGCATTTTGGGAAACTCATTGGTCAAAGTTGTTCCCGTCGGTGGAGAAGTGGTGGGTACACTCATTTATTTTCACGGATCTTGACATTATTTAGGATGCGTCATTGTCCTCACTGCTAGGAGCAAAGATTAGGATTGCCAGTATATGAGAGAGAGAGAGAGAGAGAGAGAGAGAGAGAGAGAGAGAGAGAGAGAGAGACGTGAGGCTGCAAGCAGCTGCATGGGCCAGTTGCGCCCTCAAGCCTGCTCAAATGTTTTGCCTAGCTGTGCATATTGGATGACTGCCGCCCTTCGCACTGAACTGATTGGCTTGGGCATGAACCTGGCGTCGGTGGTTGAAGACATTTTCTTGCACAATCCAAATGGTTCCTTACACAGTAAAGGTGGCTGAAGAATGTTTCTTCTGGCTTGGTCATGAAGTTGGCGCTGGTGGCTGAAGTCTATTTCTTGCGCAATCCAAATATTTCCTCATATTAAAGTTTGTCTGAAGATTAATTCTTCTGGATTTATCATCAACTTGGCACTGGTGGCTGAAAACTTTTCTTGCGCATTTTCAATGGTCCATAACATAGCAAAAGTGGCTGGAGAACATTCCTTGCGCAATCCGGTTGACCCTTCCATGGTAAGGAGCTCATTGTATTTCTCACTCCAGGCCCATCTACTAATCAGCCTATTTTGCCAATGACACAAGAACATTCTTACTTAACATTTTGCACTTAATTGACTCCGGGTATTAAATGTGATGTGCTGTTGCAACCATTGCTTTGCAGGTCCAGAGTGTTGTCCAGGCAAATATAGAAGAGCTTGGTATGATACCTGACTGTAAGTCTATGCGTGGAACTGTGCACACGTCAGCATTCATGGTTGTGCATGTGAGCACATGCACACATGCACGCATCCACCTAGGTACAAAGGTGTGCACATGTATGGATGTATGTATGTATGCATGCATGTATGCATGCATGTACGTATGTATGTATGTATGCATGCATGTGTGTATCCATGCATGTTATTTGCATTTATATTTTGATGCATGCATGTATGTGTTCATGTATGCATGCTTGCAAGCATGTATGTATGTATGCATGTGCACATACATATCCAAGTCCTGACCTTGCTTCTTGTTTCTGTGCAGCCCTGGAGGACCACAAGTCAGAGCTTGCCATGTCTCTTGTCCGGAGGTTGCTAGCAAAGAAGGTTGGGACAGAGGTGGAAGAGGTGGATGCCTTTTACCACCCTGACAAGGTGTGTAACTATTCCATCGAAATTGCATGCGCTCTCGTCCATATTAAGTATCCAAGACACTATTTGCAGGCAAACATCGGGAAGAAAAGGAGAGAAGGAAAACGAGAAGAAAAAAGGTTAATGCACCCAGCTGGAAGTGGCAAAACTCCGCGCACGCAGCTGGACCTGGCTTGCGTAGTCTTTTCTTTCTTTTCTTAAAAAGCAGTCCAACAGCCACGCATACTGTCTGAGTTTCCCTAGAAGCTAGATCCTGATGCTTGTGGACCTCCTCCTTGCCTTCTTCCTCCTCCTCTTCATTATCACTCTCCTCAACATCATCATCATCATCATCATCATCATCATCATCTCCATTACAGCACCCACAGCTATTCCCCACTCAAAGATCACCTGAGACTGAAGCACATGGATGGCACTTGTCAATTTGGCAATTGAATTGCATGAAACTCGGTTTGAAAGCTACATGATTGGCTTCTGGTAAGGTTCAGCCTTACCAGAAAGATTATGGCTTCATAGATTGTGTCTGCCAATTGAAGCAAGATGGTATAAAAGTTCAAACAAGTATTCGTGCATGGATTCCTTGTGCCGTAAGTGCAAAGCAGGGGTATGGTGAAAGTATGCAGTGCAACTTGCAAGCTTAGTAGAGGACAAGTGATTGAGAAATATTGAAGCTCAGGCGAATATCTACAAGGCGAATATCCTGTTCTGAGTTGATGAGATCCTTGCTAGCTTGCCTGCATGCTGCCTCTTGGCTTTGTGAATAAAGATTTGCCCTGATGGCCAAATGCATGAACCTTCCAGGAACTGGCCACACGAGGACGAATCTGGTACTCATATCATCTCTTCAACATGCAAGTACCATTGGGAAGTTACCATCCACAAGCACATCTTAATGGCAAAGAAATGATTTAAAAATCCTGACAGTAACATTTGGAATGCTTTCCTGGATTTCAGGCGTATACCGGGGAGCCAGGCTGCATGAAGGTATGCATTGTGCTGAGTTTGTGTCGTGTCCCTGATTTCAATGTTCAATCTGTTTCTTATTAAGGTCAATTTCCCAAAATCTTCAGGCTTTGTTCTTGATCAAACGCCACTTCAATCAATACAGACTTAGCATCAAACTGACAAACAAAGCAATTGGGACCATTGACCTAAATTTGCTCACTTATTCTGCATTGCTTTTTGACAAGTTTATTTTTTTGCACAGACTTCCTGGTATGATCTTGCGTGCACAACCATTGCTTCATGCCATGTATCGCCAAACCACCTGCATTTATTGATATAGGGAGGGTTTCCTCTGCCTACGTGATTTGATTCTGTTCCTTTTTCTCTTCCTGCGTCCATGCAGGCATCCGATGCCTGCCTTTGGATTTTACAGTCAAATGACCTCTTTATGGTTTTCTAATTTGCCTATCATGCATATGCAGGCGGACTTGAGCACGTGGGACGTACGACTTGCAAGCCTTTTGGATTCTGTGTACAAGCGCGTTGACAGCTATGATATCAAGCCGGAGACACCTCTGCAGGCAAGCGTCTGACGGTTTAGCTGCTTCACCTTGCTCTCTGAGATCAATCTTTATCTGAGTTTCATGTGTCTGACTCCATGGCATATAGGCCCCCCTTACTTTCCAATGAGCATGCAAATGATTGAAACATTCTTGTCGAATATTTTGCTTGCTGTCTGAGACAATGTTTTGGTTTGTCCTCAAAGTATATAATACATACTGTCTGGTAGAGTTGCATACCTAATCCAACAGCGCATCTTGCACTTAGACTGCCTTGAATCTGCTCATTCATCTGATTTCCTTGTTTGAAGCAACTTTTGTGCACCTTCAATGTGTCCAGTGCACCTGCAAGAAGAAATGCACCTGTAATGTGTCCAATGCAACTGCGATGTTTCTGATGCACCTGAAAGGTACTCTTGCACTGGGCCCCTTGGCAGTGTGCTGATCTGTGTAAAAGGAGCATCAGGTGGTGAATGAAGAGTCGCTTGCTCTTGACTGACTGGCTGACTGACTGACTGGTTAACTGATTGACCTGTCCTTGTATCCCCCTGGAAGGTTGCTGATCTACGCAAGAGGAACATGGTGGTGAATCAAGAGTTGATCGCGCTTGACTGACTGACTGGCCTCCACTATCTACTCTTTGGCAGGGTGCTGATTTGCGTGAGAGGAACATCAGGTGGTGGATCAAGAGTCAGGCACCTGAGGCGTACCCATTAAAGCTGGGGCGCTGGCGGTCCCTGTCCAAACTGACAGAGCAAGCCGTCAAAGGCGCCCGTGCTCGTGTTGCGCCATCGCCACGCTTGCAAATCAGAAAGCGCACGGTGCGGTTAAATGTGTGCTTGCATTTGCGCGAGGAATTGCACGCAGAAACAGCTGGGATGGAAAGAGGTTGTTTGTAAGGCAAGACTATGCCCCAGACATTGGCAGATGCACAGCGCCTCAATTGCTGCAGCCCTCACTGACATACACTCATCATTTTTGTGCCCTGGGCCCCACTTCAATGCAGGTCCTAGCTGTTTCTTTTTACCTTATTGTAGGAAGCACTTGCTTCTGCTGCCTAAAATAATTTTTCTTTCTTGTTAATGCAGGCGCTCATAGGACAGCCAGACCTCCCCACCTGCCCTGAGCTTGAGCGGACCACGGCACTGACGTATGCTGTGCAGCTGTGCCGGCCTGCATGCGTGAAAGCGCTGCTGGAGTGTGACTACAGGGGCCGCCTGCTCGATGTCCGAGACCTTTGGCAGCACACTGCACTTGAGTACGCAATGGCCATGCTCGTTAGGTGAGTATGCAATAACCATGCTCCTAAGGTCAGTGCGCAATGACCATGCCTGCAAATTGAGTACGCAATGGCTATGCTCATGTGGTCAATAATGCCATGCTGTTGCACCGCTTCCAAGGTGGGTGTTGCGCTCAAAATCCTCGTGTGTCAAAGTTAGAAAACGTGTGGAACATCTACAAGTCAAGACCCATTCTCCAGCACAGAAAAGTGGGCTTGAAAGTGTGCAACAATTCAAATTGTGCTCTCATGTGTTTCAGCTGCAACAGCTATGAATCTAATGAATGGGTATTTCAGCCTGTCCGTGTGTATCCACTAGCAGCAATGATTATTACCTGTGGTTATTGGCAACACAGCATACCTATGGGGCCCCCTTCCTGCACCTCCGCAACAGCAATTAGAGTGCCTTTGGGCAAACAAACACGCCCTATGATGCAACTTGCAATTGCTTCGCTGAGGTTCTATTGCCAAAATACAAAGGGATCTAATTTCAAATTCTGAGATGTCCGATCCTTTGCCCCGCTACTATCTGTGCTTATTTGACTTGCAGGGACAAAAGCAATGTGCAGCTGCAGCAAATTGTGGACATGCTCTTGGTTAGGAGGCCATCTTTTGAGAAGGTAAGCAAAGAGCCTTCCATTACCTTTAGAGACCTCTGAAACCAGTGGCTTGCGTTCTATCAATTGTGCAAAAAGTCATGAACTCACTTCCACGGTTTGAGCATGCCTGAGCCATCGCTGGATCATACTTTGCTACCTTTTCCTTTCTTTTATTTTCCTTCTCTGGACAGAAACCGGCAAAATACAACTGCTGCCTTTTTGCTTGCTTTATTATCAGAATCTTTACAAATCCAATGCCAGTACCTCCTCTTTATGATTGTTACTTTGCAGGCCATTTCCTCCTCCTACCACAACTCTATGCATCCCCTATGCTTGGCTGTGATCGCATATGATCTTCCTCGTATTGCCTGGATGGTGTGCTGCTGCGGGGCTCCATTAGATGTGAGTAGTTTTGCATTTAGACCTTGAGATGCTCCAAAGCCTATGCATCTTTGCAGCCGTGGTTGTTACAACATGATTCACACCACTGCCTGGTTGGTGTGCTGCTGTAAGGCTCCATTGGATGTAAGTGCTACTGGTGTGAGGTGCTCTAGTGCCTGTATATCTTTGCAGCACAAAAAGCTGACGAGGATCCTGACAAGCATGATGAGGTTGCAGGCAATGTGGTTGCAGGATGAAAAGCTGATGAGAGCCCTGACAAGCATCACAAGGTTGCAGGCAATGAGGAGCATAAAAAGCATGATCCGGCTGCAGCACAAAAATCTGACGAGGGCTTGACAAGCATAATGAGGTTGCAGGCAATGAGGAACCAGACAAGCGTGAAGCAGTTGCAGCATAAAAAGCTGATGGGAGTCCTGACAAGCATCGTGATGTTGCAGGCAATGAGCCTGAAAAGCATGACAAGGGGCCCCATATTACTAGGGTACTGATGATGCTGGACTTCATGATGGTGTTCAAATCATCCTTTTCTTTTTCCTTGACCAACCTCCTTAGAGCTGGGAAAAAGCAACCAAATCATGTCTGGTTGCCTCGACTAACTCCCTGGTGTCACCCTTTTGGGCAAAAGTTGCTGGCATATCTAAGGATTGAACCTTGTACAACTGCTTGGCTCTCATCCAAATAGAGCAATCAGCTCATTCAAATAGCCAATGGGTGGGCTTGTCAGATACTTGCCTTCAAACCAACGTTTTGCAATTTCGCTCAAATGAGTTATATCAAGGCAACCAGCACCCAGGAATGCATGTACATACAAGCGCAGAACATGACTTCATTTCTTAGAGTGTGCGTGCCAATTATTTTTAAAGGATGCTGCTTACTTACACATCTATATGTTCAAAATTCTACAAGTTAGACACCTATCCACCCTCGATGCCAGGTGCAGGCCCTACCAAAAAAGCAATAGAACACTAAGCAAGTGAAGCGTCCTTCCCTTAATGCATGCAGCCAGCCCTGGCATGAGAGGTATATTTACCTTATTCCATACAAAAAACTGCTGCTCGTGAATCAGGACCCTTTCTTGTATCCCAACACCAAAGCTCTTTTAGCTAATTATCTTCACCTCTCATTCGCTCTGCGCCTATATCCCTTTGTTGTGTGCAGGCCTCCTGGATGTATGCACCAGACGTCCCATGTGAGTGCATTAATTGCCTGAAAGGAGATCAAAGAAGACTAATCAGCCTGCACTATAGAGAGACTCCCAAGCTCTGTCACCATGTATCATCTTATGTGTGTGCATGAACAGCCTGTGTTGCAATAAGGCAAATTATGTGTTGCAGGCCATTGTGTTCTGTGTCATGTCATTAACTTTAGAGGTCAATGCTATGATATTAAAGCCTGCAAATTACAGAGGAATGTCTCTAATGAACATGCTGGCTGCATCATAATTTAGACATCCTTTGGGATTTGCCAGTACATTCCGTCTTACTTCTGGTCTGGATAGTCATATATTTTTGGTGGCGCAAATGTGAAAAGTCTATTCTGCCTGTGTGTAAGCATTGTGAATCTCCACCAATTTGCCTGCAGGCTATTATGAAGGCACCTGGGAGAAACTTGTGGGATCCACCGAGGCTATCTTTGCTCCCCTCCACCTTGCACTCATGCACAAGCGTGTTGACATTGCAAAGTAAGTGTGTGTCTTATTGTGTCTGAGGAGGCGTTGCATGGTGTTCTCTGCCTGGATCTATGACTCATGCTGTGTTAAATGTTGGAATAGTTTTGGAAGTAGAACATAAACAAACCGCAAATAGACTCGTATTCAAACAGACACGCTTTTTGCAAGAACATCACCTGTCCAATGTCGAGGAAGCTTTTGAAAATTATAATAATTAGTAAAGCCATGAGCATCCCTAACATGAAAATGCACGGATTGAGTCACAGCAATTTGAAGTCTTGCAGTGGAGCCTACCAAATCCTAATTCCATCTGCCCGTGGTAGCGCAAACCTGATTGACAAAGGTTTTTTCCAGCTTGGAACGCTGAAAATTTTGAGAGGCTGTACCTTGGAGGTGATAACCTAACACATTAAGCATTAAATTCAGCATTGTCTCATCTTGGATCAGCAACAATTCAAAGCCCCAACTTATTCCCATGGTTTAGCAACACACACATGTACCAGCAGCGCTGCATAAAATGCTGTATGCCACAGGCTGCTCTTGGATTTGGGTGCCGACAGCAACATCACCAGCTGGGGCCTGGCAGGAGGCCTGTTTGTGAAGGGCATTTTTGGGAAGCGAGAGGAGTTCCTGAGTGAGCTGAGCAAGCACAGGACAAATGCGCTGAAGGGAAAGCCTGTAAGTCCAGTTGATCTGGCAATGTTCATACCCTTTATGTATGAGATCGATTTCGGAACTTGGAAGGTGCACTTTTGTGTGGAATTCTTTTTTGCTTGCTTCTCTCCCCTCCCAGATGCTGATCTGGCCCGCACAAGATATTTGAAAAGAAGACATCCTTTTCTTGCGGCCTATTGTCCTCCTTAGCAGCAAAACCAGCAATTATTCCTGTTTTTCTCAGCATTGCTGCAAAAAAACTGGTCCTCCCACACCCAATGAACTTCACAGGATCCAATGGGAGAAGAGGATGCAACTGCTGTAAGCTTGCGCACAAAGCAGCTTGAGGCTAGCCATTCTGCCATGCAAAAATCATTCCAGGTAAGTGATTTTGAGCTGTTGCATTGCATCCTTGCCAAGATGGCGAAGTGAAGGACCTGAATTTCCCCACTTCCTTGACTTATTGTTGCAAGTGCTTTTCCAGTGTGGAGTAATAACAGATGTAGTCAAGCTTGTGGCTATTGGGCACCTTTTTCCTTTCATTGATATTGAAACATGTTTGAATGAGCATGTATGTGGCTTGTCCATTTCTTGCTGAAATCCATGCTATAAATGTATGTGACTTGTCCATTTCTTGCTGAAATCCATGCTAGAAGCTGCGAGTCTGGCATCTCCTAGACAGTTGTCCAACTGGCCTCCCCTGCCTCTGTGCTATGCAATAAAAAAATCAAAGGCCATGCGGCTGCAATCTTTGTGTACTATCTGCTCCAAAGAATTGTGTCATAGAATGCCATTGTTTTGAATGCAATGAGATGATTGCAGGCAAAGGTTGATGCGCACAAGGCTAGGCTGGCAGAGCTCACCAAGTCAGGGAAGGAATGGAAGGGCAAGGCTGTCGGGCAAGCCTTACAGGGCCTCACTACAATTGTGAAAAAGTAAGAGAAGCCCCGCTGCCTACCAGAGTGAGGTTGTAATGAGTGTTTGTTTCTCCCTCCAGACTTCCAGGACTCAGAATCGGACGCCAGACTCATACCAATTGCTAGAGCTGGAATACATGACATCCTTGTACGGGCGTATGACATGTAAAAAAGGCACTTGCTTACTCCAGCATAGAGGTAGTGCTGTGTTGGCCGGGTCTGGAAAAGCTGAATTCTTACAGGATTGTTGAACGACGCTATTGCATGCTGTACGTGTGCATATACAGCAATGGTTTTCACCTTTGCAGCATCACCTTCATCCATGCAAACATTGCTGAGCTTGCTTAGTAATACAAAGGATTGAACAAACATTTGCAGCAACTTGTACTTGGCTTTCTTAACTAACATTAAAATTGAAGGCTTTTACTTCAGAATTGCACTTCTTAGTGGTGCAGAATGAAACATACATTCTTTTTGACCTGCACTTAATTATCTTCATGTGCATATGAAATTGCCCATGTTTTACTTTGGATTGTGATTGTGACTTGGATTTGGATTGTGATTCGGATTGTGTTGCTTTCAATGGGCCGTGTCATGGGCCACGAGCTGCAAGAATCTGTTTGAACAAGCTTTAAAGGAGCCAACGTTGCTTTATTGCTTCCTTTCTTTGTATTACTCAGGATCATGGACCTCATCAAGGATTTAATGGGAGGGCCTGATCCCTGGGTTTCCGCACTCCACCTTGCTGCCAGGTATCCTTGGTCTAGGCTTGGTACATTTTGTGGTCTGGAAATGGCTTATTTTCTGGCCTGTGCATCGATGTAATGTCCCAACATGACAAAGTGGAAGCCTCACTGCAAGAGCAGCAACATGGGAGCATTGCATGTATATTGCCGTCAGGAACACCAGTCAACAGCACTACCCAAGATGCTCATATTTTCCTTGCAAGGACACTGTTGCTCTAAATCACAGCAAGCTGGCTGGACACACATGCTTCTTGTTCCCCGACCTGCTTCTTTTGGCTCTGATACCAAGAGTCTCTGGGTCCTGCTGCCCCTCCCAGCGCTGCGTCTTTTGGCTCTTATACCAACAGTCTCTGGGTCCTGCAGTCCCACACCAGCACTGCCGTTGCATGTTCCACAGTCGTCAATCAATGCTAAGCTTGCTTGATCACTTGCGTGCTACAGCCAGGCACAGGGGAAAGACTACAAGTTGCTGTACTGCCATTTCAGCTTGGTACTTGACTGATTTGCGCGATCAAACATATGGTCTGGCTGATGTGTTGTGCTTTTGCTGTACCAAAAGGTCTAACCATAGGCAGAAGTATCGCTGCTGCAACCATATTTGGGTGGTTAACATGGACACAGGTATGGTCTGGCTGATCTGTGCGTGCTTTTGCTGGACCGGGGAGCCACTGTGTGCGGAGGTGTTGCTGCTGCAACCGCGCGGCGAACACCCCTGGAGGAGGCCCTGAAGTATGCCCGTAGCAATTTCCGGCTGGACAACTGCGATGCAGGTGTGTGGCATCTGCTATGGTTAAAAAGGTGGTTTCATGGGCCAGCAGTACCGCCATACTGTGATGGCCTTGCTGCGATTGGCCGCCTTGCTGTGGTGGCAGTGATGGCAGTGATGTGATTGGCCGCCTTGCTGTGGTGGCAGTGATGGCTGTGATGGCAGTGGTGTGATTGGCTGCATTGCTGTGATTGGCCGCCTTGCTGTGGTGGCAGTGATGGCTGTGATGGCAGTGATGTGATTGGCTGCATTGCTGTGATTGGCCGCCTTGCTGTGGTGGCAGTGATGGCTGTGATGTGATTGGCTGCCTTGCTGTGATTGGCCGCCTTGCTGTGGTGGCTGTGATGGCAGTGATGTGATTGGCTGCCTTGCTGTGATTGGCCGCCTTGCTGTGGTGGCAGTGATGGCAGTGATGTGATTGGCTGCCTTGCTGCGATCGGCCGCCTTGCTGTGGTGGCAGTGATGGCAGTGATGTGATTGGCTGCCTTGCTGTGATGGCAGTAATGGCTGTGATGGCCTTTATGTGGTGGGTGCAGTATGGTGGCCGGCTGCAGTGCCCAATAATTTAAAGGAGCAAACGTGGGTTCAAGTCAAACCAAGCTCGTGCGCTCCGGTCTGAATTGCAAGGGTTGCAGCAGACACTTTGAAATTGAAAATCTGACAGTGAGGGTTGCCTTTGCTTCCGATTGCAAGCAGCACAAAGCAGTTGTCATGAACAAAGGGGCTCATAAACTGACTTGGGACACTTTTTGGCAACACTGGGTTTTAGGATTAGGGTTTTAGGGGTTAGGGGTTAGAATAACAAAACCCCCAAGGGGCTCATAAACTTATTTAAGACTTATTTGCCTTGCAAGTTGCCGGCAAGCTGTAAAAAGCTTTACCTGCAGGTCAATGGATGCTTGGCCAATCCTGTGCTTGCTCCATATCCTTCTTTAGATTTGCGTTGAAAGCATAATGCAATGGCTTTGCAGCTTTTGCCTCCGTAACCAAACATTTCTGATTGTCTTTGTGTGTTGTCCTCCGTTGCAACAGTGCGCCACAATTGGGTGGCAATTGAGAGGAAGGCTGAAAGCATGATCCCGCCTATGAGCCCAGCTGCGCTTGCAGCTGAGGCCCAAAGCAAGGCCAAGAAGCTGCAGTCAATGATGAACCCCGTGGTTGCAGGCGTCAAAGTGGTAAGTTTGAAGGGAAAATATTTCACAACTCCTAGGTGAAGGGGAGACATGTTTAAATCATCTAAGAGTGAAGCGTTGGTAAGAAAGCTCAGTTACAGTGCAGTTGCGTGGGTCTGAGGCGTAGGTCAGGCAGATTTGAAAAAGCTTAGAGGGGAGAATGGCCACCCCCCACCCCAACATTTTGTAAGCTTGAGAGGAAGAAAACATGAAGCTTTGAGTGGACAAGACTATTAAGGATTTTTGCTCAGGACACTTCGTCTATTTGTACTCAACCCTTTTGTGTCAATTATCACTACCTGTTGTTCCTGTTAGTGCGTTCTGCGCTTGATTACAGCCTTTGCAGAGACTCCTACAACTCAACAATAGCAGTGACACACACGTTTTTTTTACATTGCATGAAAATCGATTAGCTAAACAACTGGAATGACGACCTGCACTAAATACTGAAGGAGGAGGATGTCTCTTCTTTAGGCTGAAAGGAATTTGAGGCGCAAGGCAATTTCCTTGAATCCTTCTCCTAGCAATGCTGTGCTTTGATTAAGACGGTGATCTTTGATAGAATCAGGAGCATGCAGACAAAGCAGGATACTGGGTATTGGGTTAGGTTACTGGGTATTACATGGCTCCTGGCCATGGCATTCCAGGTGTCTTCATTTCTGCACGCTTCCCTGGTGATACAGAATTGTGCAGGTTGTCATGGGGGCCTGCTCAGTGAAGTGCACTTCTGTCCTGCCTCCCTTCAGCTAGATTCTGCTGCTGAGCTAGGAGTATCCGCACACCATGCCACTCACTTGGAGAAGCATGCACTGGGTCATCAACTTCCCCCTCCAAGTTAGAAATGCGGGCACAGCCTGCAAAAAAAGAACAGAAAAAATTACACGGGCAGTGAATGCACTCCCCACATCAATCAAGGAAAGGAGAAGAGGGTACAGGCATAGCCTGCCAACAACTGCATCATGCCTGTGTTCGACTTGTTGTGATTTGCATGCACTGGGTCATCAACGTTTCCCTCCAATACAGTAATGCAGGCATACCCTGCGGACAACTGCATCATACCTGTGCTTGACTTAAAAGTATCTGCATGCACTGGGTCATCAACTTTCCCCTCCAATACAGTAACGCAGGCATACCCTGCATCATGTCTGTGCTTGACTTTCCTATGTTTTGGCAGGGATCATGGCGGGCTAAGTTGTGCTCACTGCTGTCTTTGCCAGGCTTTGCTAACCACATGGTATCTTAAACCATGACCACTGTTTTATTTTGCCACGCTCTGGCAGGGAATTATGGCAGCCAAAGTCGTGATTACCGTACTGCTGGAGAGCTTCAAACGCCCCATTGCACACGTAAGTTCATACTGTTGCATGTTCTCGGTTTTTGAATGCCAGATTTTTGTCCAGCGACTCCCTTTACAAGGTCTTTAAAGCCATTGCTTCTCCTGGAGAACTGGATAACCTTTGCATCAGGCACACTTGCAGTATGACAACGCCATGAAAGCCGCTCATGTGCTTGTGTGTGACCACTGCGTCCTGTCAATGCTACGTGCAGTATGACAACGCCATGAAAGCCGCTCATGTGCTTTTGTGTGACCACTGCGTCCTGTCAATGCTATGTGCAGTATGACAACGCCATGAAAGCCGCTCATGTGCTTGTGTGTGACCACTGCGTCCTGTCAATGCTACGTGCAGTATGACAACGCCATGAAAGCCGCTCATGTGCTTGTGTGTGACCACTGCGTCCTGTCAATGCTACGTGCAGTATGACAACGCCATGAAAGCCGCTCATGTGCTTGTGTGTGACCACTGCGTCCTGTCAATGCTACATGCAGTATAACAACGCCATGAAAGCTGCTCACGTGCTTGTGTGTGACCACTGCATCCTGCCAATGCTACGTGCAGTATGACAACGCCATGAAAGCCGCTCATGTGCTCGTACGGCATCACTGCATCCTGAGGCCCTACGACTCTCAGACCAACATCCTTCTGCGCGATCTGGCGGACAATGTAAGGACCTTTCTTACTGTAAAGAAGCAGGGGTGCTTGCTCTGAGCTGGCAGTCCAGGTCACTGTGTGGTGCCTGGAAATCAGTGGCGCAGTGATGTTTGTCAGTTTTTTTTTATTTCAAGGATTGTACGTGCACAACCAAAATCTATCCTCGCTCCTCATATTTGATGCTTGCAGAGCGCTGAGAAAATGCTGAAACACGTGCTTTGGTGGGAGAATAAAGAGTTGGCTGTATTGTTAAGAGGTTACGAGCAACCCAAAAGTGATGTGACTTAATTGAGCAGGAGGTCCATCCTCTGATGAGTATCCTACACAACAAGACGCGTGTGCTGATCTAATGCACACACATCTAATGTACACACATTTTCACACCCTCTGCCATTCAGGGAACCTGGGCATGGGTTGGCGGAGACATTGCAGAGATCTCTGATGCCCAGTGGCTGAAGAAGGTTGACAAAACCCTGGAAAAACTGGCTGACACTTGTAACGTAAGTTGGCGCTCCCTGCCTGTTCTGCTCATTGCTGTCGGCATTTGAAACAAGAAAATTGTTTTTTTGGCAATGTCCCAAGAATTACATGTTGGTACAGATTGCATTTCCCTTCAAGCTGCAAGAAGGCTGCCAACCACAACAGTCTTAAAATTGACCAGCTTGCTTGTCAATCCTAGTCTAGCAACTATGGAAAAATTGTCAGGCAGAAAGGTTAGATGCTATTGTGTGTAGGTGTAGCTGTAGAAAAACCCAGGTGAACAGGCCTGGAATTGCTCATTTGCTGCATATTTCCACATATTAATATTCCAACTGCATGTTTCCAACACAACTGGTGGGACTTGTTACACGCAAAACATATTAATCAATCCATTAATCACTCCAAAAAACCAAGCCTTGACCCTTAGCAGGCACTTAAGCTCGCATGAAAACTCCATGCCCGTTCTGTTTTGTATGCCCATATGCTTGTTGCCACTAGGTGTGCCATTGAAAACAAGAAGGCTTCTCACAGCCAGGGATGGAATCGGGTGCTTCCAGTACTTCTCCTAATTGCCCTATCTATTCCTGCTTTGTGGTGGAGGGACCTCATGCTCTTTCAAGCCATTACATCAGCCTGTCCCTGAGTGATGTAGAGAGATCTTCTTCTGCCTAGATTTTCTATTTTCTTGTTTCCTTCTTTCCAACAAAAGAGGTTGAGTGTTGAATTCCCAGCTGCCAAGCCCTCAATCTTATGCAGCTGCTTCCTGGCAGTCAAACAGAGCTGGCTTATGTCAGGAGTAAATGGATTTGCATGAGTCCATGACTATCAATTCTATAATTTGCCAACAGATCAAGCGTGATGCTTCTGTCTGCTGTCTGGATCCAAAAAAAAAACCTTTTATCCTTCTTTTTCTGGATTCCAAAAACATCAATCCTTTATGTACTCATTTAACTTTATGCATGCAGTTACGCAAAGCTGGGGGTACAGATGACCCAAAGTGAGTGAGTGCGTGATCGCAACCCTACGTGTACATGGCAAGTTATGCTTAACTTTGCATTAATGTACCGCATTCAAGAAGCCAAACCATTGTGGTAAAGAGGCTTGTTAACTGTGTGAGAAATAACAGTGTTGTTTGGTTCATGTTGCTAATCTAAGATCGCGCTTCCTGGCATCTCATGCATTGACTGCATCATGGAGTTAATCCTGCACTAAGCCAATGGGTAACGGGTTTGTTTTTTAATCTGTGGGTCTTCAGATTCTGTAAGAAATCATGTATATTCTATTTGCATTTGACAGGGAGTACAAGGACATTGTCAAGGCCTTCAAGCAGAAGATGAACAGCAAGTGAGTGCTTAGGGTCAAACTTACTCTCTGGAATCCTCATATTTGGAGCACATCATGAGGCAATGGCTGTGAAATAATTACAAGAACACCTTGCTCCATAAGTATTACCAGGTAGTAGAAACCAGCATGCTTCATGTGGTCATTTCACTGACGAGCAAAATAATGATGCTGGAAACAAGTGCTTTTAGCTAAATGTACTGAAACATCATCCTGTGTGGAACTTTCAAGTCAAAGATGCATGCTGTGCTTGCTAAGATTTTTACGTGCAAACTAGAGTTTTCATGACTGGAAAGGATCAGAGTAAAAGCATGACAAGAAGATGAACCTGCAGGATTTTGGCATAAACTTCATGGGCTCATCATCTCCTTTTCTGCCTGTGAAATGCAGGTACTTCACGCACAGTTTTGAGGTGGGGCTCAATGATTGATTTGCTGAGTACAGATTTATAAAAAGGAGCTGACCTTGTTCTAAAAGGGCATAGCAATGACCCCTGATACAGATCGATAAAAGGGGCACAAGATTGACCTGTGCAATGGTAAAAAAGAGGCTGCAGAGAACAGGAACATAGACATCAAGCTTTAAAGGATCAGATATGGAAAAAAATATGACTTAAGAAGGCAGGGCTGGAGAGCTATCAAAACAGGAGGAGCGTTTGTCTGCAGTTCATGGTAATTCCCTTGGTGTCGTGGAAACGTCTGTCGTGAAAGCACATAGGAGAGCTTTAGCCCAAGATTGCAATGAGGGTGAGCTTGGTTGCTTTTCAGAACATGCATTTTGAAGTTACATGCTGTGAAGGGGATCCCTTGTAAGCTGATCTATTTCAGCAGCTGCTACCCTCCTATTTATGCAGCAGCCTGTTTGGATTACACAGTCTTTTGCTTATTTTCTAAAAGGGAGTCATCATGGGATGCAAAAAGAATGTAGAGCAACCATACAATGGTGGATATCAATGCAAATAACTTGATGTGTTTTTTGCATGTGATTGTGTGTGTGTGTTTGTGTGTGTATTTGTATGTGTGTGTGTGCGTGCGCGTGTGTATGTGCGTGCGCACGTGCATGTGCACATGCACAATGCTGCTCACAATCGTACATGGATAAGGATGCTTACAATCTTAAGCGCATGTCAACATAAAAAATCTTGATGCAATGGCTTGCCATTGACTGTTTGCACGTGCATGACTGATTGTACATGCAAGTCTAACCAATTTGTTTTCTCAAAGCTATGAAGGAGGATACAATGCTTTGAGGACATTTTGTGTCTACAGCAACTTGTCTGTACTTTTAAACTAACCAAACCCTGACTGCGTATGCAGGACTTCCAAGGTGCGCACCAAAAAGAGCTCAAGAAAAAGGTTTATGACCTGGAGCTCAAAATGCAGGTTTGTTGCACTAATGTTCTTACCTTTAATTGGATTGCGCAGTGCTGCTCTCTGAATTACAGTGTTCAATAGGAGAATGAATGGCCGAAACAGAAGGATATCGGCAAATAGGCTCTCAACTCACGTTAGCTTGGAACTGTTATTGTTCAGGCTTCCAAAATGGTATCCTCTGCCAAATAAAATGCATGTATGGTAGTTACTTAGGCCCTTTCCTTAATGCACGCATTCAAACGGCAGGTGCAGGCTTTACTTTTTTCTTAATTCATGCATGATAGAGCAAAGGAATGAGGGATGTCCACAGAAAATAAGTCAAGCAAACGCCTTGATGTAGGTAATTGCATTGGAGTTGGGAATGTCAAACTTTTGGGAGCGCATGCTTGACGCCCTCCAGAGTGGGTGCAGGCATCCATGGCCTAGGAAGCTGACAGCACTGGAAAAATAAATGGAAGTCTATTAGATTCATTTGTGCAAAATGGGACACGATCCATTGCTTTGTAGTTGCACGGCATTTTCTCATACACACTTTCCCATCCTGATTGCAGGTGTTCAAGGCGCAAGTGTTAGAGAGGGCGCACCTGTTTCACCTCGATGCATGCCTTGCTCGGTCCCAGTTGGTTGAGAAGGTAATGATTTTTTTTGTTTGTTTGCTCAACTTTTCTCTGTGTTTGCACAGTGTCTGAAGACACAGCGCACTTGTTGCTGGACAACTCAAATTGTTATTGCTTAATCTGCTCATTACTCATTAGCAAGGGGTAAAAAATCAAACTGCATGGCGCGTTGGCCCACCTGTGGCCCCCTGCTCTGGCCCCCTGCTCTATATTCTCATTAGATGCTTTCCCTGCCCCCTTCTCTGTGGTCCCCCTCTTCTGTATTATTATGTAATGCCATGTAATTATTCTTCGGTATTATTATGTAATGCCTGAGGCCTACAAGTTTGTTACAGGCTGACACATGCATACATTAAGCATGTCAAAATTTCCACAGACAGCTGCAACATTGCTTCATATGCATCAAGCTGTCACTGCCCAATAATTTGCGCAATCCCATTTCTTGGTTTATAAAAAATGTCAGTGGACAGGCAGGGGCTCACATGGGAGCTCATGTCAATGACTGTGCAGGAGCCCGATTGAGAGCTGCTTTATCATGAAATGTCTGAATATGCAGGGGCTCAAATGGGAGCAGAGGGTAAAGGAGGAACTAGTCCAAGCCAGACAGAAGGCAGAAACAGACCCGCCCATGTTCCAAGAGCCCTTTGCATCTTCGACTTTACAAATGGCAGAGTTTGACATCCAGGATCCAGTCAAGTTCCTTGGAGGAGGTTTGTGCAAGGCGACCATACTTTCCTGTCCCCTTGCTCTGTGAAACAGCGGGAAATGCTTTAAGTGGATAGGGGAATTCTGCATGATTGAGATGCCTTAAATCTTAGCTTTTCAACAATCTCACCATATTGTCAAAATGGGTTTTTCTTCAAAAAACAGTACGTATGCATGTGCATGTGCTTGAAATACGCTATATTTTATCCGTGGTATTGCAGCAAGGGACGTCATTGCCAAAAGCATGAGCATGCGCACAACATCGATGAGACATGCACCGTCGTTAAGGGGTAAAGCTGCAGACATGGTGAGTTTCTGGTCCCACAAGGGTATCAAGTTATAGTAGCATTCCTTGTTTTTTTGCTGGAGAAGGAGCATTGGAACTCTGAATAAGAGCTTGACAATTTGTGCTCAATGTTTTGAATGCCTTGCATTAGCACAAGGTAAGGAAATATGCAGTATGAGGGGATTTGAGAGAGCGTACCATTTGTGGGAAATGCCAGGAGGCTATGCACGGAAGCAAGAAAAGCTGACAGCAATTGGTTCGGAAAATTTTAACCTTAAAAGCGTATTTTTTCATTTCTTTTGTCATCTGGTTGTAGATGTACATTGCAAGAGAAGCTTTTGCTTTAGTCTGTACCATCTGTAAGATGCCATACGCACCGAATGTGAGGTAGCATGGCGCATAACATGTGCCATGTAACTTTGCAGCATGGTGACTGGCACCAATTGCACCCATTCTTCTGTATCTTTCTTTTCCTGCATGTTTCTTTCCTTCTGAAGTTGCTTTTATCCCATTGCACTATGAAAGGTACCTGAGAAAATGTTCATTCTCAGGCAAACAATTTCTTGACCTTACGTACTAGCACTAATTCCTGCTGAGGTACTCCTTGAACAAAAAAGGCCATTGTGCTCAGAGCCTGCATGTTGTTATTGGCTGTTTGGCAAACCAAAAAATAATGTAAAAGAGACGTATGGGCATGGTATCTTAATTCTAACCATTTAAGTGCCCATGGGGAGGGGCCCAAGAAGTGCATTTTGTCCTAGGAGCAGGCTCAAAAAATTAGGGACAGGAATGACATGCCCTGGGAGTAACCCCTTTTCAAGCATCGCCAAGCACTTGAGGGATTGGTGGGAGTCATTGGGAGGCTCTTTCCTTAATGCACGCGGCCGAACGGCAAGCGTAGATCTTTCTTTCTTTCTTTTACAACCCTCCAGATCCTCATTAGCTCTGTTTCTGGCTTTCTCCTAGGCTAGCTTAGTCTAGTTTAGGTTTGAGGGCCCTTTGGTGAGACCCTTTCTAGCTTGCTAGTTAGGGGACCTTTCCTTAATGCACGCGGCCTTTTGGCTAGCGTAGTCTTTTCTTTTCTTCAGTTTATTGTGCTGCAACAAAAATATGATCACTAGCCAAAAAGCAGAGGCTGAAATTGTGCAAGGCAACAATTATGATCACTAGCCAATTATCAGAGGCTGAAATTATGCAAGGCAAGCAAAAGCATGCTTTGATTGTTTTGCACAGATCCAAGACGAGCGTAAACGGGTATGCTACATGTCGCTTCTCACTTTCAGGCAGCATCTGCTGAGCTTTTTGCCGTGCCTGCATACGCAAATGAGTCACCTGAAGAAGCCCTAGGTTGCAGCAGCTCCAAGGCTGCAGCAGCTCTCCTGGCTATTCAGCCTTATGACCAGAAGGCCATTCAGGTTGCAGCTGTGAAGGACAATTCAGCATTCCTCAAAGAGAGAGCAGAGGTAACGCAATGTACTTTTTTTATTATTGAGATGCACACATTTGTTTGCAGCTTTCTGCTGTAAGCCACATGCAAAGTTTTACATGCCTACAGCTAGTCTGCCGAACATGTTTCTTGTCACAGGAAAAGATATGTGTTGCTTGATACCTTCAAGGGCTAAGATGTCACATGATTGAGTCAAACAACATAAAGTTGTTTGCCAAGTTCTCAGCAAAATGACAAAGCAATGCATTCTGTTCCTGTTTGTACTTCACTGCGAAACATGGATTATTTGCTTTGCTCCCGTGGGAGCTCTTGCATGGGAGATGTACTAAATAGCATGTGCAGAATAAGATGGCTTTTATGGAGGGGTATTTTTAAGGATGTTAGAGACATCAACGCATAAAGCTTTTTTGACAAATTGTTTGAAATGAACTGTGAGTTCATCCCTGCACTACCTTTTCTCTGATGCACACACTTAAAAAAAGACTTATGCTGCAGTCTGCTAATAAACAATATCAGCAGACTGGCAAACAGAATGAAGAATGGGGGAGGGTCAAATGCTCAGCAAAAAACGAGGACACCATGTTGAATTGTGCATTACTTGAAGGCAAAAGTCAGGATTGATGATTATGCTTGCCTTCCTACTAAGCTTGCAGAGCTGCTCTCTGTGTGCGTGCAGGCTGCCAAAGAGGAAATGAAGCTGCTTATCAAGGCAGCCAAGAAAGAGGCAAAGGCAATAAGGAAGGGTGCCAAGGCTTTAGAGAGCATCAAGGGCCTTGCTCAGTTTGGAGATGATGACGAAGGTGCTGAAAGGGGGAAACACTATGTTACGAGTTGAACATGTTGCAAATAAAATGGCATGTTGCAAGTGGAGGAATGCTGCGAACAAATGCATCTTGCAAATAAAGGCATGTTGCATATGAAATTGTCTTAGATTCTTGTGCTCCAATCAACCCAGTTTCTCTGCAGCAATCCACGCCCATGCTCAAACAACTTAAGAACTGCGTTTCAAAATGCACGACTGCTCTTCCTTGTTAATTAGAGCTCTGTTCATTGTTTCCTGCTGCTGCATTAATGGTTTGAATTGATCATTGAACAGCTTCTTTATGTCTTTAGAACCTTGTTCAGTGGTCGTATTTTGCCAAATATCAGGTCATGAAAATTAAAATGCATGCGTCCACAGAAAGCCAAGCAACTTCCAATCTCCTGCAACACAAAGCTTTTTGCCATTAAAGCTGACTTGCACACCACTGCTTTGCTGCAACGCCCAGATGAAGACAGCGCTGGCGTTTTCCAATTCAAAGTATTTGAGAGCTCACAAGTGAGTAGTGCAAATGGACAGCCCAGATCTGATTTGCCATTTGCGGCTTTGAAATGGTCAATGGTCACAAAACAGATCCACTGTCCAAGGTGTTTGATTACAAACATAAATTTAAGACTGAGAAGTTGCCGCAATCAGATTGGCAGATATGCATCCTTCCCTTAACGCACGTATCCAGTCATGGAAAGCGCATTCCTTTCCTAAGGCATCTTGCCAAGAGCTATTATGACATTTGTGAGATGGCATTGTTACTCAGTCAGGCAAGCGCGTCACTTTCAATACAACTTATTAAATTCCTACGTGAGTTCTGTACGTTATGGCAGTTTGTATTGCGCATTACGTGCTGGTGCATAGCAGAAATTTTTGCTGTACTGCCGTAAGTATTTTTCAACATTCACATGTGCATTTTTATTTGTTGATTGCACTTTCAATTTACCTCCCAAAATTTCTATTTCAGGATCTTTAAAAGGAACAGAACACCAAGATCTGTTGAAAGAGAAATGTACTCAAAAGCGCATCAGGCTCAAATTGTCTTTCCATGTGAATGAAAACATGCAGGAATCGATGAGCTTCCTTGATGACAATGCTGACATGGACGTAGACGGCATGTGCGCAGTCTCGGAAGAGCTCCAGGAAGTAGTAAGTAGAATGATGTTTTTTGTTGTATTGGAAAAGTTCATGACTCTCCAAACTTGGTGCAAACTAAACCTTGCTGTAAATTGGAATGTTTTGCAATCACGCCTAACGGGCCTCATGCAACTCAGGCATGCATGTGCAATGAAAGAGTGTGCTTGTGTTTTCTTAAATAACTCCTGCCAATGCATGCATTCACTTTTTTAATCTGCATTGTAGACTGAATACAGGCTTTCAATGCTGCAGAGTGAACCTGAATGCTGTCAAAGTCAGAGCTTAGGCTTATAATGTTTCACAAGTCTATCGGCATTTGTTCTGGGGGAAAAAACATAAAACTAACCACCACTGCTGCTCTGCAGATTGACAAGATTGTCGAGATTGTGGATGATGCTTTATAACATGCAACGGGTGATGTCATTGCCAATTACATGGTGAGTGAGATTCTGTTCAAAATACCCAAAAAGGATGATATACATAATTTTGCTTTGAATTTCCTAACAAACGTGATGACTTAAAAAATTAGGACAGCAGAAGAAAAATGTGCAAGACGTTGTTATTTGGATGAAAAGGTGCTATTGGACCTATTTATATGATTTCTTTCTCTTTAAACACCTTTCTTGTTTCCTCTCCATTGATATTCCTTACAATTGTGGAGACTACCTGACGCAATCCTTAAATCGACTTTTCTTCCTGGTATCAATGAAGTGCTATTGACTGGAGTTGTACAAATGTGAGCAGGATCTTCTGCTCTTTCTTGCATAGCATGATCTGATGTTTCTGAATGTATATATGTTGATTATGATATTCGCTGGTTTTTGAGGATCCAATATTAGCATGCTCTTGTCTTGAGCTTGTTTGCATACTGTTGATCTTGTTGGTTAAAATTTTTCATGTTGAGGAAGAATGACTGCATGAAAAATACAAGTGGGCAATTTGTGGCAACCTATTTGGCTTTACTATAAATGTCTTCAAGTGTTTAATGGACCTAGGATTCAATTGCCAGACCTTTTCTCGATTTATGCAATATGTTTTGAAGGGTCAAGTACGTGCAATGGTGTAAGCTACCGACACCCTTTTTCTCCTTCTCGGTCTTCGTCTTCTCTGGTTTTCAGGAGCTTTTTTTTTGGAGTTCGCATTCCTGTAATTACGTCTTTGATTAATGCGCACACATGTAATTGTTATGGCTGAACTCCCTCAGGTGGATGCTGCGAGTTGGTCACTGCCAGATCATTGGGAGAAGCAATAACGGTTTTAACCTGCAGCTGAGTCGTTCAGTTGCTTGAGTCTCATATCTGCCAAAAATGTGTCCATAAGTTCCGACACGGAAAGAGATGCAGTTCTACTTGTGAAGGAAACATAAGATCATCTTATGTATGATAAGTCGTGTGCAAGGAGTGCAAGAAGGCCATGATCCTGGTCAACATTGGCGCCATTAATGTGGCGCTGGTGATGCTCACACTTGTCAAGAAACCTACAATGGACGCAATGGTTACAGGGGGAAGGGGGTAACATTAATTCACTGATTCAATGTACTGGCTCAAGATCATCTTACGTCTTGTTTGCCAAGCGATGAAAAATACAATGATTACAATGGGGGGTGATTTTTAGATTTAGATTTACACAGGGGGACCTTCAGCCAGACTGTTCGGCTGATCGGCCTGTGACTGGTCCTCGCCAGCCAACATAATGTCCATAAATGGTTACAATGGTTACAATGGGGGGTGACCTTCAGCCAGGTCGTTTGGCTGATCGGCTTGTGGCTGGTCTCTGCCAGCCAAAAATAAATCCATAAGCTCAGACACAAAAAGGAAAAGTTTTGCGTTTCGCTGATGAAGGAACTGATGAAAAAATTGAGAGCTCACTTGAAGCAGTAAAAAAGGTTGCATCTCAACAATATCCTGGAAGTAAGGTTCAAAAAGCATTTGATACTTGCGGCGCAGAGAACAAACGTGTTCATCAGTACAGTTAAAAAGGACATGTGCTTCATCTTGAGTTTGGTTGCAAGGACACCTGTCACACACAGAGGCACCATCATCCTGCCAAACAGCCGATTCAACTTTCAAAGTATGAGCACGAAGCCGGAACCTGCTCACATTACGCATAACTTGCTTAGGCAAATCCAAAAAAAGATACCAAGGCAAGGGTGCATTGGTTTGGCGAGCGTTGCAAGCAAAAGGAGTAGCAAACCAAGCTTGGTAAGTAGCTAGTTTGTTGTTGTTTTCCCTTGGATCCACTGACTCGGCTTCTCTCCAAACTCCTTGCAATCTGTACCTCAAGTCTGCACTAAAATCATTCATGGAAATGGCACCTCCTGACCTCACAGCCTGCTCAAAAATTTCAGAACCACGCAAACCTTGGAAGGCTTGAATTAACTGCGCTGTCCAGCACTTGTCATCCTTAGGTTGTAACTTCAAATCGGCTTGCATAACACGGCGTAAAGTACTACTATTTGTACCAAGCATGCTGTTGTACAGCTTGACTGCAGCTCTAAACCAATAGTACTGCAGTGGTTGATGCCCACATTCTCTCAAAACAGCCCAGTTAGTGGTAGTTCGCTTCACACCCAAGGTACCTTTCAAGAAATTCAGATGCAAAGTTTGCAGAGCACTAGAGAACTCTTTGCCAGCCTGCATGAAACCTGTACCCCACACCTGACTCGCGTACATACCAGCTGGAATAACATACGTCTTTGCAAGCTACAAGGAAGCATGCGGCCTATCTGCAAGTGTGTGCTCACGTACAAAACGACGAATCCTATAAGCAGATGTAAGCATAGCACGAGCTGCATTTTCTGCTGATTTAGCCATGTTCAAGGTCCTGTAAAACATCATGCCAAGATATTTAAACGAGTCCTTATGAGCAAGAGTGTCACTGCCAATCGTAAAAACAGGGAGAATGATTCCTTTTGAGTTGAAGTGCACAACCTCTGACTTTAAGGTGTTGATAACGAGATGCTTCTTCCTAGCATACACATTCAGCCTGCTTAACATGGTTTGAAGAGCACCTGGCTCATTGGAAAGCAATGTGAGATCATCAGCATACAACATGTGGGTCACGCGAACATTCTCTGTGCCAGTTACTGCCCCTCTCACATCCTCAGCAATCAAGTCAACATCATTGATGTAAAGTGAGAAAAGGAGAGGAGAAAGAGGACACCCTTGCTTAACACCTCGCATAGGATGCACACGTGCAGTTTTTGCACCATCCTTCAAAACATACTCATCAGCAGCATACATGTCTTGGATAATTGACAGCAAAGAAGTGGGCATGCTGATGCGGCGGAGGTGTTGCCAGAGAGCCTCCCTAGGAATAGTGTCGTAGGCTTGTTTGAAATCTATGAATGCCGCATGCAATCTACTCGAGTTATTTGGTCGCAAAGTGCGTGCAGCCTGCTGCAGATGGCGAAGAATAAACAAAGGCTGAAGTGTATTACGGCCAGGATAGAAGCCAAACTGAGTATCTGGTATTTTGTTAGCCTCCTGGCACCAGTCAGTTAGTAAAGCACGTACAACATTGGCATACATCCTATACATAGTGCCACTGACTGCCAACATGCGATAGCTGTTCGGGTTAAGCAGGGGCCCTTTTTTATACAGTGGGCTTAATTTTGCATACTTCCAACAAGCAGGGATGCGTGCCTTGTCATGGAGCAACTTGAAAAGCTTAGCCACGAAGGGCTCCAAAACATTGACACTCTCTGTACCTCGCCCATTGAGTTTGGGCCGTAAGACAACAGCGCCTTTAATAAAAGGTGCAGTAATGACATCAAAACCAGAAGATGCACTCCCATTCATTTTCTTAATTTGATCCGCGACCAGACTGCGCATAGTATCCAAGCTCGGTGTAGATACAGAATCAGGCTCAGGGATCCAATCAGCACGGGCACCTTGCCGCAACAAAACTTCAGGAGGAGGGTGATTACGTCCTAATGGCACTGCAATGTCCCTAGCTGAAAGACCTTGGCGCCCATGAAGGGGACGCTGTGGTTGATGATGTGTAGCAGGACGAAAATGCTCATTCAAATATACAACCCAGGCTGGTTCAGCCAAGGGTGTTGTTTGCGCCCGCTTGGGTTGCCTCAGCATGGCATGCAACTCAGGGTTTTTACTGTAAAGCCTACCCAGGAATTCAGCCTTCTGATGTTTAGTGTAAGCACGTTTTGCTCGCCTAGCAGTAGCACGGAATTGTTTGTGAGCAACCTTGCAAGCATGCTCAGCCTGGCCGCTTTGTACAGCCTCCCTAAAAACCTTCCTTTTCTGTTTACACACAACATCAAACCAAGGAGGGTAGCGAGAACCAATACGACTGGCACGTAGAGGCACACAGACGCTGATGTTCTTAGACATGCCGACTCTATAATCTGTCGCAGCATGCACAATCATAGAGCGCAGGAAAAAGCAAGCCTTCTCATGATCACCTTCATCAACTGCCTGTTCAAATTGCTCCTGGATTTCTTTGTTGTTGGCAAGGACTTCAGCATATTCTTTAGCACGCTCAGGGTTCCATTTCAGAACCATTTTACTCCCGCATCCTCCTCTACATACATGAGGAGGTTGCAAGTTCCAGTCAGTGCCTTCACTTCCCGCATCATTTACTCGAAAATTCATACTCAGGACACAGTGATCACTCATGTGCTTGACAGGAAAAATGTGGACACTCTCAGCAGCCTGATAAACTCTGCCGGACATCAGCACATGATCGGGCCTACTTGCAACTTTCTGGCCAATGGATCCAACAAAAGTAGGCTGACCATCATCTCCTTGTACCCTGCCCGTGCCTATTATACATTCAGCAGCGCTGGCAAAATCTATAAGCAGCCTGCCAGCAGTGTTGATACTGGCACACTTACATCGACGGGCATTTAGAAGGGCATGGTACTCAGTGAGGAGGCCACCATGAGCATCAGAGACTTCACTCAATCCACCAATTTTCGCGTTGAAGTCCCCGCACAATAGGAAATGCGGGGCTACCTGGGCAGCACACGAAAACTCATCAAACAAGGTAGAGAAAGAGTTGGTAACATCATCGCGCGAAAATTGTGCACTTTGCGGATTCACATAAGCTGCACAAAGCATGGCATCATCCTCAAACCCAAACAAGGCTTTGTTGCACCGAATCCAAATGCACTGTAAATTTTCAGAGTCCTCATACAAGCTCATGTAGTCAAAGCAAGAGTTGGCAGCTATCACAGCTACCCCAAAACCACGCTTTCCCACACAAGCCTCAGGTATGCGGGTGGCATGCACAAGTCTATGCGAGTCCTGAATGCCAGAAGTGATCCGCTCAATACTGTTTGTGCGAGTCTCGGTCAGCACAACCACATGATGCTCCCTAATAAGATCACAAAGAGCAGCCATCTTATTGACGGCTTCTTCTGGAGCCCTTTCAGGATCCGACAACAACAGACCTAAACCAGTAAAACTGAAGCGGCTCATGACCACTCTCCCTCAGGACAGCCCAGTTTGTAGTGGTACGCTTAACACCCAGCGTGCTCTTAAGATAACTCATGTGCCGCACTTGCAGATCCCTTGCAAATTCCTTGCCCGCTTTAATGTATTCAGTGCCCCACACTTGGCCTACATACATTCCAGCTGGAACCACATACGTCTTCCCAAGCCACAGAGACACGTACGGCCTATTTGCCAGAAAATTCTTACGAACAAATCGACGAACCTGAAATGCAGACGCCATGAAGGGGCCAGTTGCATGCTCAGAGGACTTGGCCATGCTCATGCACTTGTGAAACATCATGCCAAGGTATCTAAAAGACTCCTTGTGTGCCAGTGGCACCCCCCCAATATGAAAAACAGGCAGGTCCGACCTAGAGGAATTGAAGTGCACCAACTCAGATTTAGCTGTGTTGATGACTAAGTGCTTCCTCTGAGCATACGCATGCAAGCGATTCAACATGGTCTGCAACGCAACAGGAACGTTGGCCATCAGAGTCAGGTCATCAGCATATAACATGTGCGTCACATAGAATTCAGCCGTACCCATGACAGCACTTTGCACCCCCTCCGCAATTTCATAAATGTCATTAATATACAGAGAGAAAAGCAGAGGAGACAAAGGGCAGCCCTGTTTCACACCTGTGTCAGGGTGCACCTGAGCATTCTTCTCTTCATCCTTCAAAATATACTCATCAGCATCGTACATGTTTTTACTGACGGACAAGAAAGAAGTGGGCATGCGTGTGCGCTGCAGGTGCTGCCAGAGTGCCTGCCTAGGGATGGTGTCATATGCTTGCTTGAAGTCAATGAATGCAGTGTGCAGCTGGCTAGATCGCCCAGGCTTGATTGTGTGTGCAGCATGCTGTAGGTGCCTCAAAATGTAGATGGGCTGGAGGTTGTTCCTTCCAGGGTAGAAGCCAAATTGTGTGTCTGGAATCTTGTTTGAGGCCACACACCAATCCGTGACAAGAGAACGAATCACATTAGCATACAAGCGGTACAATGGGGGGTGACCTTCAGCCAGGTCGTTTGGCTGATCGGCTTGTGGCTGGTCTCTGCCAGCCAAAAATAAATCCATAAGCTCAGACACAAAAAAGAAAAGCTTTGCGTTTCGCTGATGAAGGAACTGATAAACAAATTGAGAGCTCACTTGATGCCGTAAAAAAGGTTGCGTCTCAAGAATATCCTGGAAGTAAGGTTCAAAAAGCACTTGATACTTGCGGCGCAGAGAACAAACGTGTCCATCAGTACAGTTAAAAAGAACATGTGCTTCATCTTGAGTTTGATTGCAAGGACACCTGTCACACACAGAGGCACCATCACCCTGCCAAACAGCCGATTCAACTTTCAAAGTATGAGCACGAAGCCGGAACCTGCTCACATTACACATAACTTGCTTAGGCAAATCCAAAAAAAATACCAAGGCAGGGGTGCATAGGTTTGGCAAGCGTTGCAAGCAAAAGGAGTAGCAAACCAAGCTTGGTAAGTAGCTAGTTTATTGTTGTTTCCCCTTGGATCCACTGACTCAGCTTCTCTCCAAACTCCTTGCAATCTGTACCTCAAGTCTGCACTAAAATCATTCATGGAAAAATACAACTTTCCTGTTGACAAGAAGGTCGAAAAACAAAAAGGTTGGAAATAAGATACAGCTTGGACACTACGTTTTTGCCGCAAGAAAGGTCGTGCGAGGTTTGCAGATTTACAGATCTAAATGAGGGGACCTTCAGCCAGAATGTCCGACTGATCGGCCTGTGACTGGTCCTTGCCAATAAAAGAAAGAAAGAAAGGCTTTACAAGGTTTTACAAATTAAGCCATCAGTCAAGAAGTGCGACTGCTAGGCTGCTCATGTGAAAGACTGTATTATGAAATGTTAAGGAGTGTTTGTGTAGCCCATGTAGTGGTGTTCACCCCCAGACCAAGTTGCTCCAAACTCATTTTTGACTTCATGAGCAGTTTTATGGTGCAAAACTGGTTGACAAACCTGGCCTCAGAATCCCGGATGGTGCAGTGGCTGTGGAGATACAGGAGGGGGGTGTCCAGACATAGATCGGACCAGCCACCAAAAAACACCGGCAGGTCAAGCTGAGCAATCGAACTTATTAAATGTAAATTAAAAATTCCGTCTGCACTTGTTTTATGAGCCCCAGTGCACCAGCTGTCGCGTTAGAAAATTTGACACGTCTGGCGACATCGCCTTCCTGACGGGCCACCAAACCTGCCGTTTTTGGGACACGTTTGGTCTTTGTTAATCAATGAATCATTGTCTTAATTTTGAGGCAGCGACTCCACACAGCTGCAGCTACAGCAGCTGTTGCAGAGGTTTGACCAGCAGAAAGGAGCACCCTGGAGCCAGCAGCAGCCCGGACAGCCTGCCCCACCCTGTCCCAGACCTGCACCAAGGCATGAGTAAGGGCATCCTGCGCACAGGTGACTGCAGCTGCGTGCTGTGGACATGCTGTGTGGGTGGCAAGGGGTACGTCACACGCATGCACCCCCAGCTGGCCTGCCCAGTGCACTCCAGCACTCGAGGAGCATCAGCAAGAGTCAATAAGGTCAAAATGCATGCATTTGGAGCTTGGGAGCACCACTGCAGGCCACCTGACACACCCCCTGCATGCCCCATCACCAAAATGCATGGTGACACCAATATTGACACCGCCTCGGGACCTGAACACCACTACCATGCATGTAAGTGTAAAAAAAAAACCCTTGCCAAGAACAAGGGAAAATTTTTCCTCTGGTGTTTGTATGACCGGCGAATAAACATCAGGAGTTTGCCAGGACCAACCGACTGCAACATAAAAGGGAGGAGAGCAATTAAATAAGAAGCACGGTCTGTCACACTGAGCATGCCAAGAACGAGGGGGGCAAATAAGTAAAAATAAAATTGACGTATGGAGGAGCAGCACATGCACAATGAGAGGGTCAGGAACATCAAACATGGTCAGAAAGAAAGACGTACGCTTGCCATGCGGCCGCGTGCATTGAGGCAAGAGCCTCCCATTGCCTCCCGCCGAAGAGGGCATCTTTTTCTCCACCCCGGCCACAAGGATTTGATCTGGGGACCTCCTTCTTGCTATTGCCCTCCTCGTGCTTGACCAGGGTTCCATGTCGTGCCAGTCTATGTAATGTCCATAATTTCAGAAACAGATGAAAAAAACTTGTTGCTGTGTTGCAAGAGGAAATCATATACATCCTGGACACTGACTTGTTGTAAGGTTGTTCCATTGAAAAATCACCAGAGAAACAATTAAACAGGTAAGCATACTTTCTCCTCAAAGCACAAACATCTGCGTCTCTGCACACCAAAAGGGCATGAGCCTCATCTTGAATCTCATCACAAGAATAGCGATCACACAAAAGAGTGTTCTGAGTTTCCCAAGCCGCTGTCTCCATCTTCAATGTGTGTGCCCTAATTCTGAAACGGCTAACATTCCTCATGGCATGTTGAGACAAATCCAAATTTTTTTCGTAAACGGGCGGGGGCATGCACATTGTGATCATGAGGCACTGCAAAAAGAGACCAATAAGTTGCCAGTTTGCAATAAGTGTCCCGAGGGTTCACTCTCTCAAGATCTCTCCACACTGCCCGCAACCTGTGCCTGAGGTCATCAGTAAACTTTTGAATAGGAATAGGGGTGCCCCACCGCACCGCTTGCACAAGAAAGCATCTAAAACTCGAGCAGTCCAGCAGGAAGGCTCATGTGAATGAATGTTCAAATCCGCTTTCAGCACTCTTCTCAATGTCTCACTGTTAGACCTCAGCATACCATTATACATTTTGATAACAGAACTGAACCATTAAAACTGAAGCGGCTCACGACCATGCTCCCTCAAAACAGCCCAGTTTATAGTGGTATACGTAACACCCAGTGTGCCCTTAAGATAACCCATGTGCTGCACTTGCAGATCACTTGCAAGAAAAAGAAAAAGAAAAAATACTGCTAAGGGCTTAGGGGTGGGTCTTAAGCTTGCTGGACAGGGCCTGCCTGATAGTCGTGTCGTAGGTCCCATGACAGGGTACGACTTGCTGGAGTAGACTTCTGTGCTTGCTCTTCCCCTTGGTCTGTGTGGTGGGGCCCTGACTTTCAGGACAGACGACCTTTCCTTAATGCACGCGGTCAGACTTGGCAAGCGCAGTCTTTCTTTCTTTCTAAAACCTACGTAGGCAGTCAAAACACTCCCTACATCAATTAAGGAAAAGGAGACACATTGGCTCAAAGAGACGTGAGTCTCCCTCACCAGAGGGTAAGAGGGAAGCTAGTGTGGGTCTGGTGGCTTTGGAGGAGCCAAAAGGCATGGACAAACTGCAGACCAAGAGACCCGAGTTCGAGCACATAAGACTGCGCAGGCAATAAAAGCAGCATGGGTCCCTAATAGGAGGTATGGGGGGGGTATGGGGGTCCTCAAGGGTCGTCCATACCCCGTGCCATGTCTTGGAGCGATTACAGAGGGTACTTATCTGCTGAAGAGATTCAAGCAAGGCAACGCAGTTGATACCTTCTTTGACATGTGCACTCACCAGGCTGTATCGGCGGTTACCCTTCCTGAAGCATCACATTGCATCTTCGCTTTACCTGACGAAACTGAATCAAGCTCCAGCAGTATAACAGTGGATGCTGAGAACTGAAGTGCAAAGCAGAACATGAACACATTTATTATGGCCTCTTGGATCTGTTTTCAGAGCGATGCTATTCTCAAACTTTCTGTGCTTCTTGTGGAAACACAAAAGTGTATTTTCCTAACACTACAGCCTTATGGAGTTTTTTGTACATGACTTTGCTTGTTCCATTTAGAGTCACAGTGTGTGTGACTTTTACAGTTGACACTTCTGAACTCGGCTCAAGGCTTTCAGTTGACTTCTACACAAGTTTAGTTTGGCTTGGTTACAGGCACCTATTGCTTCAGCTAAGCTGCCCTTGTAGGCAGGTACAGCTATGTAACCCTATCCTATCCTATTCTGGTGGACTTCTGGAAGTATACAGCCCCAGGGCACCAGAGTTATGCCGAGTATTTTTGATTTCAATGGCACGTCTGGTAGAGGTCAGTTTTTGTGTCTGAGCTTATGAATTTATTTTTGGCTGGCAGAGACCAGCCACAAGCCGATCAGCCAAACGACCTCAGGTCAGGCTGGCTGAAGGTCACCCCCCATTGTAACCATTGTAGAGGTCAGTTTTTGCGCATATTGCACAGAGTGGGCATGAAGCTTTCGTCAAGCTTGGTAGACCTTGCGGGTCAGGGAACTTTTCATGAATGCACGCAGCTTTTTGGCTGGCGCAGGCTTTCTTTCTTCCTAGCAAGCTAGTAAAGGGTCTCACCACAGGGCCCTAAACCTAAAGTTGACACATCAGCCTAGGTGAAGCCAGAAACAGAGCTAGTGGGGATCTAGAGGGTTGCCAGACAATGTGTTGAGAACGGCTGAGCAAAAAAAGAAAAAAAGGCTGAGCAAATAGGATGCCGCATAGCATCCTCATCATCTGTCACACTGTCTGGCTCACCAAACATTGGTTCAAATGCAGCCAATGCAGCCAGCACCTCCGCATGCTGCTGCTGGAGTTGGGATTCCATCCTCTATTGTAACCATCGGGTCATTGCATCTGTCCTTGACTTAGGCTGCTCCAATCAATGTGCATCCCTCTATTGCTTGGTTCCCCTCACCTGCCTAGCTCCTGCACTAAATTAACCTGTAAGAAAGAAAAAAAGAAAGAAAAGAAAAACTACGTAGGCAGTGAAACACTCCCTACATCAATTAAGGAAAGGGGGCCACATTGGTGCACAGACCGTATGACCCACCCACCACGAAGTGTAACCTACCCTTTTCCTTTTCTAGCTCGCATACTAGGCTTGAGGTGGCTTCTCTGGCATTTTGCCCTCAAACGCTGCCAATGAAGCCAACACCTCCGCATGCTGCTGCTGGAATTGGGCTTCCATTTTCTCCTTCAAACGTGCCAGCTCGCGCTCTACCGCCTCGGCTACCCTATCTTTGATCTCCTCCGGCACTGCAGACTCATACTCCTCCCTCAGTTGAGCTACACGCTCAGCCTCTGCCTTCTCTGCCTCTGCTGCAGCAGCCGCAGCAGCTTCTTCTTCCATCTGCGATGCAAAACGGCACCAGTGACAATGAATTGCGGACCTTGTGCAACATTGCGTGCTTCTCTACTTACTTTTGGTGGGAGCAATTTTGTGGGGTCTGAGCCCCAGGGATGTGGAAAACCATAGCACTCTCAGACAGCTGAGCAAAGAGAGAAAAGGAAAAAGCTTAGCAAATAGGATGCTGCATAACAGCCTCATCTTAGATCACACTGCCAGAACTGCTTCTCCCCTGCCCTGAAATTTGCTAGCTTACTGCAGAAGATGCTACATGAACTACCAGGGTGGGATGAAGCTGGGAGGCGATTGGTGCATCCGGGCATAACTTCTGGAGGAAATCTGGAGGCAAAACCACTCAGCCACGGCAAGGTCAGGCTCTCTCGTGAGCAAGGCTTGGGAGTCAACCTCAAAATATAACTTGATTTTCCCACCCAAGCCCCTATGAATCAGGGGTAGCTCCTCGTGATACAGCTGTACTCAGCAGGTTCCTATGCAGGAAATTTCCAAGCATAGGGACCGGGTGTGACCTCGTTCATAAGGCCGCAGCCTACCTTAAAAGCCTGGACTAGCTGAGTTTGGCTGGACAGGATTTAAAATTCCCATTTTGATGAGACATCATTTCATGCATGAGGGTTTAAGAAGTGGAAGCAAAATGCAACAGTATGCAAAAGCTGAAGACCTGTGGACGCTATTATGCTTGTTGCAACACATTGGTGCCCGTATCTAGTTTCTGAGGATTAGCCATGGGTAAATAGGGTGTCTCAGTTTCCAAAAGAGGCTCTCCGAGGCTGGAAGGGCCTAGGCCTGTGTAGGTTGGGCCTGGTTGGGAGGTCATGGGTAGAAAACTGCTTTCAACAGAAGGCTCCTAATGATCCAAAGTTTATCAGGCTGATCCTAAAAGATGTTCAATGGACATATGCTTAAGTGGAACGGCTTCCCTTCAAGCTGGACTGGATTGAAACAATGCAATTCAGACCCTATCCCCCTCTCCCATCCCCCTCACTGCACTGGACTGATTCATCAACACAAGGTGTCCCCACCTTTAAGAAGCTGCAACTTGGCCTCCAAGGCATTGTCATTTAACTTCAGCATTGCATAATTACAAATAATCAGCACCCTTGCATGTTCCAGAGCCATGAGAGCGTGATGCTTGGTGCTCAGCTGGCCTCAAGCTGACCAACAATACACTCTGGTTTATGTTGTGGAGAGCATGCATGCACAGCAGCCATGGAGCAATTCTACCTAATATTCATGCATATGCCATAGCACCTTTCCCCTAGCCTTCTGCTGCTTTATTACTTTCATGAAATGGTTTCCTTTACCTGAGTGCCACCATAATCCTGCATACCCAGGCGGTTATCCCTGATCCCCGAATCCATCACACTACCAAGGACTTGCACTTCCCATAGGATCACTCTAAAAAACTCCTTTAAGAAATACCTAACGCATTTTTCAAAAATCCCTGGGAATTTATGGAACATCCAAGGTGAAACCCCCCGAAAACTTGGTGACATTCTTTGCCAACTGGGGTATGCCCATTTTGCCAAAGAGCTTCTCATAACCTTGCCTCACCTAGGCAAGGCTAGGCGAGTTGGCTACCCATCCCTAATGATGATGCTTGAGACTGCTGGGCATGAGTAGGGGGAGGAATGGCTGACAGCTCAGGGCATCCTTTTGAATAACTGCCGAGAGCATTATGTGCAACCTCTGGGCTTTGAGGCCTTCCCTTTCTCTTGTGCGGAACCTGCATAAAGTTTGTACACCCTAGAGGCCTAAGCACAGTGCATGCTGATGCATCAGAAAGGCTGGACACAGTGCACAAGTCCTTCTGTAATCTGTGCATAAAGCCTAGGCGCAGCGCATGCTGATCAGAAAGGCCGGACACAGTGCACAAGTCCATCTGTAATCTGAAATCTGTGCATGAAGCCTAGACAGTCCTTATCAACACTTCTGCATCATCATTCATGTTTGGCTGGACTTTTTCTTGCTCATGTCCCAAATGTTCTCCAGTGCATGCTAGGCACAAACACTTGTAGAAACTTGTCTTGTTTATTTATTGTTAACCTTGTGAAAGCTGGTTGAGAATGTTTCACCAGCAACCGATCGGCTAGAGATTCGGGCTGTAGGTTACCAATGTAAACCCATGTAAACCCATGAAGCCTAGGCACAGCCAAGCTGCTTTCGGCAGGTACAGCTGCGTAGCCTTTTCCTGCCCTTTCCTTGCCACAGCGCATGCTGATCAAAGATTATAGGCACAGTGCACAAAGCCTAGCTACAGTGCGTGCTGGTCATTGACCTGACGTCTTTCCCTGAAGTGATCTGAAAGGCTAGGAACAGTACTCGAGGCCTAGGCGCAGTGCTTGCTAATCAGACAGGCTTGGAAGTGAAGGCATCAACCTTGCCACCTTCTCAGCATTGCTTGCAATGCTTCCTCATGCTCATTGAAGTGCTTTATAACCTACGCTACCCCTCTTCCTAGTCTTATCTTCTCCATCTCAGGCAGGAAAGCTGCAGTTGACCTCCTGCACTTCCCAGAAAGCCTTTTTTTACTGGGTCAGCCTGCAATACAGTATTCCAAAGGAGCCTAAGCCTTGAATGGCAATGATTCGTCTTAGCTGTAGCCACTATTTTGAAATAACGTGAGGCAGTATCCAAAATCTGCTGGAATCCATCGTTCTGCTGGCCAAGAAATGGCTTTCACTCCTGGTGATCTCAATGTAGGGAGTGTTTCACTGCCTACTTAGTTCTCCTTTCCCATTTCTTTTTATAGGGTCCAAGAGGATATGGTCATGTCTTGTTAGACTCTAGCATGTGACAGCTTCAACGTGTGAAGGTCACACTTCTTCAGCTCCGACCAAAGAAGAGTGCTGGTGTCAAACATGAAATGAGCTCGTATTTTTGACTCTTTATTAGCATGTTTGCTTCATTGCTTGATCACACTGATTTGCGAGCGAGGGCCATAGACTACTTATATCTCTCTGGCACTCTTGCTCATTGTACCTTGTTTTCATGCTTCTCCAACAGCGCAACATATCCAGGCATCCGCCTTACATCCAAACTTCCACCCACACTCCCTCTGGTGGTGTTTCAAGGTCATTGCAACCTTTCCGCGCCCTACCTTGCGCTC
The DNA here is from genome assembly GCA_914767535.2 of Dunaliella primolecta. Classification (NCBI taxonomy): domain Eukaryota; kingdom Viridiplantae; phylum Chlorophyta; class Chlorophyceae; order Chlamydomonadales; family Dunaliellaceae; genus Dunaliella; species Dunaliella primolecta. The sequence goes on along the minus strand of OU611754.1, from coordinate 2,698,153 downwards.
CTGCTCCGTCTGAATCTCCCGGTGCTGCTCCTCTGTCAATGCATCATTTAGGGGCAACATGAACGGCTCTGGTGCAAGCTCAATCACGTCCATGGGGTGATGCTGAGTAACGTTCATTGTCACCCTGCACGACCATGTGTATCATGTACGTGCACGTGTGATTGTGTGTATGTCTGTGTGTATTTCTGCAGGTGCAAGTAAAACGAAATGTGCAAACAAGTTTCTGTATTACAAATGATAAGTCAGACGCACACGTGATTGGTCGCGCAACTGCACAATGAATGTGCCCCAAACCTCTTCTCATGCCCAAAATGCTATTGCACAACTCCTCTGATCTGCAAATAAAAGCTGGGCGCACATACCTGTTGGTGTACACGTACTGGTAGAGCTTGTAGTGCCGGTAATAGCTGTCTAAAGCCCATGCTAATATGTGCCTAAATTCTGAGTGCGTGAAGAGGCCGATGCTGTAGGGTGGGCGGTGCACGCTGTGTGCTAGCAGCAACTCCTGTGGCACAGAGGGGAAGTTTGAAGAAACAAAACCTTCATGCTGAGAAATACCCAGTATTTTCAGAGCCCAGTCACAATGTTGAGCCAGAAACTTAGTGATGCAATTAATTGTGTGTGCAGCCTGCAGCATGAACCCTCCCCCTGTGAACAGTCACTAAGCCTGCAACATGAGTAATGGGACCAGGTCACTTTGTCTTTTTGGACTTTCTTTATGGGGAAAACGCTGGCTGTCCAACGTGCTTGGTAGCCAAGCTTCGCAAGTAACAGGCCACAACACAAAAGTTAATCATCCCCCGTGCATGTCAAAGTATAGAAGCAATCATTCTCGCCTAGCATGCAGGTGGGCCATTATCAGCAAGTTGATAAAAGCTGTGCAATTCACACAAGTAGATGTGTGCAATGCCATGATGCCAGGTTGTCACTCCTACAATGACTCCTACAATTCCAGAATCATTTATTTGCCCCTGCCATACATGTTGTCACTCCTACTGGCACGCCAGGTTGTCACTCCTACAATGACTCCTACAATTCCAGAATAATTTGTTTGCCCCTGACCATGTTGATGGTATTAACTACGAAACTCAAGCATACTGAGCATAACACAAAAAATGTGGCCATGATGCTCAAGCACAGTTACCCTTCTAAAGGTCTTGACCAAGCAAACAATAAAAAAAAAACATCAGGCATGCTCATGAACAAAACAAGCAGGGAGCCTTGCTCCATCTTCTTGCCAACCCACAGTGCCAATTGCTACACAGAAGAAATGAGGAAAACACATTTAAACGTTTCTCGCTCACTTTAAACATGATAAAAGAGGGCTCCAAAGCCATGCGGTCCTCTGTGGATCTGCGGTGCACTTCCTTCATGAGCGAAAAGAGGCCAGACAGCTTTTCATCATTCATCTCCAGCTCCTGCGTAGCAAAGGCAGTGCAGTAGTGCAGTAGTGCAGTAGTGCAATGTACACCAATATAGCAAAGGTAGTGCATGCGCACCACGGCCATCTGATGTGGGAAAAGTCCCAAGAAGTGCTGCTCAGGATTGGCATTGTAGCAATGCTTTTTTCCTGCCCCAACCTTGGATGTATAGCCATGCTGGGAGTGCAAAGTCTTACATGTGAATGGCGTGCACGCTGTGAAGGAATTGGACACCGGCATTCTTTGGTGGCTGCACAGTTCTCGGCATAGCTGCCATTGTTTTTAAACAAAAGTGTGCGGACCCCCCAGACCAGGTTTTGTTTCTGCAAAACTGCCTGCAACCTGAGTCTAAGAATATGGCGAGAAAGTTTAGAGGGATCATGTAGGGGACACTACTTCAGTGACCCAGCTGTACCTGGGCACTCTTATGGGGTCCTTTAGGCGAAAAGTGTGAGCAGTTGGGATGAGTCTAAGGAACATTAATAAGCAATGCCAAAAACCACATCAGACATGTTCCAATTATCAGAAGTCCAAGGCACCCTGGCCACCTCAAGTTACATGATGAAGAGGCCATCCATGATGATTGATGATATAGTGATGTAGAACATTTGCCACTGTAAACATGTTCAGATGTGTCTGTGATCTTGGCACGTTTCCAGCCAAATGCATCAATTTTGCAATCAAGCTTGCAGGTGAATGCGACCAAAATTGACCTGGAGCTGTTCATCAAAATGCCACTCCACTATCCAAGCAGAGCTGCAAAGGCGTTGGGATTGCAAAATGTTCCACCCATCCATTGTCTGTACATGACACTTAAGTAAGGCAAGCATCCAGCCATGAGAGTTGCCACTTGAATCGAAGTCAAAATAACCCTTCTGACTTGGATTATAAAGATGAAAGCAGGAGCACTCCTGGTGGTTTACCACTACACACATGGAAATGAGCAAGAATCGCAGCAGAAACGTATCCCACACCTGGCCAAACTGCAGGGTGTGCACATAGAAATCCAGCAAGATGGCTGACTTGCGCTCTTGAGGATTTTGGATGCCCAGGAGCCTCGCCAAGAGGTCCCTCGGGCTCGTGTTTTTGTACAAGTGTGGATTGCGCAGCATCTCCAGTTGTTCAGAGGACAGATCTCTCCATATCAAGTTGTAAGCCTACAAGTCAAATGGGAGGAGAGTTTGCACAGGTGCGGCAGGCATCCAAAAGTGAGAAAGGACGCGCTCCAACATCACATGTCCATGAGTTGCAAAGTATCCTCGGTTGTATACCGGTATGGTCTGTGCTTGCACCTAAGTGTGTGTGAAAATGTGTGTGAATGTGTATGTGTGTGTGAACGTGTATGTATGTGTGAACGTGTATGTGTGTGTATGTGTATGTGTGTGTGAACGTGTATGTGTGTGTATGTGTATGTGTGTGTGAACGTGTATGTGTGTGCGTATGTGTATGTGTGTGTGAACGTGTTTGTGTGTGTGAACGTGTTTGTGTGTGTGAATGTGTGTGTGTGTGCGTGCGTGCGTGTGTGCGTGCGTGCGTGCGTGTGTGCGTGCGTGTGTGGTGTGTGGTGTGTGGTGTGTGGTGTGTGTGTGTGTGTGTGTGTGTGTGTGTGTGTGTGTGCGTGTGTGTGTGTGTGTGTGTGTGTGTGTGTGTGTGCGTGCGCGCGCGCGCAAATGCACATGCAAGTTAATTGTGGTTTGCATGAGTCCCGAGGCAGTCCTATAGGTTTGAATGGTATTTCACTCACCATCTTCACATGGAAAGGCACCCTCTCAGGCTTCAAATACGTTTTATAAGCGTGGGCTAAGGATGCTCCTCCGAACTACATGCCAGGTCTTCATTGAAAAGATTTGATGAACTGAACTAAAATATCATTATAATGTGTGCCGAGAGAACAAATTCGGTCCATCTTGCTTGTGGGTGTTTCCTTCTTCATTATTCCAGAAAAACAATTAAAAAACAAATTTTAAAATCTCCATCTTCAGTATCCTAGAGGCTTGGAAGACTAATCATCACCTGGCTTTTGTATCAAGCAGGATGGAAGATAATTAGCATTGAGTGAATCTGGAAGGAAGGGTAGCATAGAATGTGGTGTGGGACGTGTGCTGCTGAGGTAGAAGTTGATGTGGATGAGTCCCACGGCTTTTCGTGCTGCCTGCAATGCGGGCGTGTGGTGGAAGACATTGCCTTTGCCTCGGATGTCCAGTTCCAAAGGGGGCCCGATGGAGAGGGAGGCATGGTGGGGCAGATGGTGGGAGAAGGTGGCCAGGCCCGTGGGCAGGCTCGCTTTTCTGGAGGCCGCTTCTGGCCAGGCCAGGTATGGCAAGTGCAAAACCTCATGTCAACATGCAAAAAACACATTGGGTGCCACATGGATAATAAAGGCTGCAATTTTGAATGCCCAGTACTGGTTTCGTGTCAGCTGCTCCTATTTTGAAATGTGTGCTGGAAACACTGCACAGCGCTGCTCATTTGACATGTTGCGTCCACTTACCCCTGCGCCAAACCCATATGCATGAACTACAGCGCCTTCCTTCTGCATGCCCAGCAACCTGCTAAGGGCATGACACACTTACTTCTAGGGCATGCTCACAAATATTAGCAAAATGTTCAAATCCAGGGAATTTTGAGACAGATGGTTCCCTATGCAGTATTGAGAAGAGACCTCTTGCTGATTTCAGGCAAGAGACAATGTGAGCTTGTGGCTCCACTTATCATTAATAGTAAACGTAAAGCTGCACCATATTGTGCTTATACCCTCCCCCCCCCCTCTCTCACACACACACACACACAAACACACACATATACACACACAAGCACACACACACGCGCATTCACACACACACACAGTCAGACAGCCACGAAAATGCCCTTGCCCGTGGGCGTAGCCACATCGCTGGGCTTGTAGAGCAGCTGCACATTACGCCCCACAACGAGGTCACAGAGTCCGCGCACCGCCTGTACCGGCTGGCGATGCAGCGCGGCTTCACACGTGGAAGGCGCGTGGAGCAGGTGCGTGCGTGCGTGCATGTGTGTGTGTGTGTGTGCGTGTATCGGTGTATGTCAGTTTTGCAAGCAGCTTTGCACACAACCTAAGTGTGTCTGCTTGGTAAATAGATACCACAATGTTACCTTGTTTGTTTTTGAACCTGGTTAGATTTCTGGGCTGTGCACAAAATGGATGATACCTTCTCTTAGGCGCTGTGGCCCTCTAACTATATATGATCATGTATATATACTGATATTTATTATGTTATCACATGTGTACATATATGAATATATATTGCATGACTGTTCATCCACAGCTGCATGCCTGTGCATCTCCAGCTTCGTGAATTGCATGCCAGCGCATCCTCAGCTCCTGTCCCATCATGGAATGATCTGCTTGCTGAATTGAACCTCTGGCCTTTTAGGCGGCTGCAGGTGCTGCTGCCCAGGTGTTGCCCCTTGCCCCTCCACATTCAACAAACCCCTTGCCGGTATCCTTCAAGAGCCTGCTGCAACACCCCCGTCCGTATGCAGCAACATGCCTCCTTGTTCTCATTTTTCCACCTGGGGACTGCTGTGTTTATGCAGCTTTGCTGCAACGTGCCTGTACCTGTACTGGGGTTTTTGCTTGTTATAACAATAGGTGGCTGCGCCATGCGTGTATACCTCTTGGGATTTCTGCTGTGTACCCTGTAGGTGGCGGCAACGTGCCTGTATATCTACTGCCGTCAAGAAGCCCGCCCGTACATGCTCATCGATTTCTCAGACCACCTGAGCATCAACGTGTTTACCTTGGGAGCTGTGTATTTGCAGGTGCGCGGGCTGCTGGTGTGTGCTTCTTTAGCCTAGGACTGGTGTATCAGTTGTCCCTGGAAATAAAGTACTGGGCTGGGTTTGTGTTGTCGATCGATGTGCGAATGAAGGGGAGGCGAAGGCATTGATATGTTTGCACAAAGGTGCGCTCCCATGCACACAGGGTGCGTAGGTGTCATGGTTTGTTTTGTTCGAGGTTTCAAACAGCATGCAACATGTGTTTCTGAGGTCACGCTTGTCATGTGAGTGATTAGGAATGCTTGCGGTGAGCAACGGAATCCTGCATGCATGAAGTCCTGCTTGCATACACAATGCATGCATGTCTGCATGTATTTGTGCACACGCGAGTAATGGCGCATGTGGATTGCACCTTGGCATTCAAACATCAAGCAGCGCACGACATTTGTGTTGGGGTCACACTCACGCATGTGAGTCATGAGCAGTGCTGGTGGTGAATGACGGAATTTCTTTGCATACATCAATAATAGCTCATTTGACATACATCAATAATAGCCTGGATTTCTTTGCATACATCAATAATAGCTCATTTGGATTGTACCTTCGTCTTTTTACATCAAGCACCACGTTTCAGCACGTCTTTCTTTGCCTGCCCTCCTCAGTTGCTACGCCTCTTCCGCTTGGATGAGTTCCCGAACTTTACCAAGCCCATCGATCCCTCCCTCTACCTGCATCGTTTCGTGGACCGCCTCAAGCTTGGCAGCAAAAAAGTGGTAAGTGGGAGACACACCCAAGTCACCGAGCTCACATGTGCAGATCCAGCGACAAAGCTGTAAGCAGGAGCACGTGTTTGCAAACCCATTGCCCCATGCGAGAGTGCGAGAGTTTTGGAATGGTTTGTGGACAGATCTCTGCATGCTCACGATTCTGTTTCCTTCGTGGTCATTCAGGTTTAACACAGTGGAAGGGTCATAGGGAAGCAGGTTGCAGCAGGCAACAGGATCAGAAGCAAGAGGATATGACGCAAGAGCATTTACAAGCAGTATGGTCACACGCAGGATGGACACAGGCAGGCTGAAGAGCAGGCCAGTACTCACTCCACTAAATAGTAAATCCTTGCAGAGGGGGGTGAACTGGCCTCTTTTGCTGGAAACGCTTTTCCTCGCATTTGTTTCGAATCTAACCATGCCAATCAATGTTTTCCCATAACAAACTACATCCTGCAAATTTGAAATGATAAGAATGATAACGATCGGAGGATCCCGGATCACTTTCCTGGCCTCAGGTCACCCAAGAAAAGCCCACAGCTCCAACCTGGGGCCATTCTTCATTCCCAATATTTTGCGTTTGTGACCTACATATACAATACTAACATCCTGCATATATATTAAAAATGAATGGATTTTGTCAAAAATTCACCTTTTGGCACCCCTTGTGCTGGATTTTCTCGAACTTTGAAAGGGTAATAGCTGGAATTTCGCGGCTCATCAACCACTGGATATTTCCACTCCATATCTTTTGCAGTGATGATTCTTTTATGCAAGGATTCCATGTCACCAAAACTTTTCCAATTTGGTGCAATAGGTAGTCCAGGATGAAGATTGGTGAAAGCCAGGGTTCACGCCGCGGCGTAGTTAGGCATATCTGTTGATGATGTGACATACAGCTTGCAACCAAGCTCGAGTGTCCCAGCTTATGGTACACCTATGCTGGGATCGTGTGGCAAGCATGCCTATTTGGTGATGGGGGGGTTGTCCACCTCTGTTTTTCCCTTTCTTCTTTTCTGGGAGGTGCACAACTTGCTACATCTACTTCCATATAGGGGGTCACGGTGACTACATGCACAACACACACACATGCTGCAAGCACATGGACGATGCGTACACAAATGCTGCGAGTGCAGTCTTTGTCATCAATTGCACTGACGCTGGTGCAGAGCATGAAGCATGACTGGATGCAGGCCGGACACGGGCGTGCGTGCACGCACAGACACAGACACACACAGACATACACACACACATGATGCACGTGCAGGCTGTGTCATCAATTGCACTGACGCTGGTGCAGAGCATGAAGCGTGACTGGATGCAGGCCGGACACGGGCGTGCGTGCACGCACAGACACAGACACACACAGACATACACACACACACATGATGCACGTGCAGGCTGTGTCATCAATTGCACTGACGCTGGTGCAGAGCATGAAGCGTGACTGGATGCAGGCCGGACACGGGCGTGCGTGCACGCACAGACACAGACACACACAGACATACACACACACATGATGCACGTGCAGGCTGTGTCATCAATTGCACTGACGCTGGTGCAGAGCATGAAGCGTGACTGGATGCAGGCCGGACACGGGCGTGCGTGCACGCACAGACACAGACACACACAGACATACACACACACACATGATGCACGTGCAGGCTGTGTCATCAATTGCACTGACGCTGGTGCAGAGCATGAAGCGTGACTGGATGCAGGCCGGACACGGGCGTGCGTGCACGCACAGACACAGACACACACAGACATACACACACACATATGATGCACGTGCAGGCTGTGTCATCAATTGCACTGACGCTGGTGCAGAGCATGAAGCATGACTGGATGCAGGCCGGACACGGGCGTGCGTGCACGCACAGACACAGACACACACAGACATACACACACACATATGATGCACGTGCAGGCTGTGTCATCCACTGCATTGAAGCTGGTGCAGAGCATGAAGCGTGACTGGATGCAGACTGGGCGCAGGCCCAGTGGTATCTGTGGCGCGGCGCTATTCATTGCCTCACACATCCATGGCATTGAGAAGACAAAGCGGGAGATCATCTCGGTGAGCAGGAGTGCTTGTGCCGGGGGAAGATGAGGCATTCGGTATTTTTTTGTGTGAGCAGTGTGTGTTCTTTGTTGTCTCGCCAAGCCAGGATTGCGCGTGTACAATTGAAGGTATTATTTTTGCACAGCACTCCTCCTGCTGTTGTATGTAATCCACAAGAATGGACAAATGCATTTTTTTGCAATAGTGTTCGCAACATTTTGACACCCCCTTCGAATCTTTTACGCAAACAGGTCCGCCACACATTTTTCACCACACACTGCCTGGGTTTGTGTCAGTTTAGCACTGTGGCATGTGGGTGTGCATGTGCATATCTGCATCAGAGTTGGCCACCTTGCACAGCAGCAATAAGAAAGAGATAATACCTTATTCATTACCCTGTAAACTATACCATTGTATCTCCAGGCAGCCGGGCATATAACCAATCATTTCAGAACAACTGTTATGCAGAAAGAAGATTTCTTAATGGACGTGGGGAGTGGTTGTGCTGCTTGCACACTTTTCCTTTCTTGCATGATGAGGCTGCAGCAACTTGCCCAAGCATCATTAGTCTGCTGGTTTTCAGCGACGGGCCTCAGAGACACAGAACATTGTTTTAGCACCTAATTGGTCGTTAAGTTCTTGAGAGTACCTAATTGCCTGGTGGTTTCATTAGAGCACCTGATTGGTTCCACGGATAGCCCTGCAGGCCCTGCTAGCTTCATAAGCACAGGAGATCCTTAAGAGCACCTGACTAGTCCATGAACGGCACCAGAGACCCTTGGGTGCTAGACACTGGAAGCAGAAGTCATGGAACCCACTAACGTTTGCAAGGATCTAATCCCTGAACCAAAGCAAAGTCGCAAGCCTTAATTGCCAAACCTCAGGAGCAGAAGCAGCCATGTTGCATGGATGCATGAGAACGAGGGGATTGGAAAGGGAAAACAAGAGGTCCTCAGCCAAGTGTCCTGGCTGATCACCAATGTTGGATGGATGCATGTGAACGAGGGGATTGCAAAGGGATAACAAGAGGCCCACAGCCAAGCACCCTGGCTGATCACCCATGTTGGATGGATGCGTGAGAGCTCTGTGATGGGCATGCGCTGATTGCTGCCTTACTTCTGTGCATTCAAGCCCTGATGGTTGGGACTTCGATCTTCTCCTTAATGCATGCAGCCAAGGGGCAAGCGTAGACTTCTCGCTGCTCACTTTTGTACCCAAGCAGCTGCATACAGCTTTACAGAATCCAGTCGTTTACACACACACACGCAGGTGGTGCACGTGGGGTGGAACACAGTGGAGAAGCGTGTCATGGAGTTTGCCAATAGCAACATGGGAGAAATGACAGTGGCAGGGTTTGAGGCTTTTGCGCAGGGCTTGGAGGAAGAGAAGGTCAGAGCTGGCATCTGTATTTGTTTCAAGTATTCTGCTTGTTTTATGGCGGCTTGAACCAGCTTAATAGAAGGCCATATTTTGGAGTTGAGGAAGTCTCCTTATAGAAGCCAAGAAAGTTGGCAGACAGGGAGCTGTATGTTTCTGTTTTTTTACCGACCAAGATGTCTGATGTGTGTGCTTGTGGCGGAAGAGGGATGTGCAAAACACATCCCTCTTATACCACAACCTCATGCTCTTCTTCAACCCTACAGTTGCACATTGAGGACATGCCTCTTCATTATGCATGTCTGCAAAGTTACATGTTGCTAAGCAAAGTTGACCCACGGCGATGTGGCCATGCTTGCCTGTCGCAACAAGTTAAGCATGCTCCAAAGCTAAGTTGCGCAGCTATACTGCTGAGCCAGCCTGAGCCAGCATTGTCCGCAAAGCCATGTTTATTGGCTTGCTGCACATCTGGGGCACCCTTCTCAGCCAAGTTTCACTTTTGAGGAGGGCACACCCTTTGCCCTTTGCCCTTTGAGGGGGTCGAATAGTCAAATTTATTTGCCTCTCACAGCTTGGCCAGCAAAAATGGATGCTGCCGTGGAGGTGTTCACCTGTTTGCACACATGGCTTCTCAAAAGAAAAATCACTGGCCTCATATTCGCACCACAATTTCATGTTTTCACAGTCTTGCTTCTGGGCATCCCTGATTGCTGGATCTCCTTTTTGCAGATAAGAGTTAAGAAGATCACAAACTGCCTTCTTTTTAATGCGCACTTATGTCGACTGTGACACGCTTTTGGTGGTCCAACACGCGCATGTTTTATTTGCCTTGTTGTCTTACAGGTTATGACCCTTGTGCTGCAAGTGAAGCAGCACCAGGAGCAGATGCTTCTATGAAACACACAAAGTTGGAAACACGCACGCGTACACACACACACATACACACACACACACTCGCACTGCGCACGCGAACGCACATTTAAACAGTTGCAGCAGCCTTGAATTGCATGAGCACAACCACGTTATGTCTAAGAGTGCGTATCTACACGGCATGTGATTGTTCTCATGCAACAAGGCTGCTGCACCTGTTTTTCTAATTTTTGTGATTCCTCTTCAGTAGCTATCACATCGCGATTTATTGACAGGAAGAGAAGTCTTGACATACTTTTACTTCAAACAGTGGTCACGGCAGAAGTTGATGCCCCCCAGCTTTCTATAGAAAATTGCATGTGCACAGCTGCACCTTTTTTGAGAGAGCTCCCTTGCTCTGTCTGTCTGGCAGGCAGCAACCCTGGCCCAATACGAAAAGCAGCACCAGGAGCAAATGCTAGCGCTGCCTGCCCCTGATGAAGGAGCTGCAGGCGGTAAGGGGCCAGCAGCAGGGGGGGCCCACAAGCAAGCAGATCAATCAGCAACCGACGCAGAGAACCAAGACGCTGATGAGGAAGCAGGTATTTATAGGGGCATACTTTCATGGGGAAAAAGGTATGTAGTATAACAAACAGGAAGGGGCCAGTAGCAGGGGGAGCCCATAAGCAAGCAGATCAATCACCAAATTGTCAGAGAACCCAGAGGTTGATGAGGAAGCAGGTATCCATCAGTAATATCCATACGCAAGTATCCATAAGCAAGCAGATCAATCACCAATTGTCATAGAGAACCCAGAGGTTGATGAGGAAGCAGGTATTTGCAGGGGCATGCTTTGAAAATATGCTCATGCTTTGAAAATATGCTAAGGTTTTATCATTGTGGAGGGTGTTTGTGCTTAATGATGGTGCGCGACATAGTCACACTCCACACAGTCACGCAACCAGCGTTGGAGCTCTGAGGAGTCAAACCTGTGAGGCAAGTTGGCGCTACAGCTGCTCCACTTGGTTCATGGCGGCAGGCGTACTGACCCAACAGTATTGGCTCAACAGTTCACGGCGTCAGGTGCTTTGACTTGATTCACATGGTTCTGGTCAACAGCTCAGAGCACACGGCGTATATGCCTTCAGCAGCCCTCTCCCTGCCCCCTAACGCGTGTGCTTTTCTCTACTGCTGTGTGTGCTGTACATGTGTAAGTGAGGTACAAGACAGCCGTAGTATACAAGGGCCATTGTACACAAGGGCCATAGTACACAGGGCAAGATTGCAGCCATGAACTGCAGCTTGCAGGTCCCAGCAAACCTGCATTTTGGAAATTATGCAGTGCATGCTGGGCTGTGCCGACGCTGCAATCGGTTTGTCGGCCACTGCTGGTGCCAGCATACAAAGTATGTGGGATGCACATGGCGCAACACGTGTACCGAGATAGTATGTTTATTGCTATCCATGATACAGACGTTGAGTGGAGATGCAATGCAGATCTTGATTAGGAGTACACATGTAATTGATTGAAGCACTGCTGCCCGTAGATTCCAGCAAGGACCCTAAATTTTGCACCCTAGATTAAAAATTGCGCCCCAATAATAAAATCTGAACATATGGACTGCTGCCTGTAGACCCCAGCAAGGATCCTGAAGCCGAAGAAGCAGGGCAGCTGGCCTTGATAGATCCAGAGGCAGCTGCAGCGCAGGCCAGGGAGAAGAAACGAGTGGCGCTGCAGGTGTGTGTGTGCTCCTGTGAGTGTCTCTTTGCTTGATGTAGGGATGTATTTTGCATGACCAAGTTGCCTGAATGCCCAGGGGACAGCTACCACTCATCAGTGCTGTCTTCTGGAGGCTAGGTACAACCACTGCTGTATTAGGGAGGGCAAGCTACAACTGAAGACCTAGGCGCTCGGATGAGCTCCCCCTAGGTGCCCCTCTGTTGGATGCACAATTAGAGCTAATTGTAAATCCAGAAGCAGATCAACCTGACTTATTGGGAGTCTAGGCTTTGAAAAGAGGGGTGCTTGACCACTGCTGTCTTCCGGAAGCTAGGTGCAACCGCCGGGTTCTTAGGGAGTCTTAAGTACAATCACTGCTGTTCTAGGGAGGCTAGGTACAACCTCCGCTTTCTTAGGGAGTCTAAGTACTACCACTGTTGTCTTTGGGAGTCCAGGTGCAACCACTGCAGTTTTAGGGAGGCTAGGTGCAACCACTGTTGTCTTTGGGAGTCCAGGTGCAACCACCACTTTCTTAGGGAGGTTAGGTACTACCACTGCTGTCTTTGGGAGTCCAGGTGCAACCACTGCTGTTTTAGAGAGGCTAGGTACTACCACTGTTGTCTTTGGGAGTCCAGGTGCAACCACTGCAGTTTTAGCGAGGCAAAGCATATGATCAAAAGCAGGACAAAAAAGGCCTGTGGGGCTCTGGCCTTGCAAGCATGCGCAACTTCCTGCAAGTCTCCTGGTGATTCTGCATGGCCTGCAAGTTGCTGACCCTGCAAGCTGTGCAGCTGTAGTAAGCAACGCTGAGGTATGGAGGAGAGAAACTTGCCTTTCTATGGTGGTTCTTGGTTGTTGAAATGAATCATGGAGTACTATGCATCTTCATTCCAAATTTTGCAGGTTACTGGCCCTTGTAAGAATGTTGCCCTAGGCACCCCCATTTTTGCGCACAGCTTGCAATATGCTTGTGCAGACGTGTCCAGCCTGCAACATGCATTTGCAGGCGTCCTAAATGTGTGGCATGCATTTTCCACTGTGGCTTTCCATCAGAGTTCCCTGTGGCGGGTCTAACTTGAGTTGGGTTAATAAAACTGTGCATCTTCATTCCAACTTTTGCAGGCTACTGGTGCTTGTGAGTATGTGGCCCTAGGCACCCCCATTTTTGCGCACAACTTATGATATGCATGCGCAGGCTACCGGTGCTTGTGAGCATGTGGCCCTAGGCACCCCCATTTTTGCGCATGGCATGTGCCGCAATTGCTTTGAGGAGTACCTGACAGTGTCCGGAGGCATCTGCCCTGTGAGTATTTGGCAATGTCATGATGTTGCGATGCTGTGAGTATTTGGCGATGTCGTGATGTTGCGATGCTGTGAGTGTTTTGCATGGTGTAATGTTGCTATTATTTTTAGTGTTTGGCATTTCTGTCGTGATGTTGCGATTATGCAAGTGTTTGGCGACGTTATGATATTATGATGCTGTGAGTATTTGGCATGTCGTGACGCTGTGATGTCTTGCACGCCTTGATTCTGTGATGCTTTGAGTGGGAATTTTGCATGCCAAGTTTGCCTTAAAAACTATCAGCACCTGGAGGTATTTGCCCAAGAAGTGTTGATCATGTCTGATTATCATAAAACTTTATTTTTGGGCTTGCGCGCATTGGATTGCTTATGGGTGTTGCTCCAAAAGGCTGGCCTGGCTTGCGTGTTTCTTTCTACTCCTTTTCGCATTCTTTTCTTTTCCCTTGCCCCTTGAGGAGAGGCTAGCAACCATGAATGTGCTGCTCGTTGAACCATGTGGCAGTTACCAAAAGAAAGAAGAGGAAAGTTGACGCCAGCCAAAAGGCTGCGTGCATTTAGGCAAGGTTCTCTATCTAAAAAGCTAGCAAGAGTATCACCACAGCCATAGCAGTTAAAATGAATGTGCTGCTCGTTGCATTCTGGCAGTTACCATGAATGTGATAATCATTTGACTCATCTGTAATGGATTGAGGTATAGGTAGGACCCTGTTCCTAGACCTTTCCATTCCCCCTTGCTCATCCAGCCCACCCTTCACACTATTCCCATTTCTCCCTGCACAAATCCATGGGTGTGATGCTGACGTTGCACCACAGCACTTGCAATCACAATGGTTTGCCATTGTAATGGTCTCAGAGGTGATGGACCTGCCTCTGCACAAATCCATGGGTGTGCTGCTAACGTTGCACCACAGCGCACATAAGTAAAGGAGAAGGATGTAGAAAAGCAAGCACTCAGCTTCACAGTGCAACTAGCAGCATACTTGCAATCATAATGGTTTGCCATTTGTAGTAGTCTCAGATGTGATAGACCTGCCTCTGCACACATCTAATGGTGTGCATCATCTCTGTTGTTGGCGTCATGCTTGTGGCGAGATTGTGGATGCAGCCTTCAAAAGAGAGGATTCAAAGTCTGGTTCAATTGGCGTGTAGTGCTGCAGGATTTTATTTACACAATCTTTGATGCGCGCATACGCATGCACACAAACACACACATACACACTCTTTCAGCACTGAGCACAGACTGTGCCACCACTCAGGCGCTCCTCATCTAAACACTCAAATACTCCTACCTAGACACATGCCTCGCGTCCCTGGTTAGGTAGACAATTTCCCCCAAACACTCGCTAAACACATGCCCCGAAACATGTGCCCCCCTAAATATATGTCCCCCAACACATATGTTTTACTACCTTGATCAGGGCGCGGTCGACCCTCCCGCCTACACTCGCAATGTCAGCCGCGACTTCCAGGCATCTGTGCTAGCAGCTTTACCCTCTGAGCGAGAGGGTGTGGCACCCGCAGGGCTGCTCACGCGTGCGCCAGATCAGATCGTTGACCCAGACTTTGATCCTGAGCTTGTGGAGATGAACGAGGCCCTGCACAGGTAAGAGCATGGGGATGGAGGACAGAATTGAAGGGGCAATTCACAGGCTGTCATGCTTGGTTTCTCAAAGGTCTGAGCATGGGGAGCGTGGAGAGAAGTGAAAGGGTAGTTTATGGAGCATGTTGCTTGACCTGCTCTCTGTGTCTGTTTGGATTGAGACCTGGCACACTTCAGGATTGGTTGGGTTGTGTGTATTTGGATTGAGATCAGACTTTGCACTGGCTTTGTGGGGGAGGATTGCTTCTTTTGAGAGGCTCTGTCTTGTTCAAGTGTGGGCAGAGGCTCAGCTGGGATTGAGGCTCTGCTTTTGGTTTATCTCAAAGGCCACTGTCCGCGTAAGTAAGGTCCAGCCGTTTTTGGACGAAACATGTGCCTTGTGTGCATGCCATAATCATTTGCAGGGAGGAGCTCTTGCGGCTGACGCATGCAATGGGCGGAGCCGCGAGGAGGGAGCTACAAGAGAGCAATCAAGGTGCAAGCACGAGCAGCGGTCAAGACCACCAGCAGCATCCTCAGCAAACCCAGCAGCAGGAGCAGGCGCCATCGCAGGCAGGGCCCCAAGGAGGCCCCAAGCGCGTGCGCTTTGAAGAGTGCTCCGCAGCAGACAGGTTAACGCAGGGAGAGGAGGGTGCCGTAGCCACGGCTCCACAGCAGCAAGCAGCAAAAGAAGGCAGAGATGCAGGTGTTGTCCCTGGAGCAGCAAGGAAGGGTGTGGATGGTGGAGAGCCGGAAACTCCGCAGGTGCTGGCAGGGCCCCAGGGCATGCCAGAGACGCAAGCAGCAGAGACGCAGCCCTACGATGCACCGGGCAGCTCACAGCAGGTGGGTGAAGCGCATGTGGGGTACAACCCAGGTGCGTACAACGCTGGCGGATAAAACACCAGAGCGTGCCAGAAAACAAGCAGCAGAGACGCAGCCTTATCATGCACCAGATAGCTCACAGCAGGTGGGTGAAGCGCATGTAGGTACAGCTTAAGTGCATAAATCACTGGCAGGT
Source organism: Dunaliella primolecta (assembly GCA_914767535.2). Classification (NCBI taxonomy): domain Eukaryota; kingdom Viridiplantae; phylum Chlorophyta; class Chlorophyceae; order Chlamydomonadales; family Dunaliellaceae; genus Dunaliella; species Dunaliella primolecta. The sequence continues at coordinate 2,682,296 of OU611754.1, read as the reverse complement.
AAAACACCAGGGTGTGCCGAGGGAACAAGCAGCAGAGACGCAGCCTTATGATGCGCTGGGCAGCTCACAGCAGGTGGTTGAAACACACATGTGTAAAGCACAGTCGTACGATGCTCCAGGCAGCTCACGGCAGGTGGGCTGCAGGTGAAACGTCAGGCGTCAGGGGTGCAGGTGAAACGTCAGGCGTCAGGGGTGAGGGCACTGGAGTGGGTTGGGGCAATCAAGGGCGTGGGTGAGAAAGGGCGACTCGAATGGAGGAGAGTACGCAGACCTTCTATCTGTTCGGGCATGAGGGTTAGAGGGAGCGGAGCATGTACAAGGATGGCAAGGAGCAAGTTATGAGGTGTCTTTGTATGCCCAATACTGTTAGCATAAGTGGTCTATATCAGCATTTTCGGGGGTCAGGGAAAGGCTATAAAATGATTTTCTGGGGTCAGGGGAGCGCTGGAAAAGAATGAAGGCGCTGGTATAAGTAGCACGGAAGCAAGAGGTCAAACTCTGCCAACCATACAGAGGCCGCGTTCGTCATCAAGGCAGTTCCCCAAGCTAACAAGGGCATCAGAAGCAGGAATTTGCGTTTGGCGCCTGTTGCACCTTTCAAGCATGCTATCTCTTAATCAATTCTCCCCCCAATTTGTTGCTATCTGCACCACTGAGGTAATGCAGGAAGCAGGCCCTCAGGCTAAGGAGCTGACACCCACACCGACGCCCCCGAATTTCTGCACCCCTGGAATCTCCAAGAAGCAGGCCCTCAGGCCAAGGGGCAGGTACCCACATCTACACCCCTGAATTCCTGCACCCCTAAATTTCTCTGCACTTCTGGATTCCTGCAGGAGGCAGGCCCTCAGGCCAAGGAGCAGGCATCCAAACCTGGAGCTAAGAAACGCAAGAGAAATGCCAGCAAGGGAGGGGGAGAGGGTCGGGAAGGGGAAGAAGCAAGAGAGGGCGAAGGAGAGGAAGAGGGAGAGGGGGAAGAGGAGGAGGAGGAAGAGGAGGAAGAAGAGGAAGTGGACCAGCTGTCTGACGTGGCGGATGATGATGTGGACATGTACCTGGCATCTAGGGATGAGGCAGAGCTTAAGGGAGCACTGTGGGCGGAGATGAACAAGTGAGTCCTCTGAAGGGAAGGGCGTGCTGCGTTACCGCGTCATGATTTCAGGCGACAATCCAAATGGATGATCCACAAGTGGGTGTTGGGATGGCAATGGAGTGGTTGGGGCACAGACCAACAAGTGAGTGTTACTTGCAAAAACGAATTGGGAAGTGTTTAGGCAAACAGTGAGTGTCATAAGCAGAGATGACAAGTGGGTGATGGGGTGGGCGGAAGATGATGAAGCGAGTGATGAGATGGACAGTCTGTGTGTGCAGCATGCATAGTAATGAGGAAGTGGATGACAAAATGAACAGTAACTGCTCCAGGTAAATGACACAGGTTAAGTGCCCTTCATGTGTTGCTGTTCGACTTTACTCAGGCGTGTTGCATTGCTCTTACAAACTGTTCCTCAATCTTGCTTCACGTGAGCTTACTCATTAGGACAGGGAACAGAGCAATCAGCTCTTGCATTTTTTGTGCAACTTGCCAAATTAGCTTTCTCGTGGGGTATCGCCACTAGCCCTCTGATCCCCATTGATTTATTTTTTGCTCTTGGCGGAGGGGATACACAGTGTCTTGGACCTAGGTATCCTCTTTTCTTTCATTGATGTGGGGAGTGTTTTTCCTGCCTGCGTATTTTTCTCTTTTTTTTCCCTTGTGTTGTTAAGTCACAAGCATGAGCAAAAGCCGATGCGCAGGGTTGAAGTCATCCATTGCAACAATGTGGCAAGTGAATGCTGATTACTGGTCTCCTGCCTGAGTTGCCATAGATATGTGAGGGCTGATGGTCTACTGCTTGTAATGCTTGTCTACGACAAAGGCTGACAATGTCCTGCCTTGATTGCTTATCATATGACGAAGGCTGATAGCCTCCAATTAAGTGCTCGTCAGGAGGTGGTCAATGGCTTCCAAATTGCATGTCACACCAAGCATGTGTAAGGTTGGCCGATTCCCTCCTTTTATACGTATCTATGCGTATTATACGGCAAATGTATGGAATTTTTAGCACTAAACATACGGGCATACGGTATTGGCATACAGAACTGGCCAACCCTAAGCATGTGTCTGGTTTACAGAGCTTGCAGGGTAGCTGATAAACCCAAACCGCAGCTTGACCCGGACTGCTCCCAGTTGCTTGACTTGTCAACCGTCAAAGGAGAAGGGCATGTGTGCGTTTGTGGCACGCAAGAGCTTGATGCATGAATCCTGTTTTGTGCTTTGATGCATGAATTGATGACCCAGAAACCTGGCCATGAATTGGAGGCTTAAAAATTGTGACCAAGAAAAGAGACCCATCGCTGTAATGTAGGAATTGTAGTTCATGCTTTGATCTAAAATGCATGCATAACGTTTTGGCCCCCTTATTACAGTGTCACTATCTCAAAGCCTCCATTTCAGGGTCAGGGATTCTGGGTCGTCCTTCCAATTCCGCCGTTCCAAAGCCACAATTTGAACCACAAGTTCTTGCACTTTGTGATGCTTCATATTTAGTAGATAGAGAAGCAGGCTCCAAAGGAGAAGCTGCTGCTGCTGCTGCTGCTGCTGCAGGAGAGGGGGGTCGCTGTTTCAAAGCCATAGCTAGAACCAAAGCCACCATGAGTGCTCGTGCCTTTCGCTGCTTTGCGGGGAGTGGATAGGGAAGCAGGCAGCCAAAGCACAGGCTGCGGCTGCTGCTGCTGCTGCTGCTGCTGCTGCTGCTGCAGGATAGGACGACCATTTCAAAACTGCTGGTTCAAAGCCACAACTGAAATCAATGCTACCATGAATGCCTTATGATGCTGTGCAGGGAGTGGATAGAGAAGCAGGCAGCCAAGGCAGAAGCTGCTGCTGCAGCGGGAGAGGAGGGAGGGGCGCCCAAGAAGCGAGGTTACACCCGCAGGTCAGCAATTAGACTACGTAAATTTCCTGTGTTCAAGGGGCGTAAGCGGGCAAAAGCATATCAAAGGGTGGAATGAGCAATAAAATGTGTTGCAGGATTGGGGTTATGGGATTTGTTGCAGGATAAGGGATGGGCTGGTGAAGTCCTTGAAAAGTAGAAGAACATAGGAAAATAGGTTGGTACAGGCCTTGCAAGGATTGTACTGACAGAGTGGCGTCAGCAAGGGAGGCAGAACGCAGGGGGCTTCCAAATTTTCAGTGTAAACTGAAAAGGAGTTCTAACATGCCTTCAAGTATCATCTGACTTCTGCCTCCTTTTCTTTCTTCCTCTCTCTCTCTCTCTCTCTCCATGCTGCTTGTGGGTCCTGGATGGTTAAGCCCAGATGGGGCATCCCGAAGGGATGCCTCAGCCTTGCTCAATTACTCCTATGTTGCAGAGCCCACATGCCTGCTACCCTGCATCCCTGTTGCAGAACCCACTTTTTGCAGAGCCTCGTTAGTTGCAGAGCCCACATGCCTGTTGCCCTGCATTCCCTGTTGCAGAACTCACAGAGCCTCTGCCGGATCTTGTTTAACTGTAAAATGATTCCAACGATGGAGTTCACAAGCAATGGAAAAGAGTAGCCGTAGCCTGTTGCAGAGCCCGCATGCCTTGCAGCGGTGGTGTGATGGGCCTACAGAGCCTGCGTGCCTTGCGGCAGTGGGCTGATGGTTCCCACAAGCTGCCTGCATGCTAACAGGTGCTTGCCATCAGGTGCACGCCATCAGACGCATGCCCTCAGATGCATGCCTTCAGGTGCATACCATCAGACGCATGCCCTCAGGTGCACACCATCAGATGCATGCCATCAGCTGCATGCCATCAGATGCATGCCATCAGGTGCACACCATCAGACGCATGCCATCAGCTGCATGCCATCAGATGCATGCCATCAGGTGCATGTTAACAAGTGCATGTTAACAAGTGCATGACACCTGTTGCATGTTAACAGGTGCATGTTACTAGATGCATGCCATCAGTTGCACGCTCTCAGATGCATGACCCCTGAGGACACTCAGCACTTCCGGTCACTGTTGCACTGCAAACTATTTTTTCCAACTGAACCTGCACCCCCAAAATCCCTTGTTACTACCAGGGATGCCTCAGCATCATGCATTGCCCTCGCATAGCACGGACGCGCAAGGACAGAAAAAGAAGCCACGAAGCTAATATTACTGGCGTAGCTTGACAAAGGAGCTATACAGTCTTTGGTGGAAAGACAGCTAGTATGACTTACGTAGCTTTAAAAAGGAGGCACAAAGCTGATATCACTGGTGTGGTTTGCCATTTGTTTTATTTTGTGGCGTCTTTGTGTATGCTTGGCCTTTCGAGCACCACAAGCAGCAGGGCAGATGCACCTGCACGCTCAAGCGAGTTGCGCTGAAGGCAAGGCCTTGCCAAGTTTTTAATTGTTCAGATGTTCGGACGCCAATCTTGGAGAGTGTGTTGCTTCTGTTGCATTATGTTAATAATTAGGTGAACTGGTCATTCTGATTAGCCAAACAGGGTAATCGATTGACAGCTTGAGTGAAGCATGCATGCATGCATGCATGTTGGGCGTGAACTTTGATTGAAATGTGCTGCACAACTTTGTATTCTTCAGGCAATAAGCCCTCCCCCCAGCAGAGGCCGCTGAAGGTACCACACGCAACATGCCAACAAATTTCAGTTGAAGTTTGCTGCTCAATTTTGTACTCTCCAGACAAAAAGCCCTCCCCCCAGCAGAGACCGCTGGGGATGCCACACGTAACATGCTGGAGGCGCGCGCGTTGTCCAACAAGATCAACTACAGCGCGCTGGCTGACCTGTTTTCTGACTCCAATGCAGAGGTGTGTCCTGTATTCTATACTGAAGAATGTTGTGCATTTTGATGTAGCACATGGATTGCTGTGGTGTTTGTGGAAGTCAGAGCCTGTTTTCTTACTTCAATGCAGAGGTGTGTTCTGTGTTCTGTACTGAAGAATGTTGTGTGTTTTGATGTAGCACATGGATTGCAGTGGTGATTGTGGAAGTCAGAGTGTTTCAGCCTGTCAACAAGCTCATTTGGTCACCTCATAAACAAATCTGAGAATGGAAATGCCGATGCAAGCATCTGCAAATGTGTGAGCAGTGCATGCACATTTCCTGCGTGTTTAAGGGTTAGCTTTCAGGCCATGTGCCCATGTCAAAGAACCCTCACAGACAAGATGGAGGCTGGAAATGCCGGTAACTGAAAAATACATCTGAGACTGGAAGTGCCAATGCCGGCATCTGCGATTTTGTCAGCAGTGCACGCAAAATTTTTGGTGGGCATGTAGTCTGGCCATGTCAATGTGCTCAATGTGCCGTCTGCCCGATGCGCCTTTTGGCCATGCACTTTTTGGCCGTGCGCCTATGTTTATGTGCCTGCTGCTCAAAGTGCCCTTTGGCCATGCGCTCGTATCAAAGAACCCTCATGATCACAAAAACAAAAAGGCTGGCAAGCAAGATTCCGTAGCATGGCAGGTAGGCAATGTCTGGAACAACCCCGTGGTGCGCCTGTGTGTAGCGTTCCCTCGTTTGGAGCACAGATGTAGTGACGTACTGCTATACGCATGACACACTGCCCAACTTCCATGCGCAGGAGAATCCACAAGGGGCCGGCGCGGAGGGTGGCGGCAAGGGAGATGGTGAAGAGGGGGAGGGAATGGACACTGAGCCTCCTGATTTACAAGGGCCTAATGAGGAAGAAGGCATCGACGGGCTCACGCCCTCTGCAGGAGATAAGTTGCAAGGAAAGGGCGACAACAGAGCAGCTGAAGGGAAGGCAGGAGAGGGTGGCAGAGGTGGTGCCTATGCATCTCCACAGGAGGAGCAGGTGAGAAGAAGCTACGTTGTGTATGTGTACGTGTGTGTTTGTGTGCGCGCGTGCGTGCATGTGTGTGTTTGTGCGTGTGTGTATGCGTGCGCGCCCTTAAGCTGTGTTTAAGTGTTCTTTTGAGCAACCAGCAGCTGATCAGCCAGAGCCTCAGGCTGTAGGCCGACCAACCAGAGTCTCAAGTTGTAAACTGTAGGGGATTACATAGATTTTTGTAACCCTTGTGACTGTTCTTTTGGTTACATTACTGCAAGAAAAGAAAACAAAGAAAAGAAACACTACGCAGGCAGGGGAAACTCTCCCTACATCAATTTAGGGAAAGGAGACAGGTTAGCTCAAAAGAGCCGCAGTCATTCCCCCCACAAAGCAGGAACAAAAAGGGCTGGTGGGGATCTAGAGGGTGGCGAGTAAGTGTGCAACTGCAAAATGGATGTTGCTTCATCTCTTGTAAAGAAAGCTTCACTGGATGAGGGATCCAAATTGAAATGCTTTCATCATGACTAACCTTCCCTTCCTTGACGCCAGCCACTGTAGGTGTCATCCTTTTGCTGGATGCCATGTCAATGCCCTTGTTCAGCGAAACTTCTTCAGCAAGGGCATCCTGGATCATAATCTATTTTGCTGTGCCCACTTTCATTTCTCATGACGCCCACTGCTGTTGGGCCAGTAGCTGTCATGTTCTGCTGAATGCCAGAAAAGCCTGTTGGCACCTGTGATTGCTCCAAGGTTGGGGCTTGGGCAGTACGGGGCTCTGGTGTGCAGCTGGCAAGCCCCTCGGCAATTACTCCCTGCATAATGCAGCTAAGCCGCCCATGTAGGCCGGCTCCTGTACCAGCTATTCGACCCTTTATTTTCATGTGTGCATAATGGCCTCAGCTAACAAGGTTTGTGTACTGTTCAATGTGCTGCAAATGCTTGCCTTGCACTTACGTGTCCCCAGGCCAGCAAACGGAAGCTAGGGCTGGGAGGCGGTGGGGGCTTTCTCGGAGGCAGTCTTCTAGACTCGCTGACCTTCAAGAGGGATGGCAATGAGGATGGGAGCAGACAGCGGGCTAGGCCCAAAGGCCTCACCCTTCCGGGACGAAGGAAATGAGTTTTACACGTGCACTTATGTGTGTTTGTTTGTGTGTTTGTGAGAGAAAGAGAGAGAGAGAGAGAGAGAGAGAGAGAGAGAGAGAGAGAGAGAGAGAGAGAGAGAGAGAGAGAGAGAGAGGAAAGTGGACAGTACGAATGAGAGTAAAGAGGACTGTGTGAAAGAAAAGGCCCTTGTATCAAGCATGTAATGGTCGGCATTGTATACTTGGAGCATATTTTATTACTTGTCTCCCAAGCTGGCAGAGTGGTACACTTTGGTCCGATGGGGCTGAGATGGTTTTTTTTATTTTTGCCTCGGAGCAAAAACTGAAGTAATAAAGGAAAGAAGAAACATATTTCTAACTGCTAGAAGCCAGCGGACCCACTCCGACGTTAGTTGAGGAAAAGAGGGAAGGGAAGGGTTACACAGCTGTACCTGCCTGCGGGGGCAGCTTAGCTGAAGCAAAACGTGCCTGTAACCAAACCAGTCCAATCTAAAACAATATTAGCTAGAAGCTCAGTCACAGCTGTAACAACCAATTTTAATGAAAGGGGTTTACAAGGGGTTTACAATGGTGGCCTACAGCCCGAGACTCTGGCTGATGGCAGCTGGTGAAACAAGCTCAACCAGTATCAAAAATTGAGACCAAGTCTGACACAAATCTAAGAAGTCTGTATGAGTCTTGGTTTAGGAAAGCATTGATCTCAGAATCAGTGATAGTATGATGGCAAGCCAAGAATGGAATAAAGTCAGCGTTTGAAGGCGGAGCAAACACACGCAAAGTCTTAAACATCTCCTCAAAAAGGTCCTTGTATCTCGTGCGTAGCTCACGCACCTCAGTACATTTGCAAAAGAAAAGCACATGTTTTTCATCCTGGACTTCCCCACACTCACACTTATCACAGATACTTGAACCCCCAAGCCATTTACCAGACTCCACTCTCAAGTGATGAGCACGCAATCTAAATCTGCTAATGCTAATTTTAATGAAGAACCAGCAGCTGCTGTGATGTGACGCAGGCTGGCGTAACACATAGTTTTTGTAATCCAGGTTGGGTTGCACTCACGGATGACTGATGATTCACCTAATCCCTTTTGTACCTATCACAGGCGGAGCGTGGCAGAGAAAGAGAGCGTCAAGGTGTTACAAGTATGTCCAACAAGTGGCAGCAACACTCACCACCAGGGCCAGGGCAAAAGCTTAAGCTTAGTTCCTTCATCAGTGAAACGCAAAGCTTTTCTTTTTTGTGTCTGAGCTTATGGATTTATTTTTGGCTGGCAGAGACCAGCCACAAGCTGATCAGCCAAACGACCTGGCTGAAGGTCACCCCCCATTTTAACCATTGTAACCATTAAAGCTTCTGGGATAGTAGATTATAGACTCAAAGCAAATCTACAATTACAATTGTCTCACGTGATAATGTACGATAACATACAGACATGTGATCAATACTCAATCATATGACAAATTAGAGTTGTTTAACATCATTCATCAAGCAGTTAAAGTTATATCAGAAATTATAGGTGCATCCATGCAAATAGTTGGAAGTTTTCTCAACAAGCAACATCAAAGCGGCTCAATCATATCTGGCAAAGCAAAAGGAACAAGCAAAGGAAATGGAAGACTTCAAGATGTTCAAGTAACTCCAGCATCCTTCTTGCAGCAAGGTAAGTCTGATGGTGTAAGCAACTCAGAGCAGATATCAATAGCAAACCACTTCTTTCTCAACGGACTCAAGCTATAGGTGTTGGCATCAATAAGCAAAGCAAGCAAGTGCGGTCCTCAATCAACTTAGACTAACACAGTCAGCTCAGCGAGTCTGTGCTCCAAAGAACCTCCTGAATCTATGCCATAGTGGTGGAGGGAAGTCTATCATATCCAACCAAGACATGTGCAGGTATGTTGTCTTCTGCACATTACAAATATCTTCAGCCACACTGGTAACTGCACGCCTGCATGCTTGCACTGTGACATGCTACACAGAAGGTGATATATCAATATTCATTTTCAGCTGCATCAGCAGCATAGGGCAACACAAATGCAGAGATGGCTATCAAATCCAAAGCAACATGTCTCAACTTGAGTCTCAACTTGCTTTGAAAGCATACTCAATCTTGACTTGAATTCAAGTTTGTGTGTCTGTGCACAGCTTTCTCGAATGTATCAAAAGGCTTTAAAGGTTGTCTCAATATCAAAAAGGGTTTCGCACACACACAGCCAAACTAGTTCTCTAAGACAGCGCTGTTATCAATTCTGGTCATTACAACAGCATTTCAGGCATGCAGACACGAACTTGGCTAATACTAGGAACTCAGCCTGGTTCATGAAGTCTCAAAGGCGTGTTGCACTGCTTGGGTGTGCAGAGCTAAAAAGGTGCTGGAACTGAGCATGCAGTTCTGTTACATCCTGAGATGGGCAATCCATGATAACGTGCTCTTCGTCTTGTACAGTGTGCCAATCGCATTTGTTGCAAATGTTAAGCTCGTATGGGTACCTACTTTCATGATGCCATTGGGTCTCCACTCAAAGGTTGTGACCGGAAAGGCGTAAGCATGAAATACTGCGTAATAATTTATGAGGAATATTTTGTCGTAGGTAGAGAGGTAGCAGTGGATATTAGTAAGGTTTTCTTTTTTACACTTACATGCATGGGCTACAAAAAATACTCCCTTACATTTTCATATTACAGTCTTTCAAACAACAAACTCCAAATTTTCTTTCATAACTTTGCCATTATGAACAGGCTAGCAGTCAAACGTCTTGACTGAGGCCTTTTTCCCTTGTAACCCTTGTAACCCTCACTAAGACTACAAAATCTGACTTGCCGGTGACTTGCTGGTGACTTGCTGATGACTCGGCAAGTCAGACTTGGGACTTGTGCAAGTCATTTTTAAACCTCAAGTCCCTGACGTTGACATGTGACTTGGTCAAGTCACCCAAGTACCCCCCCCCAAGTCCCCAAGTCTGACTTGCACCTGACTTATGGTGACTTTTGGGACTTGTGGTCAGAAGATCATGTAAGTCCCCCAAGTTGACTTGCCGAGTCCCAAGTCTGACTTGAGGTCAAGTCTTTGACTTGACTTGTCACCAAGTCTTTGCAAATCAAGTATATCTGCTGATAATTGTGAGGGTACCCAGTAAGTCTTCTAGCTAGAGTTTGCCTTCCCTCTTTAATTTCATTCCTCCGGCCTTCTTTTTCTTGTAACCTTACTCTTCAATTTCATTTGCTAAAGGTCAAAGAGTTGCCAGATATGTTCCCAACATCATTATCCCAAATGAATAACTACCAATAAATAAAGGAAGACAATAGCACTAATGAGTACAGACAAGAGGTTCAAATACCCTCCCAAAAATGTTGCACAACATAAGTGACCAATAATCCATCACCTATGACTTCTACCCTAATGCATCCGCCAAAGACGAGTCTAAAGTCTCATCGTGCAAGTAATAGCCGAAGTCTCTCAAGAATCACACAAATTTTCACATTTGGCGTCATCAAGCAGGGTGTCATAATTCTCCATGCCCACCGGGGCGCGCCTTGTCCTTACACTATTTTGGTAGGGAGCCTCCTCTGCTTCATCTTTGATAGCTTGATGCCAATTCCTCTGCTCAGTGCTCATCATATCGCTCAGCACCTGCGCGCAGACATGCACTGTTGTATGATGAAGATCTTTATATTGACCTTTTCAAGCCTAAACAGTTATTTTTGTCCGGCTTCAAAACACTAACTTTATTGCTTTCTTGATGAGCTTTCACTTTAAAACTGAGGTCAATGCTTCCTTATTCAAAACTTGTATACTTTGCAAAAATAGACTCAGCACGCACCCCTAGTTTTGCAATCACAGCGCAGCACAAAATTGATTGTTTTTTCACAATCACGCAAGGGTATTATTGGCCACTCACGACCCTCTAGCTGATAACCATCCTCTTGTGTTTGAACAAAGTGTTGCTGGAGATGTTCAATCCAAATGTCTGCAGGAATAGGGGTCGCGTGCTTGAGTTTGTGAGCTCTCATCACTTTATAAGCATCCACACAGCGTGAATTCATGAGGTTGACTATTTCCTGAGCCTTTTGTTTCTGGTGAGGTCTCTGTCTCATTCTGCAGTATGATTTGTAAGCACGTTTGAGGTCTGCGGCAGGTAACCTTTATTTAATATGACGTCGTATTTCTGCTTTGTAAGCTCTGCATGCTCCATCAAACCAAGGTGCCATGGGAAGGCCCAGTCGTGCTCTTTGTGGTTTGTGTTTTGCGACCATGTCAGCCATTTCAGCAGCATGTTGGATAAAGGAAATAAGCAGTTGTAAGCTGAATCAGGATTGCCATCTTGTATGGCTTCATTGAAGATCTGAGGGACAAGCTCACTTTCCATCAGGTTGGCCACGTATTTCTTTGAGGAATCCTCTTTCCAGATGAGCCTCAGTTCATTATCTCTTTGCTTCATTGTATGTGTGAGAAGGCACACGTCAAGGTGTGGTAATCTATTCACAACGAACTGGCATGTCAGAGGTCTGTGATCCATGAGGTCAATGATTTGTATAACCTCTATTTGATGGCAGTATGAGTATAGGCCAGGAGACATAGCCACGTGTTCCGTCCGTGTTGCGTTTAGAGTAGCAGCAGCATTGTAGCCAAAGAAAGTGGTTTGACCTACATCTCCTCTACCTCGTCCAGTAGTAAGTATCAGTGGCGTGAAGCTAGCAATGTCCAACAAGCACTCTCCTGCTGTATTTTGGCGAGAATTGTGACACTGGCATGCGCGGGCCTCCTTTGAGCTGCGGGAATGATTCTAGCAAGTAAGTAAAAGGCTCAATAAAAGGGTCTGGCTGGTGGTCAAGGTGCGGAGTAAAATCTCCCATCAAAAACAAGTGAGAGCAGTTGGCTTGGGCCTCAGAAATCTCTAATTGCAAGTCAGAGAACATCTGCTGAATAACGAATTTGCTCCGAGTGCCAGATTGGGGGTTGATGTAGATTGCTCCGTCCCACCTCTTATCTGCGCTGGATGGTTTGGCTCACTCGGATCTGATGAAACGTCAAATTATGGCTTGTGACCCTGTGAACCTCAGTCAATTTGTGGTGGACCTGAGATCTAGACACCTGGGCTATTGGAACCAATTCACAGCCCCTGATCCAAGAGTAAGCGACAGTAAGTGGCTGACTTACCATCAATGGTGCGCTCTCCCTGTCAGAAATGCACATGCCATTCACCCACCTTATACAATGCCTAAATACATGTACTTGGATCTTCCCCATCATGTCCTTCGCAACACTGCCAGATTCAGGCTGCGGGTACACGCTCTCCGAGTTGAGCGGGCTACTTGGTCCAATAGTACTTCTCCGGTCTGTGATATCTGTGATTCTGATGACATACAAGATGAAAAACATGTGTTGTTCAGGTGCTCCAATCCCTAAGTCTGCTCTCTCTGTCAAAAGTATGCCTCACTTTTTGAACACAGCTTCTCTTTCCTACACCTCCACGTCTCCCACAGGATGTCCTGTCTAGGAACCATTCACCATGTGAATTCCCAGGATATCAATTTCTTTCTAAACCAGGATAACAACAAACTTCCTTTTTTCCTTCATGACCTCATGTGTATTAATGAACAGGCTAGCAGTCAAACGTTTTGACGGAGGCCTTTTTTCCCTTGTAACCCTTGTAACCCTTGTAGATTGCTCCCAAAATAACTTTTCCTTCCACCCCAAAAACAGAGCCGCAGAGTTAAAACCAAACAGCTTGTATAGAATCAAAGACCTTCCAGATACGAACAAGGTCATGTAGACTATTGTGAATATAAATTGCGACTCCCTGCCCTTTTTGCTCTTTGAAATCAACAGTGTTGTGGAAGCATTTGTTGTGCGTGTAGAGATCAGAATTCAAGCGTGTAAGGTCACCCATTTGCGTTTCCAGCAGCAAAGTAATCTGGTTCTCCCTCACATGAGTAACCAGTTGATCCCCTTTGTCAGAAAAAGTAGTTTTTAGTATTCTGTCACAGTTTAAAACAAAACATTTAATCCGCTTGCATGTGTCAGCATGGCTGCTCAAGCCCTATTGGTTTGCAATTTGGCCAATATGTCCGTCAGTTTCAGCACTGGAACCGTAGCAAGCACGAGGTTGTTGAGCAGCTTGGGCAAGGGCTTGCTCTGGGGGAGGGAGCTGAGGGGGCCTGCTGGCCTGGGAAAATCCTGGAGGAGAAGAGGATACCTATGGCTGAGGAAACAGAAGTGGAGACAGGGCACAGGCAATGACAAAATGTACTCTTTGTACAGGTCTGAGTTTCCATAGCCACACAAATTTGACGGCATCTTGACGTCAATCTGCAGTAACGAGTTTGCTGCACGTGGATGTTGAATTGCCATGGTCAAGTGTGTGTGTGAGGTGTAACCTGTGCTTTTTTGGACATTAGGACAAATGATATCCTGTAAAGACGCTAAACTATCTGCCTTAACACTCATGAGAAAGAGAGAAAGAAAAGAAAGAAAACCTACACCAGCCAAAAGGCCGCATACATCAAGGAAAGATTCTTAAATAGCAAGCTAGCAAGGGGCTCACCGAAGGGCTTGAACCTAAATTAGACACAGCCGGCCTAGGACAACACCAGAAACAGAGTTAATAACACCGTGAGTGACCCATACAGCCACCAAGCTTGCTCTGAAGCTTCATGCTCATTCTGTACAATACACTTACAAATTTGCAGCACCAGACGCGCTCTTGAAGACACTCCTCTCCATTCTCATCATTGCGATCAGGCAAGGGGTACTGCTAGTAAACCTCCTGATCCCCATTGGACAAAACAAAAATTATGTAGGCAGTGAAAACACTCCCCACATTAATTAAGGAAAGGGTCCACATTGGTGCAAAGCCCTCGGTGAGGCCCTAGCTAGCTTGCTAGTTTGGGAACCTTTCCTCAATGCATGCAGCTGGGCCTGGCTTGCGTAGGCTTACGATTTCTTTTCTTGCAAAAAAACGTATGACCACCCTGACCCCGATTGACTTTTTTCTCTTAATTAAAGGGATATACAGTGTCTCGGCCCTAGGTTGTCACGTCAAATCATGGTTTTTACTAAATCATGGTCATCTGGTTTAGTTGTTTATTCCTGGAAGGCTGCTTTGTGCCTTATTTTAGAAAGCATGTATCATACATGAGTCATGCTAATGATGAGTATATCTTGGTGGATGGCTGCAAGCTAGCTTGTGTGCGCCCCCATTTTGGAGTTAAGCAAGGCTGCCCGCTTTCCCCCTTGTTGTTCTCCTTGTATATCAATGACGTGAACTGCTTGGCAGAAAATGTGCAAGGGGCTATTACAGGCACTAGGGACGTTCGAGTCACCCACATGCTGTATGCAGACGATTCGTGCCTCACTAGTAACCTTCCCGATCAGCTCCAACTGATGTTAGATAGGCTACATACGTATGCTCAGCGGAAAGGGTGGGTGATCAATACTGCCAAGTCTGAGATTGTGCACTTTAATTCGAAGGGTGATAATGTGCCAGTTTTTACGTTAAGTGGAGCTCGTTTGGCGTGTGCAGATTCTTTTAGGTATTTAGGCATGCTGTTCACAAAACAACGCAACCCGCAAGCCACTGCTAAGTACATGTGTGCCCCTTTCCTAGCTGGTTATAGACAGATTAGGCAATTCGCATCTGAGCACCGCCTGACAGATAGGCCGCATACCATGCTCTGGCTGACTAAAGCATATGCTCTCCCTGCTAGCATGTATGCATGCCAGATTTGGGGCACTAGATTTATGAAAGGAGCTGAAATGGACTGTCCTTTGCAAACTGTACATCTGTGCTTATTGAAGTGTATCCTTGGGGTAAAGCGCACCACTCCTAATTGGTCTGTACTGCGCGAGTTTGGGCATGAACCTTTACAGTTCTATTGGTTTCTTGCAGCAGTTAGGTTTTACACTGCTTTACTGCGCAGCAACAGCACTACAATCAGTAAGGTGCTGCAAGCAGATGTTGAAATGAGCAGTCTTTCCCATAAATGCTGGACCTCAGAATTTTTGGCTGCCTGCACAGGCTTGGACAGGTGCAACGTGTTTACTCATTGTGTTCGGTCAGGGCAGCCTATAGTCATGAGGGAGTTTGTTGTTGATCTGAGAAAAAGGCTGCGAGGTGTGTGGAATGCTGATGCCTTGGCAGAACATGGTGACTCACGGTCGGACCACACGAACAAATTAGCCAAGTATCATCACTGGATGGCACTTCCTTTGAGACCCTGTCTGTTCATGGTGCGCCCTTTTCTGTCCCCAGGTATTTGCATCTTGATTTGGGCAAGCGCGCGCTAAGAAACATAGCACGTTTTCGCTTACATGCTCATACTCTAAGAGTTGACATCACTTTGGCAGGAGCACACATCAACTTGTGATAGATGTGAACAAGGACTCCAAGATGAAAAGCATGCGGTGTTCCTTTGTTCTTGCGCTTCTGTGTGTTTTCTTCGAAGGGCTTATACACAGTTATTTTCTGACTTCCCATCGTCTTATAGAATTTTTCTGGACGATTCAGGCACTTTCTACTATTCTCAAGCTAGCTCTGAGGATGCTATTCATTTCTTGCAGAAGCAAACTAATGAGACTTATCGTTTTATTTCCGATCTCATGTATATCTTATGTGCTGTTGGAACAGTTAAGCAGACCGAGCAGCCAAACTACCTGGCTGAAGGTCAAATCCCATTGTAACTCGTTGTAACTCATTACGCATCACAGTCCATCAGCTTCACGCATCACAGTCCATCAGCTTCACGCATCTCAGTCCATCAGCTTCAAGTGAACTTGTCCTTTGTTGCATGGCTTGTCACGCCAAGAGCATGCTGCAACGAGGATCTGCTAC
Organism: Dunaliella primolecta; assembly: GCA_914767535.2. Classification (NCBI taxonomy): domain Eukaryota; kingdom Viridiplantae; phylum Chlorophyta; class Chlorophyceae; order Chlamydomonadales; family Dunaliellaceae; genus Dunaliella; species Dunaliella primolecta. Next base: position 2,666,538 of record OU611754.1, on the reverse strand, counting down.
AAGTCAATTGAGCCGATCGTGCAGTTATGATCAACCTTTGTGTTTTACACAGCTGAGTAGTCTTTTGCTCGAGGACCACCTCATGTAAATTAGTAGCAGCCTTGGATATGTGGATATGTCCATGCGAGGCTAATGCCTAAGCACAACTTGAAGAGTGACAGTGCGTGTGATTCTTTCAATTGACACTTCTGAACTCAATTCAAGGCTTTCAGTTGACATTCACACAACTTGGGTTTGGTTTGGTTACAGGCACCTTTTTTGCTTCAATAAAGCTGCCCTTGTAGGCAGGTACAGCTTTATAACCCTATTCTTTCAAAACTCCGGTGCCCGGCGGCCACGTGTAGCCCCAAAACCATAGACCCACATTATTCTTCTTCTTACCTTCTGGTGAAGGGGACCATGATATGGCACTCAGATCTAAGGTGTTCCTTTTCCTGAGTTGACGTTGCAAGTGTTCTCATGCCTACATTGTTTTCCTTTTTCAAAAACAAAATACGGGGACCTTTGTAGGTACAAAGGTCGATATGTAAAGAGCAGACTTCATGCACTGAGTGAATTTTGAGAAGGTCACAGAGGAGGTCATTAGTATGGACATTCCTACCCAGGTTGATACTCTAGGAATAGCCAAATATATATATCACATGTCTGAAATGCTCAGACTGAGTTTTTTTGGCACTTGTTTTTGAGATTGGACTGGTTCAATTACATGCCTCTTTTGCTTCAGCTAAGCTGCCCTTGTAGGCAGTACAGCAATGTGAACCTACCCTTTCCTAACCAGAAAAATAGCACGAAGCACGAATATTTCCCCTGGGATTTAAATCAAGTAAACTTGTGTACATGGAAGAGGGCAATTACGCATTTGGTTGGGGTTCATTTTTGGCTGCTGAATGGAGCAAAGTGAAAGATAAGTCAGAAACTACTAAGGCAAGCAAATGTGCTGCTTGATTGCACAGTTTTTGTAAAGAAATGTCAGCAATCACACGAGCGCCACAAATGGCTGCTACTGGTAGCAACAAGTGTTCTTTTTGCTTCTTTTCTTGTTGGTTAACGCAGCCTCTGCTGCAAGAGGCAGCGCTGGCTGTTGAGTTGCCAAGTGGTTCCAGCACAGACTTGAGAGGGAGATAAGGGGAGAAAACCGTGCACGGAGCACATTGCCACCGTCAGTCATGCGGAGGGGAAAAACTACTGTGCGCAAACATCCAAATCATTGAGAAGATGCAGGAGGACACAAAGAGCACCACACGGTTGCCAAGCTGTAGGTGTTAGTGTGTCCCTTTCACGTAGTGTCGCAAAAGGGACCTCAACTCACCCTTGGCCAAGTCAATGGGGGTTCTACCAGAGCTGTCACGATACAGCATGCTTTGTGCACCTGCTGCCCACAGCTCCTTGCAGCAGTCTGAGTTGGAGTGGGAGGCGGCTAGGTGCAGAGCTGTACTCCCGCGATTGTCCGGCTCATCAATGCGGCTGATGCAAATGTGGCGCGTCCTGTCATCAGCCAGGAGAAACCGCATGACAGCAAGGGCACCAGAGGATGCAGCAATGTGCAGTGGCAGGCGGCCCCTTGAATTCCTGATGCCGCAGTCAGCGCCCAGCTGGACCAGCAGCTCCACCACTGCCATGTGCAAAGTAACAATGACAGTTTGCGCTGGGCACTTACCAGCGTGCATTTAGGAAAGACCCAAAAGCCCAAGAGTGAGCTCGAGAGACTGAGTGAGCTCCACCACTGCCACGCCAAAAGAAAAAGCCTATGCCAGTCAATAAGGCCGCGCGCATCAAGGAGAGGTTCCATGACACGGGTCTTACCTGCCACGTGCCCTTTCCAGCTGGAAATGTGCAAGGGCGTGTTGTTGCCCAGACCTAAGGGAATATTCACATGAATGATGGATGGAGGCAACGTCAGCAAATGGCGCACGCACTCCACTCTTCCCAGGCTGCAAGCGTCGTACAGTGCAAAGGCGGGGTCCTGCCCAGCACGTACTTCCTCCCTACAACACAGGTACTCCACCACGGCAGCATGTCCGTGCAGAACTGCTGCGCCAATGGGAGGCACGTGCCTGCTGTCCTTTGCAGTCGTGGAGTGGCCAAACAAACGGAACAGCTGCAGCATGGCATCTGCACTGTGCTTCGCTGCAAGGGTCACTGCACTTTCAGGGTGGTGTTTGTGCAGCCAGAGGGCAGCCAAGACGGGATTCCTGGAAAGCTCTAGAATGTTGCGGCAGGTGCGCAAAATGGATTGCAGGTCTTGGGCAGCGGTGACATGGGAGAGCACTTGAAGTAGCACCTGCGGTCGTGTTTAGGAAGCGCGCCTGACATGAGGGAGAACGAGGGACTTGTTCCACGCTGGTCCATCACACACACACACACACACACACACACACACACACACACACACACACACACACACACAACACACACACATACACACACACAAACACACACACAACGTATCCTACGGCTGACTTACATTGTCTGGCAGACAGAGAAAGGTGGTGGTGCCTTGCAGCTGAGCATCATCATCACTTACATCCACCATGCTTCCTGCTCAAATAGGAACAAACACAGCAAGGACCATAAGCTGTAAAAAAAATTAGAATGGCAAACAGTTGTTCACAAGTGATACCAGTGCCGGTGAATTATAGAGGTCAACTGGCAACAGTTTAGTGCAATTGTGCTCCGCAGCATTTAATTTCAAATAATTATAATGGCAGCGCAAGCTGCCCTGCAGAATGTGCTGAATGCGCTGCACACCCTGGAATGCAGTCAACGTGCAAAGCTCCGGGATGCTGGAGCCGGGCATCGTGCGGCCATCGCCGAACTGGTGCAAGAAGCGCGGCGTCACTGGATAGCTCAGGTACTTGCATGCGTGCATGTGGTCGGGGGATGCATGAATGGAACATGTTAACGCTGGTCAACGCCCTGTTCTTGTTGTTGCCAGCATTTCATTGTGCACCCCTGGCACCCTGCGTGCAGGGTGAAAAGCCAACAGAACAACATGCTGCGGCTGAGTGTGTTGATATCCAGCCCGCTGCCTCGGCAAGGGTTGCAGCACCAGCAGGGCCAGGTGTTACTGGCATGTCAGAAAAAGCGCGCAGCAGTCCACAGGAGGCAGCAAAAGGCACGGCAGCTGCAGCAGCTGCGAAGCCTCCTGCATTGGATGGTATTGAGGAAATGGCAGAGATGAGTGACTCCCCGCCCAGGAAGAAGTCCAGGCAAACTGCCAAGAAAAAAGGTGGGGCACCAGGGAGGGACCATGCGGCACTTGCAGGTGGTGAAGATGACAGAGAAGCAGAAGTGGATGGCTGTGAAACCCGCATGCCTGAATCAGGGGGTGCAGCGCTGCAGGAGGAGATGCCTGCTCAGTCAACTCGTGGGCGAGGGGGGCGAAAGCTAACGCGCCAGGGCGCACGGCAAAAGGGTGGTGATAGAGGGGGTTCTGAAGAAGAAGCTGCTGTTGCTGCTGGTCAATCTGATCCAGGCAAGCGCACCACACGTGCCTCCCAGCGAGCCGCTCCAGCCACCAATCAACGTGGCCGCACCAGGGGTCAGCGAAAGGCAGCGGATGAGGAGACAGCTGCCGCTGAAGCTCCTGAGTCAGAGCAGCAGCAGCAGCAGCAGCAGCAGCAGGAGGAGAAGCAGCAGCAGCAGGGAGAGCAGCAGCGGGAGGAGGAGGAGGAGCAGCAGCAGCAGCAGAAGGAGCAGCAGCAGCAGCAGCAGCAGCAGGAGGATGTGGACATGGACTGCCTACACCAGAAGCAGGAGCAGCCAGAGCTTGGGCAGGAGCAGGAACAGGAGAGGGAGCAAGAACAGCAGCAGCAGCAGCAGCTGCTGCTGCAGGCAGAGGCCATGGAAGAAGGGAAGGAGGATGTCAGTCCTGCACCTGGAGCAGAACAAGGTGAGCAGGAGGGTGTGGAAGCGAGAGCTGTGGGCGTTGAAGCAGCAGCGGCAGCAGCAGCAGCTGCAAAAGCAACACCAGCAGCAGCACCACGCAGGGGCAGGAAGCCTCCTGTGCGCACCACAAGGGCTAACAAGGCCAAGCAAACGCAACAGGCAAAAGCTGCCGCTGCTGCCGCCGCCGCAGCGGCTGCTGCTGAGCCCAATGAGGAAGCGGTACTTCCCCCAGGCAGCCCTGCCACTGCAGGTGATGCTGCTGCTGTTGGTGGGTCTGAAGCTGTGGACGCAATGGATGAGGATGCCAATGAGGAGCCCCAAGCCCCGACAAGGGCAGCAAGAACTCAAGGAAAAGCAGTAGCACAGGCAGGGGCCAGGGGCACACGGACAGCAGGATCACATCAACGGCAGGCACAGGCTCCTGTAACCACAGAAACAGAGGTGCCATGCGCACCTGGGGCATCCGGGCAGCCATCTGATGTGGCAGTGCCCGCCGCTGATGCCAGCACGCCGCACCCGCAACAGAAGCAGCAGCAGGATGATGCAAGCGCAGGAGGAGCCCACTCCAGCCAGCAACAGCAGCAGCAGCAGCAGCAGGTCCGCCGCTCGCAGCGTGGCAAGCCCACAGCCTGCAGCACCAGCAGTGCTCCTGGCACTGGCACCAGCACGCCTTCTGCCTGCGCCTCACCCCTCCCAGATCTACCCCAAGCCACAGCCCAGCAAGCACCCCAGGCCTGCCCACCCTCTGCAGCACCTGTAGCTGCCAATGCAGCAGCGGAGCACGTTGCAGGGGATGCGTCAGTGCCTCATACAGCAGCACCAGCAGCAATACAGCAGAAGGAGGGCTTGCCCGCGCACACAGATCAAGCAGCAGTGGCTCTGGCGGGTAAAAACGACCCCGGGGGCAGGACAGATGGTGGTTGTGGAGTAGCGAAGGAGAAACTGGCAGTGGGGGACACGCAGGGCAGTGGGGCAGCGGAGCAGCACAGCCCTCAAGGGCAAGCAGCAGAGCAAGGCACAGCAGGGGCGGCTGCCCACGAAGCGCGCGCCTCCAAAGCCACACCTCACGAGCGCACAGAGGGCAGTGGGGCAGCGGAGCAACACAGCCCTCAAAGGCAAGCAGCAGAGCAAGGCACAGCAGGGGCAGCTGCCCACGAAGCGCGTGCCTCCCCAGCCGCACCTCATGAGGACTCAGCAGCAGCAGGAGTTCCTTCTCCACCCCAGCCCACCCCACCCTCTTCATCTCCCACAGCACCCGCCCCAGCAACAGGAGCGGCAGCAACAGCAGGTGCAGCGTCAGCCGCACCTATGACCGGCGCTTCGCCCCACGCATCCCCCACACAGGGCTTTGCATTCACGCAGCTGCCAGCGCAGCAGTGCAGCACGCCAGGGGCGGTGCCAGCCCCTGCCCCTACTCCCAAACCTGCCCCATGCCCTCACCCATCGCCAGCAGCAGCAGGAGCAGCGGCGCAGCTTGCAGCAGCCCCACCTGCTGGAGCTTCAGAGGCAGGCCATGCATTACACGAGCCATTGCCATCTGGCACGCCTCGTGACCCAAAGCTCCCGTGTGTTCCAGAGCAGCACCATGCCCAGCAGCAGCAAGGCAGTTGCGAGTGCGAAAATGCAGCAGTGGCGGTACCGCAGGAGCATGGGCAGGGGGGACAGTCTCGCGAAGGTGTGCTCGGGGGAGAAGCAGCAGCAGTAACAGAGGCGGCGGAGGTGGGTGGCAGCTGCCAGAGCCCTGCTGCCGCAACTGGTGCTACTGCTGCTGGTGCTGCTACCAGGGATGTCAATGCACCAGCAGCGGGCCCGCGTGACGCGCAGAACCTGGAGCACACCGACAGGCGGAGCGGTAGCATGGGAGCCAGCAGAGACAAGATGGACGTCAGCAACGCAGGCACTGCAACGGCTACGGCAGCTGATACTTCAGCAGCCCAGACACTGCCCGTAGGTGTGTCACCTGCAGGGTGTGGGCTGTCAGGGGGGGGTGCGTGCTCCTCAGCTGGAAGTAGCCGGGTGGGCAAGGTGCCCACACTGTCACGGCTCACAGCGACCAAGGCCAGGAGGGTACCTGCTCAGGCGGAGGCCGCCACTGCAGCAGCACCAGGCCCTGCGGCAGCAGCAGCCGCAGCAACAGGAGCACCAGGGCCTGCTGCAGAAACAACAACAGCTGCGCCAGCACCAGGGCCTGCAGCAGCGGCAACAGCAGCAGAGGGTGGTAGGGGGTCTGGGCTGCTGCCCAGTCATCCTGAGGCGGGTGCCTGTGCCACGGAGCGCAACAGCAGCAGCCCAGCAGCAGCAGCAGCAGCAGTAGCAGTAACAGAAGCGCCAGGGGCGCTTGCAGCTGCTGGCGGGGCGGCGGCAGATGCGGAGGCGGTGACGGCAGCGGTGGTGAAAGAGCTGCAGGAGCAGCAGGTGCGTGATGCAATGTCATCCTTGTGCAGGGGCCATGCTGACCTTCTCTGTGTTTGTTCCAATTTGAACCATATGTCCCAAAGGACAAGAGCTGCTTTCTTGGGAGGGCAGGCCAGTACTGAATAGGAAGAGGAGTTTCAGCTTAGCCTCTGATGTGAGACTTGGGGTGGCACCTGTGGCCTGGTGGTGGGGCTGCAGCACCAGCAGATGCGTCGCGCTCGGGATGGCAGGATCCACTAGTGTAGCAAGGTGGAGCAGATGCGCCGTGCCATTGGGATGGCAAGGTGATCTTGCGTAGAAGGCGAAAAGCGCATGCGCTATGCTCAGAGTGGCAGAATGATCTTGTGTTGTTAGGATGGAAAGGTGGCCTACCAAAGTCTGTGTATGTTGTCGACTTGTATGGTAATTTATGAACTTGTAGGGAGGTGGAGAGCTGGGTGACTCTGAAAATTGATTTCTAATCTCGCAGTAAGGTGCAGAGCTGGTCAGGAGGACAGTCAGGACTTCTGAAGTCTGTGGTGGGAGTTAAGGTTGGTTTAAAGGGGCAGGAACTGTGCCCAATGGTTATCACACACTTGTCCAAACATCAGGGGCTGTATGTGTGTGTATATGTGACATTGGCCTCGGTAAATTGTGCATTCAGCTACGCCTTCAGCATGCCGCCCAGCAACCATTTTTCCTTTGTGGTATTTAGACAAACTTGGGAGGATTTTGCAGGTTATACACACACAACACGCGCGAACACACACACACGCACGCATGCAGGTGTGTGAGGGCAGCGTGACGGCTGCGGATCTGACCGCTGAGGACATGGAGGCCGAGCTTGTGCAGCTGCAAGCTTGTGGTGGCGGTGGCACTGCAGGGGGCCCAGCAGCAGCACAGATGCCAATGAATGACCCAAGCGGCCAAGGAGGAGGAAGGGTGGGTTCGGCAGGGCATAGCAGCCCATCACCCTCAGGTGCTGCTCTTGAACAGCAACAGCAGCAGGAAGATGTGGACATGGACTGCCCACACCGAGAGCAGCAGCAGGAGAAGGGTGCAAATCCGCCGCGATCGAACCTGGTGGGGGCGTTCCGGTCCTTCCTGCCGGCCAAGCGGCCACCCTCGCCGCTCATCGCAGCGGGCAAGAAGGCAGTCAAGGTGTGTGTGTGTGTGTGTGTGTGTGCGTGTGTGTGTGTGTGTGTGTGCTTGTGTGTGTGTGTGTGTGTGCGCATGTCCAGATCATGGCCCAGCAGCAGTACCAACAAAGTGCGGGTTAGAAGGCAGCTGAAGTATGTGGTGGATCCTGCTTGTTGAGACCTCACGACCTGTTTGGGGGAAAAGGGGGAGGGTGTCTCCACTCGCAACGCGTATGCACTTGACAGGAATTCTTGACCACATCGCATGCGTTTGTGACCATGCCTCCTTCCCAAAATTTAGCTGGCCCTTAGCTGTATGCTGCATCAGTGTAGGCTTGCGCAAGTGCAGGAGGTCCTGGGGTTAAGGGAAAAAGGAAGAAAGAAAACTTACATAGACAGGAAAATGTCTCGCTACATCATTAAAGGAATCCTGGGTTAGAATCGGACCTGGACGCTCATTGGGGGCGCCAAGCGTTCTTTACTAATTGCATGCAGCCAGTCATGGCTTGCGTAGTTCTGAGTCCTTTTTTTTTTTTTCTGGACCTGGGGCGCTCAATAGGGGCGCCAAGCGTCCTTTCCCAGCTGCATGCGGCCGGTGGTTGCATGCGCAGTCCCTAATTCTTCCTTTTATTTTCAGCACAAGATTTTTTTACAGCCTTTGCAAGTTGGGCCTTGCAAGACGATGCAAGGGTCCTCTCTGTCTGAAAAGACCTGGCTCTGCCTGGCAGCACCCTAAAAGAAATGAAACATGATAGAAAGGAAGGCTCTAGTCCTAAGGGCCTGGCTCTGACCGGCAGCGCCCGAAAAAAGAATGAAACGTGGTAGAAAAGGAAGGCTCTAGCCTTAAGGGCCTGGCTGTGTGTGCCAGTGCCCCTCAAAGGAACAATGAAAAAGGCTCTGCCTGGAAGTGCCAACTGCAAGTGCTCGGCAGTACTCAAGGAGCAGCGCTGGCAGAGTGCACAAACCTGTGTTATGCATTGGTGCAGTGCATCGTAGCAATGTTTGAGGCACTGCATCTTGTGCATTGGTGCAGCAGCAGTGTACATTGGTGCAGCTGGTTTGTGCAGCAGCTAAGGGCGCTCAGCACAAAATAGCATGTATGGTGTAGCCTCTGTTCATACACGCACGGCGCGTCCATGATTCCCCCTTTTGCAGGTCAAAACGTGATGGAACAAGCAGGAACACAGCGTACCATGGTTTTTGTGAAGTCAATGATCTGACGCACAGATGCGCCATGGACCCTTTTTTACTTTACACGTATCACCTGCTGGGAAAAGCGCTGGAGCAAGCGCGCGGAACTCTCTGTTTGTGTGAATTAGCCAGAGAGGTAACAAACTTGTGACCTTTGACAGGCTACAGAAAATGCAAAAAGTCGCCATTCAAAACGTCTCACATCTATCCCCTCCACTTAGCACCCTGCAATTCTTGGCCACTGATGTGGCCCATCCGCACTTTACCCCTGTAGGTGAAGGTGCTGCAGAGCAGGTGCTCGTGTTTTTGGTAGCGCCACAATCCGATGCATGAGCTTGGCACTTCCCTGCTTTTTCCTTGCAGGTCTAAGTGCTGTGGCGCACGTGCACGTTTGTATGTCAGGCTGCTCATCCACCTCACAAGCTTGGCACCTCCCTGCTTTTCCTTGCAAGTCAGAGCAATATGGCGCAGGTGCATGTCTTGTATGTCAGGCCGCTCATCCTCGGCATTGGAGGTGCCAAGCTTGTGAGGATCTCACAAGCTTGGCACCTCCCTGCTTTTTCCTTGCAGTTCAAGTCGCTGGAGCAGGCGCAGGTGCAAGTGTTCTGTGTCACCCATGCTCCACCTCACAAGCTTGGCCTTTCTCTAATTTTCCCCTTCCTGTCTTTGCAGGTCAAGTCGCTGGAGCAGGCGCAGGTGCAAGTGTTCTGCATCACCCATGCTCCACCTCACAAACTTTACATTCCTCTACTTTTCCCCTATGTAAATTTCCAGGTCAAAGCGCTGGAGCAGGCGCAGGCCGCCAAGCGCGCGGAGGATGCCCGTGCAGCAGAGAGGGCCGCCAAGGCGTCCAAAGATGCTTCAGCAACCACCACTGCCACCACCAACACCAATACCACAGTGGCTAACTCCCAGCAGCAGCAACAGCAGCGCCTGGGGGGGGGCAGGACTACAGCACCAGGAGCTGCTCCTAAGCCCCTCCATCCTTCCTCTGCGCCCGCCTCTGAGCCCAGCGCATCTGCCACTGCAGCTGCGCCTGGGAGGCAGCCACCATTTAAAGCAAGGGCGGCAGCAGCAGCTGCTGCCGCCGCCAAGACGGCCAGCAGCAATGGCAAGGACAGCAGCAACAACAGCAGCAACCTGAATGCTACATCTGGAAACGGCTCTGCGGCAGTGCACGCAGCACGCCCGAACCTGATGTCGCCTGGAAACAGGCCAGGGGCTGTGCGCGGCGGGGGTGCAGCAGCGTCGGGTGCACCCAGCGGTGCTGGGCAACCAGGCGGCAAGGCGGGTGCAGCAGCCGCAGTGAAGACCGCAGGAGCAAGGGCGCAGGCGCTGACAGCAGATGACTCTGGTTTGAATGAGGGTGGGAAGGAGCAGGAAGGTGGGGTGGTGGGCGCACAGGGCGTGCTGCAAGTGCAGAAGGGTGGCACTCGCGGGGGGGTGGATATGGCAGGGGATGTGGAAATGGAGGAGGCAGGAGCAGGCAAAGAAGGGGTTGCAAGAGGGGAGGAGGAGGGGGGGAAGGCAAAGGAAAAGATGGGTGGCGTGATGGAGGATGGAGGCAAGGCTGGTGGGGTGGAGGGTGGAGGAAAACGTGCAGGAGCAGCAGGCGGGGCGGCTGAAGTCCAGCCGGGCAAGGGAGGAGATGGAGGACAAGGCACCAGCAGCAGGAGGGAGGCAGAGGGTGCGTGTGTGCATGCAGCCAAGGAGGAGACTGTGAAGGGCAGTACAGGGGCTAAAGAGGCAGCAGGACTGCGCCGGGAAGGTGTGAGGGAATCGGAGGCTGCAACTGGTACGGGGGTGACCGCTGCTGCAGCTGGTGGTGGTGGTGCTGCTGCTGCTGCTGGTGGGACGACGAAAGCTGGCAGCGCACGACTGGACATCGCAGATAAGCACAAGCGTGCAGAGCAGCGGCGCAAGGAAGAAGAGGAGCGCAGGTGTGTGTGTATGTGTGTGTGGTGTTAAAAGACAAGCACAAGCTCGTGAAACAGCAGCGCAAGGAGGAGGAGGAGCTCAAGTGCTTTTGTGCATGCATGTGTGTTTGTGTGTAAATGCGCATTGTGACAAACGCTCGTGTGTGTAGAACCTCAGTGGAACATCCTTACCCTGGAAAAGTAATGTGCATGAAGCTTACTGACTGAGGGCGCAAGCCATGAGAAAAAAAAAAGTTTGTAGGAGCGCTCTTATCTGCATGCCTGCATGTGGCTTGGGCGCACCAATAAACACTGCATTGGAGTTATACAACACGTATTGAGATGATTATCATTGATATTGTGCTTGCGTGTGGCTTGGGCGCACCAATCAAGCACTGATCAAGCACTATTGTCTATCAAGCACCTGATCAAGCACTGTTGTGCTTGAATGTGGCTTGGGCGCACCAATCAAGTACTGATCAAGCACTATTGTCTATCAAGCACCTGATCAAGCACTGTTGTGCTTGAATGTGGCTTGGGCGCACCAATCAAGCACTGATCAAGCACTATTGTCTATCAAGCACCTGATCAAGCACTGTTGTGCTTGAATGTGGCTTGGGCGCACCAATCAAGCACTGATCAAGCACTATTGTCTATCAAGCACCTGATCAAGCACTGTTGTGCTTGAATGTGGCTTGGGCGCACCAATCAAGCATTGATCAAGCACTATTGTCTATCAAGCACCTGATCAAGCACTGTTGTGCTTGCGTGTGGCTTGGGCGCACCAATCAAGCACTGATCAAGCACTATTGTCTATCAAGCACCTGATCAAGCACTGTTGTGCTTGAATGTGGCTTGGGCGCACCAATCAAGCACTGATCAAGCACTATTGTCTATCAAGCACCTGATCAAGCACTGTTGTGCTTGAATGTGGCTTGGGCGCACCAATCAAGCACTGATCAAGCACTATTGTCTATCAAGCACCTGATCAAGCACTGTTGTGCTTGAATGTGGCTTGGGCGCACCAATCAAGCACTGATCAAGCACTATTGTCTATCAAGCACCTGATCAAGCACTGTTGTGCTTGCGTGTGGCTTGGGCGCACCAATCAAGCATTGATCAAGCACTATTGTCTATCAAGCACCTGATCAAGCACTGTTGTGCTTGCGTGTGGCTTGGGCGCACCAATCAAGCACTGATCAAGCACTATTGTCTATCAAGCACCTGATCAAGCACTGTTGTGCTTGCGTGTGGCTTGGGCGCACCAATCAAGCATTGATCAAGCACTTTTGTCTATCAAGCACCTGATCAAGCACTGTTGTGCTTGCGTGTGGCTTGGGCGCACCAATCAAGCACTGATCAAGCACTATTGTCTATCAAGCACCTGATCAAGCACTGTTGTGCTTGAATGTGGCTTGGGCGCACCTGAACAATGTTGAGGTTGCACGCTCCTGAAGACCGTGCATGATTCCCTGTGGTCACATTCCCCCTCCTTGACGCAGTGTTGCGCTCCACTCATGCATGACCATTCATGTGCATGCGCAAACGCCTAAGTGAACGTGCGCAACTAAACCGCTGTTTACACAACGCGAACACGCCAACCTTTCATGCAGGCACATGCATGTGCAATGCGTACAAGCAATCACACACACACACTCACTGACTGCGCACACATCTAAAATGCACGCACGTGGCAGACGCGCCGACCTAGATCAGAAGGCCAAAGCGCGGGAGGAGCGGCTCAGGAAGGCAGGCGCCAGCACAGCACAGCAGGCACAGCATGCTTTGCCGCACCAGCTGCAGCCCGCAGGGAGCTCTCAGCCGATGTTACCCCCTTCGCAGCAACGCGCCCAAGCTCAGCAGCAGCAGCAGCAGCAGCAGAGCGATATTACGGCAGTGAAGGAAAAAACCCGCCTCCAGGCAGCCCCTTTGAAGGTTGGTTTGCATTAGTTGACCTACAGCCCGGTATCCTAGCTGATCAGGCGCTTTGAAGGGTTGGCGGAACTCACTCTCACTGTGTGCGGTGTACAGGCATCATAGTTTCTCTCACGTAGCTCAAGTTGCAAGGGGACAAATTGCCTCTGTGCTTGGTGCGGACCTATCATATGTATCATACACCAGCATATTGCTAGGACAAATGCCTTGGAAGCGTGCATGGCTATCATGGAGGAAAAGTAATGATAAAAGAGCTGCACAGGCAATGGGATTGCATATTGAAGGTGAAGACGACAGGAATTGGTTTCTTGAGCTGTGGGGCTCCTTCCTTCAGACGGGTTATAATGAAGAAGACTGGTGGGGATCTGGAGGGTCCCTAGCAGCGCCTGGCTGCAGATAATTGCTGTTAGGATGTTTCCAGATTTGAATGCAGCGCCTCGTAGTGGTGAGATTTGTAAGCGTACGAACAGAGTGAGAATTGAGCTTGCGCGCAAGTTTACTATGTTGTGAGGTTATTCGTTGGAAGGTCCTGTATGAAGCGCGCACACACACGCACACACACATACACGCACACACACACATACACACACACGCACACACACACACACACACACACACACACACACACAAAAGCGCGCACGCACATGCACACACACATACGCACACACTTGCACAAGCTGCAGACACAGACGGCCAAAGCCGGACCAAGCACGGCTGCCACAGCACCATCTGTCACAATGAGCAAGACTGCAGCAGCAGCAGGAGCAGGTAAAGCTCCATCTCAAGCCAGCAGTAGCCGAGCTCTTGCAGCTGCTGCTGCCGAACCCAACTGCACTCCACAGCAGGCGCAGCAGCAGCAGCAGCAGCAGGTTCAACAGAACTCCCAGCCGCAGCGGCAGCAGGAGTACTCCTTGCTGCAGCAGGCACAGCAACAGCAGCAGCAGCATGCGCAAGCAGCCAGCACAACTGCGCCCACACCCAGGCAAGTCTCAGGATCAGGAATGGGATCACAAGTGCTTTTGTTTTTTTCTTTCAGGGCCAAGATGCTTGAAACGTAGCAAGGCACGTCTTGAGCTCAATGCAACTTGTCTTCTTTCTTTGAAAGTCAAGTTGCTCCAGGGATAGTAAGGCAAGTCCCAGGCCTGATGCAATGCGTAGCTAGCTGCGCCCTCACCCCTGCAAGCCTTTTGAGGTGCGACTGCGCCCATACCAAGGCAAGTGTTGGGATCAGGAATGGGATCACAATGCTTTGTTATTATTTGTTTTTGAAAGTCAATAAAAGACGCTTGAGAGGTGTCAAGGTCTGATGCAGTACAAGGCTACGCCCACACCTATAGGCAAGTCTCAGACCTGAGGCCAAAGCGTGAGCAGGGAACTGTCAGGACGGGGGTGTGGACGCTGTTATTTGCTGCAACTTCAAATACAAGGGCCAAGGGTGTTGTTGTTTCAAATACAACCCTTCAGATAGAACAGGGCCTGCTGTTGCAAATGCAGCCTTTCAAATGCAACAGGGCCTGTTGTTGCTTCAAACAGCACTGTGCACGTGCCCAAGGGCTGGTTCAGTGATGCACGTGCGCAAGGGCTGGTCCAGTGATCCTGAGGGCAAGGGCTGGTTCAGTGATGCACGTGCGCAAGGGCTGGTTCAGTGATGCACGTGCGCAAGGGCTGGTCCGGTGATCCTGAGGGCAAGGGCTGGTTCAGTGATGCATGTGCGCAAGGGCTGGTCCAGTGATCCTGGGGGCAAGGGCTGGTCCAGTGATGCATGTGCGCAAGGGCTGGTCCGGTGATCCTGGGGGCCCTTCCTAAGTCAGAACTTGAACGGGCATGTCCCTCACATATACATCCGCTCCCGCATGTGTCTACTTGCTTTGAAGGCAGCGCCTGCAGCCAATAGCTGCACGTGTGCGCTTTGTAAGAATGCAGCGCCGCACAGCCATGAACGCGAGCGTTCCGCCTGCTTGAAATGCAGTGCCACCAAAGGCCAACAGCTGCAATTGCTGCTGCCAAAGCCAACAGCTGCACCTGTGGTCGCTTGTTCAAAATACAGTGCCATTGCTCACAGCCGCACATGTGTTCTGCTCGTTTGAAACGCAGTGCCACAAAAGACTGACAGCCGCAATTGCTGCTGCCAAGGGCAGCCGCTGCCAAAGCCAACAGCTGCACTTGTGTTCCGCTTGTTTGAAATGCAGTGCCAAAAAAGACCAACAGCCGCAATTGCTGCTGCCACAGCCATCAGCTGCACTGGGCGCTTGTTCAAAATGCAGTGCCATTGCTCACAGCCGCACTTGTGTTCCGCTCGTTCGAAACGCAGTGCCACAAAAGGCCGACACCCGCAATTGCTGCTGCCAACAGGGCAGCCGCGGCTACAGCCAACAGCTGCATTTGTGGGCGCTTGTTCAAAACGCAGTGCCATTGCTAACAGCTGCGCACGTGTTCCGCTCGTTCGAAACGCAGTGCCACAAGGCCAACAGCCGCGATTGCTGCTGCCAACAGGGCAGCTGCCGCCCCAGCTGCCACTCCCAACGCGATGCGCCCTGCAGCCACGGCTGCCCCTGCCAGTTCAAGTGCAAAGGTGGGTGCCTCACACGCCATCCCCGCTGCCAATATCAGTGCAAGTGTCGAGGTGCGTGCTGCCACTCCAATGCAACCTGCCTTGCACCTTGGCTGCTCCTGCCTGTGCAAGTGCTAAGGTGGGTACCTCACAAGCCGTTTTTACTGTTACTGCCCCTGCCAGTTCAAGTGCAAAGATAGCTGCCTTGCACACTGTTCCTGCTGCCACTCTCAGCGCAATGCGCCCTGCAGCTGCGGTTGCCCCTTCTAGTGCAAGTGCAGAGGTGGGTGCCCAGCGCACAGCTGATCATTGGGTGAAAATTTGCATACAAAAAAGCAAGTTGTGAAACAATGGACTGTTGGCAAGGCGATCTTCAATCTCTGTTGCTGGAAAGCTTTGCCAAGCTGGCAGGCCTCCCCCGACTCGCCTCCCCAAACCTGCATGCCTCCCCAAGCTTGCAACACAACTTTGGCAGCATGCAGGGTATGGAGGCCAGCCGCACATGAAAAATTTAGGCCAGACAGGCAACGCACCTTGAATGACAGGCTCATATGAGCAACCGTTCGACCTGCAATGTTCCTGAGGTGCACTTGATAACTACTTCCACGGCTCTCATGCTTTGCTGCACCTGCAGGCTGTACTGAGCAAGGTCCCTTTTCTTTCGTGTGTGCAACCGCAATTACCTGGAACGAACCTTTACTCAAGCATAGTGCACGTTCCCATGCTTGTGCTCCCATACCTACAGCTTGGTCCCTTTATTCTTTTCCGTGTTTGGAACATAAGTGCCTTGCACCGTTATTTGCTCAAGCCAAGTGCGCTCCTATCTTAATAGGAAGACAGGAAGCACCAGAGAGGCCCATGATCCCTGCGGAGGCAGCAGCAGAGGCACGCAACTCCTCTGCTGGCAGGGCAAGCACCTGTGCTGCATGAGTAAATGCCTCCATTAAATCTCTTTCTTTGCCGGAAGCAGCCAGGAGACCCTTGACCACTGCAGGAGCAGTAGCTCATGCGCTCAACTTCTGTGTCAGCGCATGCTGCCCTCACATGATTGTGCATACGCAGGAAGCAGCAGCAGGGAGGCCCTTGACTCCTGCAGAAGCAGCAGCAGAGGCGCGCAACATCGCTGCCATTGCAAAGTCACCATACGTCAACCAGATCGCGCGCACCCCGGGGGGCCGGCTCTGTGGAGGCAAGTCGGCAGCTGCCCCAGACAACGTGCCCTTTTCGAGCTACGAGATCTCACCGTACAAGTAAGTCTTTGTATCAAATGATGAAACTACGTACAAATACAAACAACAGATTTGATGTTGCATGCTCTTGCTCCTCTTTTGTGGTTCTCTCTCTTGCTCTTGTTCTGTTTAAAAAATGAATTGGTGCCGCGTGCTTATATCCAGCAGGCAAAGGTTCTGGTGATGTTAGCATGCCCTGAAATGTTTGGAATTCCGAGATATAGCTGCCTTATGATGGCTGCTTTTTGGCAGGCTTGTGGTCAGTTTAGCAGGGCATATGGCGCATCAGTTCAGCAGGGCAGCTGACCAGGAACTTGAGAGGAACAACTTTGTGCGGTAATAAGATGAATGTTGGGGCATAAACACAAAAAAGTGCAGCAATCTTGATTACTGTGTGACTCTGGCATCTTAAACTGCAGGGATGGCAGTGATGAAGATGAGGATGAGTTTGACATGCGCCGCGCACGCAAGCCCGTTCCCGACTGGGTGCACCCTGCAAAGCTGTTACAAGCACTCAAAGCACAGCAGTACGTGGACCCTGACAAGGTATGTGTGTCAGTTCAAAAGTGCATGTATGCACCTGCAGACCTAATGCAAGCACTCCAAGGACAGCAGTATGTGGACCCTGACAAGGTACGTGGCAAAGGTGATGCAGGCACTCCAAGGACAGCAGTACGTGGACCCTGACAAAGTGCACGAGAAGGTACGTGGCAAAGCTGATGCAGGCACTCCAAGGACAGCAGTACGTGGACCCTGACAAAGTACACGAGAAGGTACGTGGCAAAGCTGATGCAGGCACTTGGAGCACAGCAGTATGTGGACCCTGAAAAAGTACGTGTGTGCCCACTGGCACTTGGCAAAGGATGTGAATGTGTGTTTGTGGGTGCGTATGGGTGCGGATGTGGGCATGCGTGGATGTGGGGCAAGTTGAAGCCAGTCACCTTCGGAGGGGGCAAAACATTCCTCTCAGTGAAAATAAAGCAGGCAGTTCTGAGTTGGTACTTCTAATCCATTCCTCTGTTTGTATGCTGCATCTGCCTCTGGTATCGTTTGCTCTATGTTTTTGCTGCATATGCCTTTGGTGTCATTTGCATGTGTGGGTCTGCTCTCAATTCCGAGGTACCTTGTTAGTACCTTACTAAGACGTGTTTGCCCTACATGGCGCGCATGCACGCACCGCCCAAAGGAAAAAAGAAGGTCTTTTAAAATCAGAAAAAAAAACTGTAGAGCAGCTTGAGAGACTTGATCGGTGCACTCAAAGCGCTTCCAATGATGTGGAAAAGGCTTATTGCTGCAATGAAAAGAGGAATGTCTTTGGAAGTCAGGAAACCCTTTGAAACAGCTTGAGAGGCTTGATCGTTGCACTCCAAGCACTTCCAATGATATGGAATCAGGCCTATTGCTGCAATGAAAAGAGAAATGTCTTTGGCTTGATCGTTGCACTCCAAGCGCTTCCAATGATGTGGAATCAGGCCTATTGCTGCAATGTTTTTTTGACACAGCATCTTGAACTGACAATTCTTTGAAATGCGTGTCCTACATCGGCTTTGAGGGGAGTGGGATGCACGTGCCTTAAATGCAAGGGCGACGATAATGAGATTCAAGCTTGCACGTGTACACATATGTGAACCAGAGTGGTGCGCGTTTTGGAGGGATGGAGCATTTTGGATACTTTGCTTTTGCCGATCCGTTTTTCGCTGCAAATATAAAGTGCCTTAACCCCCAAGGCTTGTGGGCATGTCATTTGTGCGCATTGGAGGGGGCTCACGCCTCTTTAGAGCCAATGTGCCTCCTCTTCCTTATTTGATGTAGGGAGAGTTCTCTCTGTCTACGTTCTTCTTCCTTTCTTTCTTGCTGCCTCTTAGGCCCCTCACCCTTGCATGCTTTCCTTTGGTATATATTTACAGCAAGGATGCACCTGCCATGCCCGCAGCCTGTGCAGGCAACAGATCGATTGAATGCAAATTCCTTTCCCTTATTTTTCCACCTGGAAACGCTGCTGCTTCTGACAATACTGCCGCAGATATTTGCTGCCTCCAAGCTGACCTCCTGCAGCCTGAACGAGGTGTTTATGGGCATGCCTCCTCAGGTGCCAGCCAACCCTGCGCAGGTAATGCAACTGCCTAACCAGAAATGGGTGGGTGAAGCAGGGAAAACAAAGATACCTCCTTAAATATTGGCCAACCTGCACGGGCGGTGTACTCTTCTTTGATATTGATGTGAAAATTTCCGGCATGGTATGCAGGATCGATTAGTGTATGCCTTGTAAAGAACCATGATTCTGAGGGCTCAAGATTTGCTTGTGCTCTTGCTTATTGAGGGATTGCCTGACTGTTCCTGTACACACTGTAAGAGCGAATGCATGTTGAATGAAACATAAGTCGGCCAACTCCAAGGTTGTCCTTGCTCTAAAAGAATTTGTGGTCCTCTTGTTGCCTTGAATAGAAGTGTAGGAAGGCATTTGTGGAACCTCGGTGGCGACTGAGGCACTGAGCTTTGCACTGGCTCCACCTGCTGAACCCCCATTTTCCCCCAGCATGAATATACTAGCATGTGCATCACAGACTGATGCTGGTAGAGATAGCAAGCTTTCCTACACAAGCACAGGCGTCACCTTGTGGGGTGTATTAAATCTATATGCTGTAAGCCATGGATAAACAAGAAGTATCATGATCATGACAATGATGGTGGTTATGTCTGTGATACGGAAGGCGCCTTCCTTCGCACAATCTCCGGTGACATGAGGAGCAAGAGGCGGAGGATTTCAAAAATTGTGTGGCTGAAAGGACATATGAACACACGCAGAACAAGGGCACGGGTGATTTTAAGTGAGCCTTGGCTCTTGTATTGGTGTAAAACGTGAGAAAAGATTAGGCAAACGCAAATCTAAGAGAAGCATGGAAAGCACGACATTGCTCAGGGAGATCACAAATAGTTTTGCCAGCCGTTGAAGTTGCCCAGCCATTTGTGATGAGCATCCCTTTCCTTGCAAGCACTACTTTTGAGTTTCAAGCAATGCAGCAAGGGCACTCATCAGCATGCTGCGATTGTGTGGCTGGTATGCGTGCTGCAGGCGATCAAGCAGCAGAAGAAGCGAGACCTGCAGCGTCGTGGCAGCAGCGGCAATTGGATTGCAGACCGAATCACATGGCAGGAGGAGATTGCTTACAAAAGGGCCATGGGGTACCTGTAAACAGGGTGTGCAAACACGAGCGGATGAGGTGGCTCTGAGGTCCTTACATCTCAGTGCAGAGGCCAAGAATTGATGTAACTCGCAAGCCTGTGCTGTATTATGGGGGAAGCTGCACTGCATAGTGGGGGAAACCCGCACTGCATATTGGGACCTGCACTGCACTGCATTGTAACAGGAAGCCTGCGCTGCAAATTGGTATGGGGAACCTGCTCGTGAGGTTGAACTTTTCCCACCAAATGCTCTGTGATGCCCTCTGTCAGTGCACTGTTGATCTTCCTTTTGCCTGCGCAGACTAGCCAAAAATGTGCGACATTGATACAGAACAGTTTTAATCGCATTGAAGTTCACAAAAAGCTGCCCCAAAAGTTAAAGACTATGCTGGAGACTAACCAGCAGAGAGGCCCAACAGCCAGCGCTGGCAAGAAAAAGGAGCCCCTGCAGTAAATAGGGTGACCAGGAGCAACGAGGAGCAACCGAACTACAAGTTACAATGGGCTTTGACCTTCAAGGGGTTTAAGGGGTTTACAATGGTGGCCTACAGCCCGAGACTCTGGCTGATGGCAGCTGGTGAAACAAGCTCAACCAGTATCAAAAATTGAGACTAAATCTGACACAAATCTAAGAAGTCTGTATGAGTCTTGATTTAGGAAAGCATTGATCTCAGAATCAGTGATAGTATGATGGCAAGCCAAGAATGGAATAAAGTCAGCGTTTGAAGGCGGAGCAAACACACGCAAAGTCTTAAACATCTCCTCAAAAAGGTCCTTGTATCTCGTGCGTAGCTCACGCACCTCAGTACATTTGCAAAAGAAAAGCACATGTTTTTCATCCTGGACTTCCCCACACTCACACTTATCACAGATACTTGAACCCCCAAGCCATTTACAAGACTCCACTCTCAAGTGATGAGCACGCAATCTAACTTTGACCTTCAACAAGGTAGTCAACCAAAATACTGCAGATTTGGCGGGCTTTCAGCTGCCTGTCCAGGCACGCGCCTTCAGCTTACAAATTGGTTACAATGGGGTTTGACCTTCAGCCAGGTAGTTTGGCTGCTCGGTCTGCTCAACTTTTCCAACTGCACAAAAAATATCCATGAGATCGGAAATAAAACGATGTCTCATTAGTTTGCTTCTGCAAGAAATGAATAGCATCCTCAGAGCTAGCTTGAGAATAGAAGAAAGCGCCTAATTCATCCAGTAAAATTCTGTGAGAGGGGAAGTCAGAAAATAGCTGTGCATAGGTTCTTCGAACAGAACACACAGAAGCCAAGAAGAAAGGAACACGGCATGCTTTTCAACTTGGAGTCCTCCTTGGTCACACCTATCACAAGCAGATGTATGCTCCTGCCAAAGTGATGTCTCAACTCTTAAAGTGTGAGCATGTAAACGAAAGCGTGCTATGTTTCTCAGCGTGCGCTTGCCTAAATCAAGATGCATGTGCCTTCTCCTTATGGTTGCAGCGCACCCTGCAGGCCCCTCTTTGCTCTTAAGCAAAAGTCAACACTGCACAACGAACCAGTCAACATTAAGAGGAAGTCCAGTAAGCGCTGACACAGTGAGGCCCACCAGTTAGGGGCAAACTAGGAGCAGCCAAATAAACATGGATTGGGCGCGCTGTTAGCCACACGTCCAGGCGTGTCCTTGCCCTCTTGTGAGCAGCTCGTCCAGCAGGCCCCCCTAATGGTCCCCCATTGATCAAATTGCGGAGTATGATGGCGAGTTTGGTGCAGGTAATCTTGGTCAAGTTCTCAATGACATGGCAGTGGAGTGTTTGCAAGCCCAAGGCCGTTCTCTTAAGGGAGGCCTCCAGGGGGCAGTGTGTGTGTGTGTGTGTGTGTGTGTGTGTGTGTGTGTGTGTGTGTGTGTGTGTGTGTGTGTGTGTGTGTGTGTGTGTGTGTGTGCTCTAACTTAGCTCTGTCCCTGGCTTTCTCCTAGGCTAGCTGTGTCTACTTTAAACTTGAGGGCCTTTTGGCGGGATCCTTGCTAGCTTTTTTGTATGCACGTGGCCCTTTTTGAGCCGGCGTACTATTCCCTTTTTGTTTGTTGGCTTTCATGGGAGTTTAGCCTTCCTCCAGAAAATTTGGCTGTTCAGCCTGCTGGACGCTGTTAGCCAACTGTAAGCGACCAAAACACAAGTAAATGAACCTTTACAAGTCACAAGGGGGTTTGACCTTCAGCCAGGTAGTTTGGCTGCTCGGCCTGCTCAACTGTACAACTGCACAAACAATATCCATGAGATCGGAAAAAAAACGATAATGAGTTACAATGGGGTTTGACCTTCAGCCAGGTAGTTTGGCTGCTTGGTCTGCTCAACTGTTCCAACTCCAAAAACGGTCAGTCTCATTAGTTTGCTTCTGCAAGAAATGAAAACGTCCTCAGAGCTAGCTTGAGAATAGAACCTTTAACAATTGACTCCTAGGAATGAGCAGATTGAAAAATTGAGGAGAAAGCAAGAAGGTTCAATTTGAACAGGTTAAACCTCAGGGGCCAACAGCGACAAGCTCAGATCAGGATCAATGAGTTGTTTGGAGGCAGGAGAAGAAGAGAGAAGGCTACTAGCCTTAGTAAGCATGCCGAGTCTGGCTGGGTTCATGAAGGAAGGGTTCCCTGAGGAGCGAGCCTGCTGCAGGGACGGAAGCCTTATGTCCAGAGAAACTTTTTGGTTGAACCTCAGCAAGCATCCCACCTGAGCTCCATGTGAAAAACTCAATCAGATCCATGATCATTACCAAAGAAAGAGTGTGTGCTCGTTCTGTGCTCGCAAACCTGTCAGATTTGATTGGGCAAATAATGTCACAAGCCAACGGTTGGCTTTGTCGCTGTTCTGAAGTGTGCTGCGAGGAACAACCTGGTTTGTAAAACATGCCAAGGGGAACGACCGACCAAAGTTTGAAAATATGGCTTAATTCATGAGGGCTTTGCCCTTTCCTTAGTACAACGCTTGAGGTGTTTACCGCTTGTGTTACTTTTCCTTTCCCTTTCCCTTTCCCTTTCCTTTTTAACATGGCTTAATTCATTAGCATCCCTGTTTTTCCTTGCATGCTAATGGATAGACACCAACAGATACACATGATGAATCCTGGGAGAACTCTGCCAACATTTGACGGCAGGTGGTTGCAGCTCTGCTACCACAGAGGCAGACAGAATGCCAGTTCCTCGCAGCCCTTGCATAATCAAGATATTAAAAAAAACATTTTTTCGATAAAAGTTATATGGATGTAAACAAAAACAAGGAACCTGGTTGGTTCAGTTGACGAGGGTTGCTCAGCTGTTTGTATCATTTTAAGTTTATCTGAACATAATAGATAAATAATGTCCTCGGCAAAGACAGAGGAGTGGCCCTGTGCCCTGAAGAATGCAGAGCTGCCTCAAACACTAAAGAATGCCAGAGTGTTGTGCGTTGGAGCTGGAGGAATAGGCTGTGAGCTTTTAAAGACGCTTGTGGTGTCTGGGTTTGAAAATATCCAGGTGGTGAGTGCAGCGACAGGTGCCTGATGCGCACTTGCAGGCATGCGCTTCCCATGCAGAGCACCCACTTCCACTGGAGTGGCATTAGCCTCTCCAAAGTATTGTTTCTTCCAAAAAACAGGCATCAGGTCAATCTTGGGTCCCCTCATGCAAAGCTTGCTGGCGCATTCGTGCATGCCGCAGATCGACTTGGACACCATAGAGACCAGCAACCTCAACAGGCAGTTCCTGTTTAGGAGGCAGCACGTGGGACAGAGCAAGGCTGCAACAGCTGCCAATGTCATCAAGTACGTCCTAGATGGGCTTATACACCCTCGTTGGACAAGCTGTCATCAATGACTTCTTGTTTCATCTTCCTTGCCTTTTCAATCTGCAATTGCTGGTGAAGATCCTGCAGATTAGCACATAGCTGGACATCATGTGGTCAGCATGATACAACGACAGGCATACATCTCGGCCTGCAACCTATCAGAGCAGTACTGGAACCTGTCACATGGTACCCGCGTGTGTGTTATGCACGCCTTAACATCCTGAAGAGAGGATCACCTGGCCTCCTCCTCTTTCTGTTTTGCTGGCAGGGCTTAGTTTCTGGCTCCAGGCACCTTAAATGCGTCAACTAAGTGACAGAGCAAACCCAAAGGCCCCTAAGTTGCACCGAGAAAGCATCAATAAGGTGGCACAGGAGCCTGCTTTCTGGGACACCCAGTGCAACGCCTCCATCGCTGCCCACTTTGTTTGCATCACATGAAATGTATCACCTTATTGGCACCTTGACATACCTTAAGCTTTGAAAGCGCATCACCTTAATGCTCCTTGAATGCCTCAACACTGTAACTGCGCCTGCTTGTAGTGGGGTCACAAGCAGGCTTTGAAGTTGCCGTGCCTGCTTGCTTGCAGGGGCATTCAAGGCAGGCTACTGTGTCGCACCTTCAATGCCTCGACAACGTGATTGTTAGGAGCACCTTATTTGCACCACCTAAATTGCATCACCCAGACACACCTCAAAAAAGCACCTCAAAGTGCATCGCTCCACAGGCAATCTCAGTGCCTCAACAATGTGACTGTGCCTGCTCGCAGGGGCATCAAGAGCAACGCCTCCATCACTGCCCACCATGCGAACGTAAAAGAGGCCCAGTTTGGCGTGGACTTTATCAAGGGTGAGCAGCTGCGATAGTTCCTTCCTTGCCAATGTGTCAAGGAGTGTAGCATTTCCCTTCAATTGTGGGCATACCGACATATAATTTGCATTTGAGCAACAGCCACTGTGCATTGCTTATGGTGAAAGTATCTCTGGTCTTCCTTGCACCCTGAAAGGTTGGATGGATATATTTGAGGAAGATCCTGTGCTGATTGCAGCAACAGCCACTGTTGCATTTCTCACGGTGAAAGTACCCTTTCCCGTGTGCTAATCTTTTTGGGGCGGAGCCCCCTGGGGCATATTCCCCTTATGTTTGGGGCTTTTGTTGACCCTGAAAGGATAAAGCTTTGAGCCAATCAGGCCACCTTCCGTCACAAGAATTGCACAATTGGAAATATAATTTTGGGCTGATTCCAGAGCTGCCCTCGGATACTCAGTCAAGCCACCTGGCAAGCCGAGGTTGCTCTCTGTCAAGATGAGGAATCCTGTCCATACAATCTATGGTTTATTTTTGACTTTTGCGATGGTAAGAATTTAGAAATATTGCTTGCTGTCTTGCAATGGAGTGAGCATGGAGCAGCGGAGGCGTGAACTTTGATGGACATCGTCGCAGTAGGCACTCACATGGAAATATGGTGCCAAAGCGAGATTGTTGAAGCTGGGTGGAATAAGGGTTAGAACTTTCAGATAACTCGTCCTTTGATTGTACAGTTGAGGGTCTAACCCTCACAATTTGCGTGCAGACCTCCTCCACTTGCCCACAGGGAATCTTCCAGGAGCTCTGCATGGTGGTGAAATGCTCCAATGCTTTGAAGATGTGAGCTGCAGGTGCTAATGGAAATCAGGAGCAGGAGGTTGCGGGGGTTGGGAGGGGGCGCAGCTTTCCTGATAGCTCGTCTCGATGAAGCTAATAGTTAAAGTGCAAACATCATGAAGGTGCAATGCAGGCAAGGGAAGCACAGGCTCCGCCCCTTTTTTTGGTGATCTAAAACTGGCCACGCCCTATACTTGTTTCTCACTGTTTCACAAATGCTGCAGCCTTGCTCACTGTCAGATGCTGCTCAGTAGCACTGCCTACGCCCGTCAGAAAAAACTATGAATGAATGACTGAATAAATAAATAAATAAGGTCGTGCTCACGAAGAGACCCCCCCAAGTCAAGCCAGACTGTGTCACTAAACTTTTTTGACCATGTCTCAGCGCCCCCTGCACCATTCTAGCACCTGAAAAGGGTGCATAGCTAATTATTTTCTCTACAAGTGGGTACAAAGAAGGTGGAGTGAGGTGCGGTGTGTGGATGGCAGGAAAAAGTCCCTAAAATTTGTCATGTTGTGCAGCACCTTTGATGTGAATTGAACATAGGAAAGTCTATGCGCATAGCATGCTTGGAAACATTGTCCGCTGATTCGGCCAAACCGTCCGGTGTCCGAACAGCTCAAGCATGCTGCACACATATCGAGGCTCAGCATCATCCTGGATAGATTAGACAAACGGGTGGAAGCATGCTGCACGTGTGCTCAGGCTTCAGCATCATCTTGAACGGATTAGACAACCTGGAGGCCCGGAGGCACGTGAACCGTCTGGCCATGGCGGCGGAGGTGCCGCTGGTGGAGAGCGGGACTGCAGGCTACCTTGGGCAGGTGTGCTTGCAGCAGGCGATGCTCCTATGGAAACATTAGTTGCTCTTGTCCTTGAAGGTGGCGGTTGCAGTGAGTCGTAGTATCCCTGTTGTGCCGCTGCTGCAGTTTGGGATGATGATAGTTGGGGATGTTGTTGCTTTTTATTGTCAGTATTGCGTAAGTGAGGGATGGCAAGCTCCTGCACCTCAATGGTCCATTGCTCATGCTTTGGGCCTAGCCTCCACCTGGTTTGCTATAAGTGTGCGCATGCAGCAAGGCGCAATTCTCCTGAAAGACGAGAGATAAATGCTTGACTGCCGTCCTCGCATGTATGCAATGACATCTGCTATGAGTGCATGTCTCACTTTATTTGCTTGCCCGGAAAAAAAGGAAAGGGTGACATATTTGTACCTGCCTACAAAGGCAGCTTAGCTGAAGCAAAAATGCCTCACCTTGTTTCCTTGCTTGCGTGGCATATGCATGCTGTAGGTCACAGCGCATCTCTGAAGGTCAAAAGGATGGAATGCTCTGAAATCCAAAGTTTGAATGCACTCGCATGCACTTGTGAGCAACAGCACCTTCCTTTTCTGCTTTCCTCCCCCTCATTTACATAAATGAACTCTGGCACATGTGCTGCACATGATATATTATCATCCATGCTGCTTGGTGCTGGTGGCAGCGCACCTGCCTTGTGTGGCTTTTTCTACCTTTGTTATGTGAATGGACTCTGGCATGCGTGCTGCACATGATGTATTATCATTCTTGCTGTATGGTGCAGGTGACGGTGCACCTGAAGAACAGGAAGCTGAAGCAAAAGAAACCTTACCTTGTTTCTTTGTTTGCACGGCACGTGTGCTGCACGGTGCAGGTGACGGTACACCTGAAGAACAGGACGGAATGCTTTGAATGCACCCCCAAAACCGCCCCAAAAACCTACCCCATCTGCACATTGCGCAACACCCCCGACAAGCCCATCCATTGCGTGGTTTGGGCCAAGGACTTGCTGTTTTCTCGCCTGTTTGGACGCAGTGACGAGGTCACAGGTATGATAATGGAAGGTTTTCAGGCTTGGATGGCTTTTGTGTGATGTGGGCACTGGAGCTGCTCGGTGGTTGCTTCATATGATTTTGCGAACCTGGATAAAACCAGCCCATTCTTAATCCTCCTTTTCTGTAGGCCCTGATGACCCTCTTACTCCCTCCTTAGCTGCAGACCCGAAAATTGCTTTGGCAACGCTCCCCGCTGTTTTCAAAGCAACTTTATTTTTTCTCCTGCCCCCCAATCTTGATGACCCTGCTTCTCCCTTCCTTGCAGCTTGTTCTAGCTTGGAATTGTTCTGAGGGTCTGAATCAAAACCGAGCGACTTTGATCTCCCTGACCCCCCAGATCTTGATGACCCTGCTGCTGAAGGAGGCCCGGGAGAGCAGCAAGAAGGACAGCAGAGCACCAGCAACGGTGCAGAGGGCAATGGCGTGACACAGCAAAAGGACCAAAACACAAATCAGAAGAATGAGGAAGAAGGCAGGAAACGCAAAGAAGAGGAGGCCACCTTCTTTGTAAGGTGCGCGCGCACGCACGCACGCACGCGCACGCACGCACGCACGCGCACACACACACACAGTGTGCTTGTGCCCAGTAAAATGGAAGGAAGGAAGGGGTATGTCGTGGAGAAGTGCTCAAAGTGGGCAGCTGCCGTGAGTAGCTCACATCAACTTGGATCCAGGATCAACAGTTTTCGGGGTCTTAGCAAAGCAAGTGCAGCCTCGGACTTGGTTCGGGCCAACTGACTTGAACAAAAATGGCCACCTGCTCTGGCACATGTGGCACTTTGCACCATTGACAGTACCAGGTAAACTGGATGATCAAAAGCATGCGTGCTCTGTCTTGGTATCCTTCTTTGGCCATAACATCTGGACGACAAGGCTGGCAAGGCACTACCAGCGTCCACAACCCAACCTGCATAGAGAAAGAGAAGACCAAGTGGGATTGAGAGAATCTTGCAGTCAATCCACTGTCCTCTCTCAGGCCTTGCAGTCATGTCCCCAATAGATACGATGGTTTCAATAGGGGGTGATCTTCAGCCAGGTCGTTTGGCTGATCGGCGTGTCCCAGTCATGCCCTCCCTGCGACTGCGTGATCTGCAGCGTTTGCCCTGAATGAAAAGCAATGCTGGAAAGCATATGCACACTTTTCCCCCTCGGGCCCTGCGGTCATATCCTCCCAGCTCCTGCGTATTCTTCAGCTCTAGCCCTCCATTGGCAGGCAGCCCCTGCCTGGGGAGTGTCACATCTATGTCTAAAGGCTCTAAAGATTAAATTGCCACCCTTTCTGACCTGGATCTTGATTTTCGGAGGAAAACAATTCCTTGTACGTAGATTCGCAGAGCAGCGCTCTGGAAACAAAGGTGGACTGGGAGTTGCATGTTTCAGTCAGGCTCTCATAGCCCTCATCATTTCATGGAATCAACTCTTGTCCCATCGCTCAGATGCACTCCTGATACCCTCTTTTGAATTGCTTATGCAGGAGAGAAGCTGAATCGCCTCTGGAGTACGCAGTGCGCGTGTTTCAGCGGGCATACACGCATGACATCGAGCGCCTTGCGGCTGTGAAGGTAGGCACCGGCAACGGCCCATGGGGCCTTAATAAAAAGGAGTAAAAATATCATTTATAAAGGGTTGAGAATCCTGCCTAGGCAGCGCAAACACTCTCGGAAAAGCTCACTACGCCAGACAAGGAGAACATGGCATCCACCTCATGACGGGCTTGAAGGGGCCAGGCTCCGGGGCTGGCTCCTAGGGTCCCCCAGCATGACTGGAGGCACAGACGCCGTGACCATTGCAATAGATTTGTCCATTGCATGAGGCTTGAGGCATGGACATGGTGGCGTTTGGCCAACGGTGGTGTTTGGCCAACAGGCCCCAGGGCATGGCTTGAGACACGGAGAAGGTGACCATCACCGGATGGACATGGTGAGCACTGCCGGCATTTCTGGCATGGACATGGTGACCATTGCCAGCATGGGCATGGTGAGCATTGCTGGCATGACATGGTGAAAACCATTAGTGCCTTGTTGCAGGTTAGGTAAAAAAAAAATGGTAGTGGGCAGTATGTGCAGGCAGTTGTTGAGGTAGACAGGTCAGAAGGGGCGTGTCAGCAATGGTCGCTCACAAGGCACTACTCCTCATGCTTCCGTTCTCCCAAGCTGCTAATTTAGTGCACAAGAAAGGACCAGGTGCATTGGATTGGTGCTCGCCTTTTGGACGGTCAATTGTACGTTGGTGCCAAGGAAACACATAAGAAGCACAAGAGCCCTCCCTGATAATGTTTTTGCATGATGTGATTTGATTTGGCATCATGCTCTCTTGTCCTTTGCTAGGGTGTGGTGTTGCTGCTTGCACTAATTTTCTGCCTGCGAAGTGTACCTGAAAGTGTACTTTTTGTTTCTGGCATTGAAGCATTCACCATCCAAAGGGCTTTAATGCTATTGAGACACAGGGCGTGGTGCTAAGATCAGAAAGGAAAGCAAAACTATGTAGGCAAAGGAGACTCTCCCTACATTAATTAAGGAAAAGGAGACATATTGGCTCAGGAGAGCCGTAAGTCCCCTTCATTATGCCACTCACCGGCTCCAGGATTGTTGCTCACTCCAGGAACATCCCACGCGTGTTGTTGTGACTGGACTCTACAGACCAGCCTTAGCAGTGTACACAGGCCCACACGCCTTCAACCAGAGAGCTCCCTGTCAGCTCCCTTGTTTGCATGATGCTGTATTTCTGAATGACCGTTGAGGATTTTTGTGGGAGAGATTTGCAAAGCCTGTAGGACTCAAGTTCAAGAGATCTGTCCTTTGAGAAAGGCATCAGAGATGCTCAAGCTGTTGTGAACCTTCTGGTCCTGTCATTGGACATTCGGGGAGGCCTTGGTCATTTGGCTAGTCAGGGTAACTTTTTCCTTGATGCCAGGCCAGTTTGGTTTGCGTATTTGGCTTTCTGTCTGATTGCCTAAGGATTAGCTTGATTCTCACAAACAGTTTAATGGCAACAGGGTTGCTGGCAGCCAAGCAAGAAACTTTCCTTTGGATGCTGACAGACAAGCAAGCAACTTTCCCTTGGATGGTGATAGCCAAGCAAGCAAGCAAGCTTTCCTTTGTAGGCACGACGGTTCTTTAAAGCTTGCAGCGCGTGCTGCAAGGTCACAAATGGGTGCTTCCATGCAATGCTCCATGACGCGTTCATCATTGCTTGCCTCATGGATTGAAAGGGCTCTTCAAGAGTTGCAACATGTGCTGCAAGGTCACATGGGTGCTTCCATATAATGCTCTGTGCGCCACAAGGATGCATTGTTTGCCTCTTGGATTCTAAGGATGATGGGTGACGCAGTACTTAGAATCATTGCTGCTCATGCTTCTATGTGATGGCTGTTCTCAAACCCAATTTTCTTTTAATGCACCGTGTCAATGTGTGTGCAAGCTTGGGCTTACAGGCAAATCCATGCTGTATGTTCCCTTTATTGGCTGTGAGTCTCAAAGCCCCTCCTGCCTCAACATGGGCTAGAGCATCTCCTGAAAGCATGACCCTTCTCAAAGCGCCTCCAGCCCCAACGTTGGCTAGAGCATCTTCCAAAGCCCCCGCTGCCTCGACATGGCCTACTAATAGCACGATGCGCATTTGCAAATTTTGTAATGTGCACTCCTCACATGTGTGCACCCAACTCTCTTTGCTTTTGCTTGCACTTCAGACCATGTGGACCAAAAGGGCCCCCCCAAAGCCTCTGCACCTGTCCCAGCTTCTGCCAGAGGGCCCTGCCGCAGCAATCCAACCCGTGGGGCAAGCTGAGGTTACTCCCACGTCCGTGTGCAAGTGCTTGGGCCTCGGCAACCCCAATGAGGTGAGCACGTGGGGGAACATCATCAATGCATTCGGCTGGCCAAACTGTCAAATTGTGAGCTTTGCCTGGGCCAAAGCAATTACAAGATTTGGTTCTGATGAGAGGCGGTCCGTTCTGCATGGTATGATTGTACCACAAGGTTTGAAAGAGTGAGACATACTTGCATTCACCCTGTTGCTGCTGGAGTTGTTCTTCCCTCACCATGCTAATGCCTGGATGCCTCTTTTTATACGTTGCAGTCAGGACCTTCAACCGCATTGTCAATATGGGCATTGACAAGGCCAAGTAGTGAAGAAAAGTACTTCCAGTAATGGACATGCACATACATACTCTGTCTCATTCATCCTGTTGCTTGTGCTTCCAGCCAGGGGCCTTATATCTCGTCAATACTGATCATTAACAATTTCTCGCCATCATTATTATTGACATCTTACTGATGTGTTCAGCGCAGTTTCTATGAAACATGGAGTGCATGCATATCTTGGAATCAAACTTATCCGTAGCCCTTTTGAGATGCGAGAAAGTGCAAATGATCTGATGATCACACGATATTCTAGGAGTGCGTGAGAAAGCAGTCTTGTGCAAAGTCAAGTGCAAGGTTGCTGGCTTTTCCGTCTGTCGCAATGTTCTGTGTCTATTGGTTAGGAGCAAGGTAAAAAGGTTGTATCAAAGTGGATACCGTGTCAAACAGGATCATCCGGACTTCTCTTGAGCCTCTTTCCACTTACCCTCTTCGCCTCACCCGTTACCGTGAGACAATTACAGAGGGTCTGTTGTTAGGGTCTTGTTATTAGGGTTTTGTTACAGGGGGTCTGTTATTACAAAGGGGTCTTGTTTGGGCCTCTCTTGAGAGCCTTTTTGGGACCTCCCTTGAAAACCTCTTGGGGCCTCTTGAGAGCCCCTTTGGTGCCTAGTATCAAACACTTGATCCTCTATACCCTCTATACCCATTTGTACTTGTGATCATTGGCGATCAAGCCCAAAGGAAGCATTTTAGATGGCTTCTGGATGTGGACTGCATGTGTGCACTTCACATGTTCATCCTCCGGTAGTAAGCAGATGTGACATCACAGCTCAACAGTAGCAACATCTCCTGCACGTTATGATACTTCTCAATTCCTACTTCGTATTGCACAATTTATGTAATTAAGGATGTTGATCTCTGGGAGGGAGGGCACAGTGTGGCTCTTATATCTTTGTAGAAGCAAAGCTAGGCATGCGTGGACATTGCACATGCATCATGGCGTTTAATGCAACATATCACACACACAAACATACACATGCACACACACTATAACATGCAACATGCACGTGCCCCCGCAGAAATGGAGCCCTAGAGATGCAGCCAGGGTGTTCTTAGCATCTGTATGTGCCTACTACGAAAAGCGGTCTGCAGAGGTTGGCTCGCTGACCTTTGACAAGGTGAGCACCTTTTTTTTGTACCTGAAGGTTAAATTCGCCAAGTCTCCTCTCAACAAAAATCTGGATTGACATGTCTGCCCTGTAAGGTCGTGGGGAGCATTGTTCCGCTCTTGGTCTGCTTTTCTGTCTGTCCTTTTCTTTACATCAGGACAGTACATTGTGCAAGAAGACTGTGTGCATGCTAGATGAAGTATGCATTTGCATGTTCATTGGGAGGCTGCCATTGCCATAACACATTGATCCTGGATTGAGCTTGGATGAGCTGTGTGTGTGTGTACGTGTATGTGTGTGTAGGCGTGCGTGCGTGCGATACAGGGAGGGAGCGCAGTAACTTCCTGAGTTCTAGAGTTTCAAGCTACAGATGCAAGGCACAAGGAGAATAGTTTATTGTATCTATCTTATCTATCTTGTATAGCTATATTTTATATAGCTTACCTACTAAGGTGTAAAAGGCCACAAAGCTACCTAGATTTTTTCAAGCTCGGAAAGTCTTAGGAAATACAAATTCTTGTGGGGAATGTTGAACCCATTTCGATCAGGTACGGTTTTTAGGATTGGTTGCTTTTGTATCAGCGCTTGCCTGCACACAGGCACGAAAGTGGTCTTAATCAAGCCTGCTTTGCAAGTACCGTACTACCAGGTGATCATCCCGCACCCCCAAAACAAATAATTATTTTCACAATCCCGCACCATTCCCGTACCCCTCTCATTAGATATTTTTCTCAATCCCGCATTATCCCGCAGGGCCAGTAGTCCCCTTGTTAATCCTTAAAATTCTCTAATGTATTTATTTTCACTTTCCCGCACTTTCCCGCAGCCCCTAAAATAATTATTTTCAGGTCGTCCCGCACTCATCCCGCACCCCTCAAAAACATTATTTTTGCGGGATGATCTAAAAGTAATACGGTATGTGTGATCTTAATTTCCCACCTGTATACAAGGGATGAAGCACTCATGCTTTTACGTACCCTGTCAAGGAAAGCGCGTCACCATGTTGACAGCATTGTTGCAGAAGATGGTTGAGAGCCGTGCAATCAAGTGGTTCCAGGCTGAGAAGCCTTTAGGTACAACCTCATGCAAGCACTTCTCGTTAGATGACCTGGCCACAGACTTGTGACCAAGGCTTCTGCAGTCGAGCTAGCTCAAGCATGTTTATTGTCAACATCCTGGTACTATGTTGAAGGGTACCCACGGCACTATGAGCCAATGTCTCTCTTGCTCTTCAATAGTTTCTTCATGATGATGATGATGAAGTGAAGGTTGCTTTCGTTGCCAAGTAGCTTTCCCTCCCTGCTACTCAAAAGTGCATAATGCAACGGAAGCCAACAATCTTTAAATATGTATGCTCTCAGGATGATGACCTCGCAGTTGAGTTTGTGACTGCCGCGTCAGCGCTGCGCTCATTCAATTATGACATTCCCACACAATCGGTAAGGGCAAGGGGCTGGAGCTGTAAGCTAACCTATACTAGGCTGCATACCTTTGCAAGAGCATGCCTCATTGCAATTATTACATCGTTCTACTTGACTTTTGGCTTTCAAAGGTCTGCATCAGCCTTTCCAAGGTTGCTTGCAGTAACAGTGTCTTCTTTCTTACAACATGTTGTGCCATTCTACCTTGTCTCCTTTTTGGCTTTGGGAGGAAGGAACCCATGGCGCGTCGGGCTATGCGTCTCCTTGTC
The DNA here is from genome assembly GCA_914767535.2 of Dunaliella primolecta. Classification (NCBI taxonomy): domain Eukaryota; kingdom Viridiplantae; phylum Chlorophyta; class Chlorophyceae; order Chlamydomonadales; family Dunaliellaceae; genus Dunaliella; species Dunaliella primolecta. The sequence goes on along the minus strand of OU611754.1, from coordinate 2,632,886 downwards.
CTGAAGTTATTAAGAGATTGTGTTTTTCCCCTTCCCTTCTCTTTTCTTCCCTTCTCTTCTATCCTCTTCTCCCCTACCTGCCCTTTCCATAGTCTGCTCCTCAAGTAAGCTGTCCATGTGTGCACGCATTTTCCAGTGCATCCCCTATCCTCTTTTGCACACTATAGTGTTTTAGAGTGGTTCCATGTTGGAAGAAAACCTTCGCTCCCAACTGTACTGCCACTTAATTTGTAGCTTCTTGATGCTGAGGGCAATATGTCCATCCATGCCGTTGCCACCACCAACGCAACCTTGAATTCCGAGCCTGTGCTCCTACTCACCCACTTGCTTTGTGGCCTTTGGATACGACGGGTATGGCAAACAATGTCATCCACGCTGTTGCCACCACCAACGCAACCGTGCATCTCAAACCTGTGCTCATACATGCCCACTTATTTTGCAGCTGTTCGATGCCAAGGGAATGGCAGGCAATATCATCCACGCAATTGCCACTACCAACGCAATCATCTCGGGGCTCATCGTCATTGAAGCCATCAAAATCCTGGCAGGTGGGCTTTGTTTGGAATGTTGGAATGGAGTGATAAGAATCAAGAAATAAGGGAAAGTTGTATGAATCAAGCCGTCAAGACCCTGGCAGGTAAGCTTTGTTTGGAATGTTGGAATGGAGTGACAGGAATCAAGAAGAAAGGGAAAGTTGTGAATCAAGCCGTCAAGACCCTGGCAGGTGGGCTGTCTAGAGTCAATATATAATTAAAAAGGCTGTAACAGAGTTGGCAATTAATCAGCTTCCCTGTGTCCCAGCAAGAGCCTGGCTCCTGAGGCTTTCCACAAAGCTACCTCTGTGTGCCCTACCACCTGATTCTTGGCATGTGCGCTTTACAGAAAGCTGAAGAACGAGCTACCTCTATGTGCCCTACCACCTGAGCCCTAGAAAGCTGATCCTCAACTACATTATCAGCAAGCCCCTCATGCAGCGCTGAAAAAATGAAGAAAGAAATGACAAGCCAAAAGGCTGTGTGCTGCATTCAGAAAAGTTTTTTGTGCTGGCAAGCTAGCAAGGGCCTCGCCAAACACGCCCCTGCATCACACTACAGCTCATTCTGCATGCTTGGCTTGCATGTGCCACATAACCTGAGCACTGCACCGCACCTGTGCCTTAGAACACTACTCACCTTCCTGGACCAATGCTCTGCTTCCGGGTGCCACAAAATACTGTTCTCAGGCCACAGGCTGTGCATGTGTGTGTGTGTCCGTGTGTCCGTGCATGTGCGTGTGCATGTGTGTGTGTGTATGTGTGTGCGCGCGTGACCGACATTCTGCCCTTAGGTGCCCACACCAGTACCGCACAGCACATGCACTCTTGCATGCACTCAGTTTTCATGCATAACGCGCTGCTTTCCAGGAGCCATACACCAGCACTGCACTCACACAAGCACTCAGTTTTCCACACCAGCACGGAACCACGCCAGCACAGGGCCACACCAGCACCGCACAGAACCACACCAGCACTGTACTCACAAAAGCACTCAGTTTTCCACACCAGCACAGAACCACACCAGCACTGCACAGCGCCTGACCCTGAGCCAGCCATCCCACTCTAATGCATCATGTGCTGCTGCTGCTTTCAGGCGCTCCATCCGCAGTGCGCAGCACGTGAAACTTCCCTGGAGCAGCTTCAATGAAAGCTCTGCTCTCCTGCCTGCTCTGCTGCTTTCAGGTGCCCCATTCGCACTGCACAACACTTGAAGCTTCCCTAGAGCATCTTATATGGGAGCTCTGCTCTCCTGCCTGCTCTGCCGCTTTCAGGTGCCCCATCTGCACTGCGCAGTACATACCTGAACGAGCAGCCCTCCTCGAAGCGTCTGCTGGGACCCAACAAGCCTGAGCCCCCCAAGCCGGAGTGCCTGGCCTGCGGCACGGCCACGCTGACCCTGCGCGCAAATGCGCACACACTCACACTTGGAGCCCTTGTCAGCCAGGTGAGCAGCGTTGCTCTCACTGCTCCGGTTTGCTGCATGGATTCATGCTGCCTGGCTGGCCCTGGGACACAGATGTGATCCGGTTGCGTGAACACAAGGCCGAATCTTGCCCTTGCACGCTTCAAAGCTGGCAGGTTTCCTCGCAGGAGGGAACAGGTAGAAATGTTCAGTGCCTGTGCAGAGCCACAGATACCTATGTAGCACCCTGTGTCCTTACGTGGTGCCACATGTGCCAGCGTAGCGCCACAAGTGCCTGAGGTTCACGAGTGCTTGTGCAGAGCCACGTGTGCCTGCACAGCGCCACAAGCGCCTGAGATGCACGAGTGCTTGTGTACAGCTACAAGTGCCTGTGAAGCGCCACAAGTGCCTGAGATCCACGAGTGCTTGTGCAGAGCCATGTGTGCCTGCATAGCGCCACAAGCGCCTGAGATGCACGAGTGCTTGTGCAGAGGCACAGATCCATGCGTGCTTGTGCAGAGGCGCAGGTGCCTGTGTCGCATCACAAGTGCCTGAGGTCCACGAGTGCTTGTGCAGAGGTGCAGGTGCCTGCGTATTGCCACAGGTGCCTGAGATCCAGGAATGCTTGTGCAGAGGCACAGGTGCCTGTGTAGCATTACAAGTGCCTGAGGTCCACGAGTGCTTGTGCAGAGGCACAGGTGCCTGGTCCACAGGTGCCTGACCGGCATTTGGGCAACCTTACCTTGTGCAAAAAAAAGTGTGTGTTAACTTTGATCTGCGGACCTTGCATAGCTTTGCACTGTCAGCCCACACGTGCCTGGTCCACAGGTGCCTGCAAACGTTCAATCAATACACAAGCCCAAGGTGTTGTGTGTCCCACGTGTTTGTGCCAGAAGTGGCGGCTGCTGGGTAGACAGCTTTGCACTGTCAGCCTACACATAACGCTCCGATCTGCTGGGTAACTAGCTTTGCACTGTCTACTGACACATGACGCTCCGATCAAAGATGTCATGTGTTGTGCGTTTTTTGTGCCAAAAGCGGTGGCTGCTGGGTAGACAGCTCTGCACTGTGCCTGCAAGCCTGTCATGACTCCTCATGCAGGATGAGACCATGGGGTGGCGTGATGGTTTCCATGTTTGGATCTTGTAAGACCTGATAGAAAAAGAACTGGCGCTGGGAATATGAGCATGGACCCTGCACGGGATTGAGACCATGGTATGATGCTGGCTTTTGGTAGGCAGGTACAACAGGCTGGATTCCAGCCAAAATTTTGAGTCTACTCAGGTTGCTGTGTAAGCTGGTGTGGTAGGATGATAATAGTGGCTGGGCCTTTAGGGAATGCCTGAGGAAATAGAAGGGATTTCTGGGTCACAAAAGCACACACTGAACCTGCATAGGTCCAATTGCTGATACACTTGCCCAAACTCTGGTGGCAAGTATGTCAGCAAGGATGGGTCTGTGCAGATTTGTCATGTGCTTGTGTGCTTCCAGAAGTGCCTATGTCTGCTACTCAGCCCGAGGAACAGCAATCGACACATGCCTGCTTCAGCATCACACTGTCTGCATCCTCTTGCCATCCATGTTCTATGTTACTGTAGGGCAGTTTCAATTGCACGACTGGCTGTGTATCACTGCATGGTTGCTCCCAAGCAACGCACTGAGAAGTGAAGGTGGTGCGCGTCTGCTCTTCCAGGTCCTGAAGAGACACTTGGCCGTGAACGTGCCATTCTTGACATGCGGAGACTTCATGTACGAGGAGGGAGAGGGATTAGAGGAGGATGAGGTAAGAATGGCGGCGTTGACTTCCTGATCTTTGAATGCCGGGTCGTCATCCTATGGCAACCTTGGTTCACAATGGGTGTACTACTGCAATTTGCACATTGCCTTGCGTGGCAAGAGTCTCGCCATTTCATGTTCCTCCTGTTGTTCTCTGCGCCAATCTTGACGGAGCAGGTAAGGGCGGTGCTTCTTACGACCGCAATGCAGATTTGGCTTGGGTTGCAGATGCTGGCAACATGCATGCCCGTCCCTAAGCATTCTGAATGGCACTGATTCTCTGTTTTGGGATGTCCAAAAGCATGCTGCATGGACTGCCCACTTTTGAATGTGGCAGATGCCTCAAATGGTTCCAAATGGAAAGGTGGCTGCTGCTGCTGCTCGTTGCCCCTTAGGCACAAGCAGACCTCAAATCTCGGGCTTTGAAATCTGTGCTCTTTCAAAGCTTGAAGATAAAAACCAAAACGCTGCAAGGGACCCTGACAGTCATCTCGCTTCAGGCGCAAGCAGACCTTTTGTATGTGCCATACATGTGGGACTTTGCAGGCGATCCATGTCAATCCAAATATATGCTTCTCTTTCACAGTTGCTTGTTTCGCCAGCCTAGTCTCTGCTGGATGTCGGGGGGGCTTTTGTAAGCTAGGTCTAATCTAAGGAGCCAAGTGCTTCCAGAAACCCTCCAGATCCCGATTGGCTTTTTCTTCTTTGTAGCTTTGTGGTAGAGGAGACTCGTGGCTCTTCTGAGCCAATGTGTCTCCTTTTCCTTGATTGATGTAGGGATAGTTTCCTCTGCCTACTTAGTTTTTCTTTTCTTTTCTTAGGTCTAATCCAAAGCATGCGTCAAATGGCCCAACTTCATGTCCTGTCCTCACTGTTGCTCAGTGAGTGAAGCACAGACACAGCTTCTTTCGTTTCCCTCGATCCTTGATACACAGGTGGAGACCTACCGCGCGCTGTTGCCGCGTGCCATTTCAAAGCTGCCAGGGGGTGGACTGCAGGGAGGGTCCATCCTGAATGTGTCTGATGAATCGCAGCACCTCAAGTTTGACATGATCATCCAGCACCAGGTGGGTGCTGCTGTCCTCAGCAGCAGATGGGTGTGGACTACAGTTTTGACATATGATCATCCAGCACCAGGTGGGTGCTGCTGTTCTCAGCAGCAGGTGGGTGTGGACTACAGTTTTGACATATGATCATCCAGCACCAGGTGGGTGCTGCTGTTCTCAGCAGCAGGTGGGTGTGGACTACAGTTTTGACATATGATCATCCAGCACCAAGTGGGGTGGTATTGTTGTTCCTTGTTTTTCCCCTTTTTTCCTTTTCTTTCCTTTCCAGCACCAGGTGAGTGAGTTGTTGTCCTTTCCGTCTGTATTCCAGCAAGAGATGAGGGTTGTAACTAGCACCCCGTGATCCCCCTAGGTGGGTGCTATTTCCTTTTTTCCAGCAGCGGTGGGTTGGAACAAAGTTTTTACATATGGTCATCCGACACTCAGTGGATTGGGGAGAGTGTGTGCGGTGGGCGGGCCCCTCATTTGGACATGAACATGCAGGACAGTATCCCTCGCAACAGCAAATGAAAATAAGTTGGTTCAGGCCCGTACAACCATGCCTGTACACGCTCTTGTGTGTGTCGGTGCATGTGCTACATTGATATATTGCCACAAGCACTGCATGTGCATTTTCCCCTGCGGAAAATAGGTGGGAGGGAAAGATTCGCATTGGTTTGGTCAAGGTGAGTTTTAGGTTGTCAGGAAGTGGAGTGCTGCTGAAGTGTGGTACTTTGGAATCATTTTGTAAGGGATATATCCCAGAATGGGAGGCATGTTCTGCATTGAACTGAATTGTAATGAACTTGTCAGGAATGTCAGAAGCACCTATAAATGATGTGGGTGTGGGTACAAGTGTGGGTTTGTGTACGTATGTATGTATGTGTGTATGTATGTGTGTGAGCATGTCATCTCGTAATGCATGTGTAGCTCTGAGTCGCCTAGACTCAAGTTCTGCTTCCTGAAACCATGGCTTGGTGCCGCATGGACCTTAACATCCTGCCCTTACTGATTCTTGACATGCCGAAATACAACAGAGTTGCAGTGGCATTTCATCTGGAGGAAGATGCTCTGTGTTGGTAAGGCATGCAAATGAGCTGTATCACGTATGCAGGAAGACCTGCCTGAAGAGGAAGCACCGGAGGGTTTCATCCTTGAAGGCAGTGCACCCAAGCCACAAGAGCTGCAGCAGCAGAATCACGCAGCAGCAGAGGAGGATGGAGTTCAAGAAAAGCAGCAGGTAGACCAGCGGAAGACACATGCACACAAGGTGGGACAAGAAGAAGGCCAGTAGCGCCAGGTCTGGCTGCATGCATGTAGAATGGGTCCCTGCACAGAAGGTGATAAGAGGATTTTACGTCTGAAACCCCCAGATCAAGTGAAAATGGCAATTTCTGGATGTAACCAGCTCTAGGTTACAAAAGGTGAAGGCATCTATTAGGACCAGGTGAGAAATAATATGAATCAAAAAATGAGTCATGAAAAACAGGCATGCCATCGCTGAAGAGCAGCTGATTGGCAGTCAAATGCCAAGACATCAGCATTGCAAGGAATATGGATGCCGCAAGCTGGGAGTTGGCTTGCAAAAAACACGTATCAAACGCAACCTTGTTTGTAACCCTGTTCTGGGTGTATGTAGGTACTCTGCCTAGCCTAGCAGTCGAGCATCTTGACTGATGGCCTTTTCTTTCTAAGTCTTGTTGATACTCTGCACCTGCTTGCTCGCCTCCTTTTCCACGCTCTACATAAAGGCCATGTACAAAACACTGTGACTGCACAGGTTGATGCATCTGGGGCGGTGGACCTAATCAGTGATGGAGAGGAGGAGGTTGCAAGAAGGCAAAGAGGGTCCAAGCGAGGTGTAGCGTCTGGAGATGGAGAAGGCCCCAGCAAGCGGGCACGCATGGATCAAACAGAGGAGGCAATTGTACTGGATTAGGGTTCTTGTTGAATTAGATAGGGTCCCTAATACCTTGTTTGGAAGAATTGCCGACATTGATTTTACTATGTGTAAAGGGCTCCTGGCTTGGCCCATGCACTTAAACGTTGCTGCACCTTCATCTACAACTGATGTTCTTTGCTTGTGTGGTCAAAAAATAGAATAGAAGACTGGGCACGCCAGGTCCGGCTGTGCGCATTAAGGGAAGGTTCCTTTTCTAGAAAGCTAGCTAGGGCCTCACCTCCGAGGCTCAACTAAATTATGCTAGGAGCCGACAGGGGACAAAATTGGTGAGGGTCTAGTGGGTTCTCAGCCACGCGCCTTCAGGCTTGGACGTCCCTCCTCCTACCTTGCACTGCCTCGCCAACGGTAACTCCCCTACCAAAAGACCCTGCAAATATAATGGTCCGAAGTGCATGGGAACTTTATTTAGAGGCTACTTTCTCTGCATTGTGTCTGGTAAGGCTCAACTGAATCAGAGGAGCAACGGTGTAGTCATTTTAATTAGCGCCACACCCAATAGGATGATGTGCAAGGTTGCCTTAATATTTCTGTCTGGGTTTGACCAAGCTTCAGGTGCGGAGTCTACAAATGGTGCCAGCATCATGCATGATGTTAGGCAGCTGCTGTGTGTAGGCTGGGCAAGAGCTTAGTATCTGGGCAGTGTTTGAGTCCCACAAGGTGTATCATGGGCAAGTACCATGCGAGGGTCGGGATGGGTTGCTGTCCCTGGGATGGGGCGCACAAAGACAGCACCAGGACGCCTTTGGTGTCAGGCAGAGAAAAAGAAAGAAAACAAAAGTGCATAATGTGGGGGCCTGCACCCACTCCCAAAATCACCTACCTCCCTGGTCTACAGAATCCCCTCGTGCCCTACCGTACATGTACATGTACGCAAAACAAGCTTGCCAGCATATCCAGTGGATAAGCTGGTCCCAAGGCAGTTTCATTACTCCCACAGAGCTTGATACCTTCGTTAGGAAGAGAAAAACTAGTCAGGTAGGCAGGTGAAATTCTTGCTACATCAGTTAAGGAAGAGGATCCACCGGTAGTTTCCAGCAACCCTCCAGATCCCCATTTAGTACTTTTCTGTGTTGCAGCTTTGTTGTGGGAATTCGCGGTTCTCCTGGGCCCCGATGTGTCTTTTCCTTACTAAGGATGTCGTGCTAATATTATGTCATGTCAATTTTACTGTTTTGGCAATTAGTTGGGAGGTGGTTGGTTTCTCAACTCGGTTCGTGTGACTGGCGTGCTAGTCTGAAGTCATTTTGTAGTCTGGGTACCGTCTGTAAATCACCTTCAGACGTCTTGGAGCGCTGCCATGAGGATGGCAGCGTGAACCAATAAGGCCCGGGGGAAGGGAACAGCGGCGGCCACCGCTGGTCCCACAACGTGTATGTATCGATGAATTAGCAAAACAGGCAGCTGAGCAAGAGTAGAGAAGCCAGCAAAGCTGTGCAAAAGATTGAGCTTGATGCGCATCATTGTAGCCTTGATGAACATGAGCGCTGCTGGTCTTGCAGCCCTTCTGTCCTCTGATGGAGTATTTCGTGCTGCCAGACCCACATATTATGCAGAACATGATCTGCGCATGTCAAGGAAATCAATTATTAATTGATGCAGGGAGAGTTTCCTCTGCATACGCAGTTTTTCTTTTATTTTGTTTTATATAGAACTCACAGGTGCTCTCCCTCTTCTCCTCATTAAGGCGGGAGTGGAAAAGCTGTGCGCACTGCATCTGGCAGGCACTAGGGATGAGAGCTGGATGGCTCGAGGCGTGTGTCAAACATGCTGGCAGATGCAGGAACAGATACGTACGTGATCAATAACACAATGCAGGCATTTTTAAGCTGCAACAAAGCCCTGGCCATGTACAGTCAAAGAGTTTGGCAGGGCAGATGCTGGACGCCCCCATCACCGATGTGGGTCCTGGTATGTGTTTGCCTTTAATCAGAAAATTTTTTTGTTGTCCATGTTTTGATCGGTTGGTCCCACTGTTAAGATCATGAATTTGTACGGTTTGACACGCCAAGTGCGTTCAAAACATTAATATTTCTACAACACACTTGGTACCTGTACCTTTCAACAGAGCATTGACAGCAGAGCAGAAGAAGTCCACGGTTTCCCCTCACAGCTTATGACCGACCTAGATGTGCAGCTCCCCTCCCGCATCGACCCCCTTGCTGAGGAACTAGGGACCTCCCATTCCAAGGAGGACGCCGGTGACACAGAGCAGGCAGGATACGTCCATGTTCGCGTGCAGCAGCGCAACGGCCGCAAGTCTCTGACAACCGTGAGTGTGCCTGGCCGAGCTGCTGCACGTTTTGTTGGCTCTCTCTGTAGTGTTGAGGGGGGGTGCCTGAGGGATGCGCGCGCGCCCGGTCGAGTTCGATGTTGTTGGGGAGCAAAAGCGAGAAGCTGCTCCTGGGAACCCTGTGTTGGACCCCGCTTCGCTCCCTGCGCTGCCCGCAGGTGCAAGGCTTGAAAGCCAAGTTTGACTACAACAAGGTTTTGAAGGCGTTGAAGAAAGGTGCGCGCGCGCAGACGCACGGGCCTGGGCAGGGCTCCTTCTCTCAAACAGGAAGCAAGGCATGAGGAGAACTCCCCTCTTCTCACAGGGCATGAGCTGTGCCTTCCCCTAAGAGCATTCCCGCCTCGTGGGTTCCCTTGCTTCCCAACTTAGAAAGAATGCACACCATGCATGTCTTGCACTCTCCGTTCTCTCCGTCTCCGGTCTCCATGCTTGGAACCATGAACCTCTTTTGAAGAGCAGTGTTGGGGTTCTGGTGTGCTCTCTTTACAAGGTTGCTTGAAAGCTCTAGGACATGACAGCAGGAGGAAATGCAGCTATGCAGAATATATCCTGGGGCTGAGGTTCGTCTACTGTGGCGATGCTGATGAACTGCGCAACTGACTGCATGCATGAAGTGCTAAGTCCAACACAGAGATTTTTCCCCTTCTTGCCTGTTGTTTCTCGCAGAATTCTGCTGCAACGGCACTGTGGTGGATGACCCTGAGCAAGGCCAGGTACGCAAGCTTTGTCGGAGTGCTTCAGAGGAGGATGCCATGGGCATGCATCTCAGCAGTGATCCTGTGTTTCAAGGGATGGCTGTGCCAGGAAAATCATCGATGGTTCAATCAAGTCTCAAGCAAGGATTTGTGAATCTTCATGAGTCAAGTCCTGGGCCTTTCCAGTTATTGTTTCACCCTTTCTTCAAATGTTGTTTCAGTGTACCATGAACATCTATTACCTTGCGCTCTCGCGAAGAGCTGCTGCACATATGCTACTTGAGCGTGTTGCGGCTAGACTTTGGCATCAAGGTTGTGTCTGTTTCCAGAAGCAAAGTATCAAAGACATGAGATCTGTTGAATATCTGGAGGGTGTGGCTCCTCACACTAAAAGCCACGCTGCAGCAAAACCAGATGGGAATGCTGGCTCGTCTCCTCTCTTCTTCTTGTTCTCCTCTCATTTCTTTGTCAAGTTTGCACAAATTTATTTTTTTGTCAAAGCATGCTCTGATTAGACTGTGACTAAACTCACTGGCAGGGAGTGTTGAGAGGGTAATTTTGCAGAAAGGAAAGGGTTGCTTAGCTGTACCTGCCTACGAGGGGAACTAAATGTTTTCGAGTCCCTCGGGTAGCCCCTCTCTTACTGTCCCTATTGCTGGGTTTTGCACATGTGCTAAAATACTTGAAATAGCAGGTGTCAACCCTTGTTGGTATGATGCTCTTTTCACGACAAGGATAAGCAACCACATCGTATTCTATGTTCCTGCTCTTATCAGGTGATCCAGCTGCAGGGGGACCAGCGCAAGAACGTGCAGGACTTTTTGTTGAAGGTGCGCATATTACTTGCATGTGTGCCTAGAATTATGTTAGCTTGCTAGGAAGAGGAGACGCGGCCTCCTGGCTTTAAATTTTATTGACCTTGAAATTTTTTCCGCTCTTTCTTTCCATTGCCATGCTAAGCAGAATAGAATTTGGGTCCATCGGTATTGTTAATATACCCTGGCTTATTGGAACACCTGGATTGAATTCACACAATGATCTTATGACGTCCTTGCAAAAGTTGTACCACAATGCATTAATAACACTTTTTGCCCTGCGCGGCAACTGCATGCCATGAAATATGTAACTTGATGGTTTATTTTGAGAGTGTGCGGTTTTGTGCAAATGTGAAAATGGATTAGATATTGGGACAGCAAGAGGTACGGGTGGTCAAGACCCCATCCCACCCTCTCTGCAGCAGGAGGGCAACTTGCACCCGCTGCTGCAGCCCCCAATGCGCAATGGCTCTGCTTCAAAAGCAGCTCCCTCCTCTGTGCGTTTGATACCTCCTTGTATGAATAAGTTCTTCCTCGTAGTTGATGCATGCTTCATTGATTTTGAAGCTCGCTATTCATGGTTGCCAAATTACATAATTTCTGTGGAGTGCATAACGAGTTCATTTTTGTACGTCACCTTTACCTGGGGTCAGCCATGTAGGTTTGAGTTCTTTCCCCGCTTGAACCACACAATTTTAAGTATGCACAAATTTGATTGAACCTCTGGGGGTTTCAGAGGGCTGAGGCAGGAGTCTAGAGGATCATCTACTTCAACAGGGAAAAGCTCAAGCTTTGCTTCAGGCGCAGGGAGCACTATTTGGGGAGCCGACTTAGGCGACCATTTTTATTCTTTGAATCTTTGAGCCTTGTCAAATCTTCTCTCCTGAAGTGAGACAGAAAGTTTGAATGGCATGGAAGCTGGGGCTATGCTGCCCACCTTGAAAATCCCCTGGGTTGAAAGCTAAATAAAAAGGGGAGTCTGTACAGCACCTATAATGGTTACAATGGTTACAATGGGGGGTGACCTTCAGCCAGGTCGTTTGGTATATATATATAAACCTATAAAGCTGCTGGTGTCAGATGGCGGGGGCATGCTGTGACACTAGAGTCACTGCAGCCTTGACAGCTCTCAGCTTTGACCAAGCCTAAGAACGCGCACATCCACTCCTGGGTCCACATACTTTTGATATATACTGAACCACAACCCTTCCTTAAATTCAAATTGTGGCCTAACGCTGCGCTTGCAGTTTCTCCTGGCAGATGTGCTTGACCTGTAAGAGATGCTTTTGGACTGAACTTCATCCTTCCATTCTTTTACTCCAATCGACCAAAAATGCCCTTATAACCTAGCTGGGATCCAAAATTTGGACAGATTTTGGTCAATGCATGTATTATGGTATCCATCGCGACAAAAATAGCCAATTTTGGCCTAAGATTCTACCAAACCTGACCTGTCCCACCTTTAAGATCAACCATTTCTTGTGCAGGAGTGGCAAGTAGGTCAATTGTTACTTGTCTGCATTTTGCATAGCATGGCTGGGCTGATCCAGGAAAACTTTCCTGCGCTGAACAGTAGCATGCGTGTGAAAAAGACAGAAGCAAAAAAGATAAACTACTCGGGCAGTGAAAACACTCCCAACATCAATGAAGGAAAAGAGGTTACAAAGGTGGAGGCACGGTGTATCCCCTTCACAAAGAGAAAAAAGAAGTAAGCCAAGAAGGATCAGGAGGGGTTCTAGCAGTAGCCCGTGATCTTGGTTATGAAAGTTGAGAAGAAGGTGCTTGTGGGGATTAGCCTCAGAGCAATCATTGTGAATGTTTTTTTCCTCACAAAATGCTGGAAGATGAAGTGTAGGCTCTTTCTGCTTCTCTTCAAGGTAATTGCCATTTTATTAGGTTTTCTTATGGGTTTACATGGGTTTACATTGGTAACCTACAGCCCGAATCTCTAGCTGGTCGGTTGCTGGTGAAACATTCTCAACCAGCTTTCACAAGGTTTTCTTGTGCAAGACATTTTCTACTGTTGCTCTTCACGACTTATGCAGGAGAAGCTGGTGAAGAAAGACCAGATCAAGATCCACGGCTTCTGAGCTGTGTGCTTAAAACAGAAAGATATTTGGTGTATGGCTTATGTATTTGTGGTCTCCCCTAGAGCATCCATCTTGACGCCCTGTGTGTACTTTGATGATTGATATTCACGACCTATAGTTACAGTTGCAGCTAGTCAACTGTGCTTGTGGAAGGTGTGGTTTTGCTAGATTAAGATTTAGATTTATCCTCACACAACAGGGTTCTGTGCTGGGCAATTGAGGTGTATGCCAGGGAGCAAGCGTGGTGTTGCAGCGAACAAATCAACTGGTTCTGGGAATCGACCGCTTCTGAACACTGTCCATACCTGGTGGAATGTGGCTGTCCTTTCAACAAACACTTGTTCTCTCATCATCTGTTCATTCACCATGTAAAAGTATACCAGCGCAAGCTCGGATGTCCAGGATTCTAAAGGAAATGGTTACATAGCTGTACCTGCCTACTTGGACGGCTTAGGATAGGATAGGGTTACATAGCTGTACCTGCCTACAAGGGCAGCTTAGCTACAGCAGGACAATGGGTTACAATGGGGGGTGACCTTCAGCCAGGTCGTTTGGCTGATCGGCTTATATACAGCAGAACTCTAATTTAGAGCTGCTGGTGATTAGATTTAGATTTTACACAGGGGGACCTTCAGCCAGACTGTTCGGCTGATCGGCTTGTGACTGGTCCTCGCCAGCCAACATAATGTCCATAAGCTCAGATTTAGATTTTAGATTCACACAGGGGGACCTTCAGCCAGACAGATAAGCTCAGAAGCAAACGAAAAAAGCTTGTTGTTGTGTTGCAAGAGGAAATCAGAAACATCCTGGACACTGGCTTGTTGTAAAAATGGTTGTTCCATTGAAAGGATAGGATAGGATAGGATAGGGTTACATAGCTGTACCTGCCTACAAGGGCAGCTTAGCTGAAGCAAAAGGTGCCTGCAACCAAACCAAACTAAACTTGTGCAAATGTCAACTGAAAGCCTTGAGCTGAGTTCAGAAGCGTCAACTGTAAAAATCACACTCACACTGTCACTCTAATGAAACAAGCACGCAAAGTCATGCTCAAAAAACTCCATAAGGCTGTAGTGTTAGGAATATACACTTTTGTGTTTTCACAAGAAGCACAGAAAGTTTGAGAACAGCACCGCTCTGAAAAAGGCCTAAGAGGCCATAGTAAATGTGTTATGTTCTGCTTTGCACTTCAGTTCTCAGCATCCACTGTTAAAGATGCAATGCAATGCTTCAGGAAGGGTAACCGCCGATACAGCCTGGTGAGTGCACATGTCAAAGAAGGTATCAACTGCGTTGCCTTGCTTGAATCTCTTCAGCAGACAAGTACCCTCTGTAATCTCTCCAAGACATGACACGGGGTATGGACGGCCCTTGAGGACCCCCATACACCCCCCCATACCTCCTATTAGGGACCCATGCTGCTTGTATTGCCTGCGCAGTCTTATGTGCTCGAACTCGGGTCTCTTGGTCTGCAGTTTGTCCATGCCTCTTGGCTCCTCCAAAGCCACCTGCGTGCATTTCTTGTACAGGTGCTGCTGCTCCTGCTGCTGGGGGAGGGTAGTGTTGGTGCTGGACAGGGTTGGTCTCTTGGTTGGTGCGCTTCCGCTTGGTGGGAGTGACTGGGGCTCCTCTTGCTGCAGCTGCTGTCGCTCCTGCTGCTGTCGTTCCTGCTGCTGCTGTTTGTGCTGGTGGTGGGGCAGGCGAAGTAGGTGCTTGCGCTGCTGGCTTTGCTGCTGCTGCTGCTGCTGCTGCTGGTGATGGCGAAGGAGGCTTGAGTAGCTGCTTGAGCTGCTGCCCCAGTCGGCCTGCATTGAGGTGCAGGAAGGGCTCGCCAGGGCTGGGGATGCGGCCTGAAGGCAGGTGCTGGCGGAAGGGGTAGGGAACCAGCTCCCCCTCACCAAGTTTGACCACGATTGCTTTTCCCCTGACTTGCACAACCAGTTCCTCCCCATACCCACACTGTCCCCGGCCCAATTGCTGCAGCTGTATGGCCAGGTCCACCAGCGCATTCTGCAGGCGCGTCTTCTTCTGCACCAGGAGTGCTTGTGCTGCATTGCTGCTGTCGCGGAACCCCGCGTACGCTGCAGTCGCTGCCTCTGCCGTGCTGAACCTGACGATGTATCGCTGCTTGCCCAGTGCGTTGTCCCGCATCCGCTCCACATGCTGCACGCTGCCCACCTCGCACTGCAGGAAGGCTTCCACCCCGGCTGGTGTTGCTTCGCAGGGCAGCGCCCCTGCGTTCCTGGAGCGCAGCAGACGTACACTGTAGAACTTCTGACGTTCTTCCCTGTCTATGCTGCATGCTGCTGCCCAGTTGGTGTCAGCAGAGTCTCGGACGAGCTGGTCAACGCTGCCCCGAGTTGCTCGGCCATCCTCCTGCTGCTGCTGCTGCTGCTGCCGTAGCTGGAGCACCACTTGATTAAGCTCGTCGACCTTCTGTTGAAGCTGGCGCACAAGTTGCTCAATCTCCATCTCTTCTTGGCTTCTCACGTCACTTTTCCCCAGGCACAGGTCAGCGTCCGCTCACTGTGTTATCCAATTTACTTTTGGCGTGTGTGCCCCATCTGCGTGCGCGCAAGCACACCTATCCCGCCTGGTAGGGCTCGTTCCGTTCTCAGAGTGTCAAAAACACTAGTGGAGCCCTACCAGACGGTGCAGTGGAAGCGTGAGCTCTCACTATTATTCTTTTCTTTTTTTTTCCATTGAAAAATCACCAGAGAAACAGTTGAACAGGTAAGCGTACTTTCTTCTCAAAGCACAAACATCTGCGTCTCTGCACACCAAAAGGGCATGAGCCTCATCTTGAATCTCATCAGAAGAACAGCGATCACACAAAGATTTAGATTTTAGATTTACACGGGGGGACCTTCAGCCAGACTGTTCGGCTGATCGGCCTGTGACAAGGGTTTACAATGGTGGCCTACAGCCCGAGACTCTGGCTGATGGCAGCTGGTGAAACAAGCTCAACCAGTATCAAAAATTGAGACCAAGTCTGACACAAATCTAGGAAGTCTGTATGAGTCTTGGTTTAGGAAAGCATTGATCTCAGAATCAGTGATAGTATGATGGCAAGCCAAGAATGGAATAAAGTCAGCGTTTGAGGGCGGAGCAAACACACGCAAAGTCTTAAACATCTCCTCAAAAAGGTCCTTGTATTTCGTGCGTAGCTCACGCACCTCAGTACATTTGCAAAAGAAAAGCACATGTTTTTCATCCTGGACTTCCCCACACTCACACTTATCACAGATACTTGAACCCCCAAGCCATTTACCAGACTCCACTCTCAAGTGATGAGCACGCAATCTAAATCTGCTAATGTTTCTCAAAACATGCTTGTCCAAATCCTTGAACAGATACGAGGGGATGCAAAAAGGAGCACCTCTGGGACCACTCTCAGAATTCCCACACCACTTATGCTACGTCACTACCTTCTTGTTAACTGCACGAGGACCAAAAACATCGGCCCCTCTCCACACTTTCTGCTGTCTGTATTGCAAATCACCAATGAACTCTTGCATGGGGATTTTCTCAGCTCTCAGCATGTTCTGTTTGAACGAATCACCATTCCGCATCCCACCAAAACCATTAGAGACTTCAGCAGCCCAGCAAGAGGAATCAAAAGAAGCCAGACTTAAATCAGCCCTCAGCACACGACGCAAGACTTCACTATTGGAGTCAAGCATGCTATTAAAAAACTTGATGGAGGCACGGAACCAGAAGGCTGATCGGCCTGTGACTGGTCCTCGCCAGTCAACATAATGTCCATAAGCTCAGAAACAAACGAAAAAAGCTTGTTGTTGTGTTGCAAGAGGAAATCAGAAGCATCCTGGACACTGGCTTGTTGTAAAAATGGTTGCTCCATGGAAAAATCACCAGAGAAACAGTTGAACAGGCAAGCCTACTTTCTTCTCAAAGCACAAACATCTGTGTCTCTGCACACCAAAAGGGCATGAGCCTCATCTTGAATCTCATCACAAGAACAGCGATCACACAAAAGAGTGTTCCAAGTATCCCAAGCTGCTGTCTCCACCTTCAGTGTGTGTGCCCTAAGTCTGAAACGGCTAACATTCGTCATGACATGTGGAGACAAATCCAAATGCATGTGCCTTGGTGAACGGGCAGGGGCACGCACATTATGGTCAAAAGGCACTGCAAAAAGAGATTGGTAAGTTGCCAGCTTACTATATGTGTCCCGCGGGTTCACTCCTTCAACATCTCTCCACACTGCCCGCAGCCTGTGTCTGAGGTCATCAGTAAACTCTTTAATAGGGATAGGAGTGCCCTGCCGCAGAGCTTGCACACAGGAATCACAGCGCCGTAAGCCTTGAAAAGCATCTAAAACTTGAGCAGTCCAGCAGTCTGGCTCACGCGAATGAATATTCAAATCTGCTTTCAACACTCTTCTCAACGTCTCACTGTTAGACCTCAGCATGCTATTATACATTTTGACAGCAGACCTAAACCAGTAAAACTGAAGCGGCTCATGACCACTCTCCCTCAGGACAGCCCAGTTTGTAGTGGTACGCTTAACACTCAGCGTGCTCTTAAGATAACTCATGTGCCGCACTTGCAGATCACTTGCAAATTCCTTGCCCGCTTTAATGTATTCAGTGCCCCACACTTGGCCTGCATACATTCCAGCTGGAACCACATACGTCTTCCCAAGCCACAGAGACACGTACGGCCTATTTGCCAGAAAATTCTCACAAACATTAGATCATAGGTTATAGGGTTACATAGCTGTACCTGCCTACAAAGTTTACAAGGATAAGGCCTATACCTGCCTACAAAGGCAGCTTAGCTGAAGCAAAAAGGTGCCTGTAACCAAACCGAACTTGTGTATAAATGTTAAATGAGTGTGGAAACAATGTCCTGAGCTGAGCACAGACGTGTTAGTTAGTTACAATGAGTTACAATGGGGTTTGGCCTTCAGCCAGGTAGTTTGGCTGCTCGGTCTGCTCAACTGTTCCAACTGCACAAAAATTATCCATGAGATCGGAAATAAAACGATAAGTCTCATTACTTTGCTTCTGCAAGAAATGAATAGCATCCTCAGAGCTAGCTTGAGAATAGTAGAAAGTGCCTGAATCGTCCAGAAAAATTCTATACGAGGGGAGGTCAAAAAATAACTGTGCATAAGCCCTTTGAAGAGAACACACAGAAGCGCAAGAACAAAGGAACACCGCATGCTTTTCATCTTGGAGTCCTTGTTCACATCTATCACAAGTTGATGAGTGCTCCTGCCAAAGTGATGTCAACTCTTAGAGTATGAGCATGTAAGCGAAAACGTGCTATGTTTCTTGGCGCGTGCTTGCCCAAATCAAGATGCAAATACCTGGGGACAGAAAAGGGCGCACCATGAACAGACAAGGGTCTCAAAGGAAGTGCCATCCAGTGATGATACTTGGCTAATTTGTTCGTGTGGTCACCATGCTCTGCCAAGGCATCAGCATTCCACACACCTCGCAGCCTTTTTCTCAGATCAACAACAAACTCCCTCATGACTATAACACAGACGTGTTAATTGTTGAAAGAAACACACGCAGTCACTCTGCATAAGTCATATGGAGACCTTCAGCCAGACTGTTCGACTGATCAGCCTGCTGGTGAGGTAGTGTGGGGCCATGCCATGCCGTTTTTTAATAGAAAGCCATCGCATGGACTGCATGCATGGTCGGTCTCTCTGTTCTGCAAGAAAAGGAAAAGGTTACATAGCTGTCTGCCTATGAGGGCAGCTTAGCTGAAGCAAAAGAGATGCCGCACCTTTCTTCTTACAGGCGGCCTGTAACCAAACAGGTTACAGGAAAAAGAAGGCCTCCAGTCAAAACGGTTGACTGCTAGCCTGCTCATAAAAAGCAATTATTCATGCAGGAAAGGAAATAGGTCATTGGTGGAGGGGACTCACGGCTCTTCTGAGCCAATGTGTCTCCTTTTCCTTAATTGATGTAGGAAGAATTACCTCTGCCTACATATTTTTTTTCTTTTCTTTGATTCAAGGAAAAAGAGATATGATAAGGCTGTACATGGTGAATGCCAGGTGTGTAAGGAGCCACCCTGCTGGAAAAGTGAGATAAAGAGAGGAGAAGACCAGAAAATAAGGAAGCATATTTAAGCCGAAGAGAACAAACATGGGGATGAGTGCATTTGAAAAGAACGTATTGTTCATCCTGCACATCATCTTGGGCATCACATAGATCACAAGCGGGGGAAACAGTGTCGTCCCATGTGGCCTGCTCGAATTTCAAGGTATGGACACTAAGGCGAAATCAATCCACACTGCGGACAATGTGCTTGTGTAAATCCAAGCAGAAATGTGTGGGCAGAATATAAGGAGAATATGTGACGTGTGCTGGAAAGAAACAGAAAAACTACGTAAGCAGAGGAAATTCTCCTTACATCAATTAAGGAAAAGGAGACACGTTGGCTCAGAAAAGCCGTGAGTCCCCTCCACCATGAAAACTACAATAAGAAGACTCTAATGGGGATCTGGACGGTTATTGGAAGCACCCGGCTCCATAACCTGGCTGCAGGAAGTATCCTTGTTTTCAATAGCACGCCTAGTGGTAACAAGCTTGTTGGCATACATGACAGAATGGCATGAAGTTTGCGAGCAAGTTTATTGGCGCGTTGGTGGTCAAGTCCCAGTTGTTTAAACTGGTTAAGGGTGTGCTCAGTGTAGCACGTCCCACCAACACCCAAAAGGATGGTGTGGAGAGTCACGACTTTTGCGTTAATGAGTTTGCAGAGGTCTGCATGCTGCCGCTGTGCTGCCTCCAACTGCTGTCCAGACCTCGTGTCTTCACAGTACTTGATTTCGATCAAGTGCACATGCCGCTGGTTTACATTCAGTTGGTGGGGTTGCCTCACGCGGTTGGCTGTTGTGGCCCTCAGTGTGGGGTTGTGTCCTCTGCGTAATGCATGATGGTGTGAACAGGAGGTCAAAGGAGAAGAAGTGGGTTTGGCTTTATAGGGAGTCATCAATATAGCATCAGGACGGCTGGAGGTGAGTCTAGATCTCTTAGAAAAATTTCTTGGAAAGAGGTAAGGGGGCATAATTATGTTTGATGCATGTGCAAGGATTTGAAGGTTGTGCTGCGCCAACCTATCACCACTCCCTATGTCCATGTAAACCAAACCTGCTCCCCAAGGGCTTTTGCTAAGAGCTTTGATGATCATTCTTCCAGCGACATTGTGGCGTTCAGTTTTCATGCTGGATATGATATGATTTTGGCAGCCTGAAAGCATGTGGAGTGCGTGTCTAATTGATGACAGCCTGGGGGAGGGCATAGTGGGTTAGTGGACCTTTTGAAGCGAACCGCATGTTTTTGGTTATAGAGGGTGCCAGTGCGATATTGTAAGATGGTGCGCTTTATGGGTGTGGATATACAGGACATGTTCCTGAAGGCATTGCTGATTTTCTTATCTACAAGTGGTAACAAACTCTGATAATATGAGTAATAGCCTGTTTTGGAGTTGGCATATCCAAGCCTGTGTTTTGTGTGCATATGAGATTTGAGAGCGTTTTGAAGATTGGGGAGGTAGGTGATTTTAGGATTGGGTATAGGAGCTGTGGATGTGCCAGCATTGTGTTCTTTTTTCCTCCTTGGCTAACCAGAATAAATGAGAAAAAGGATTTCCGCCGGGGCCTGCCCTAGGGATCCCAGTATCAGCCACATTATCATTGGCTTGGCTTGCTTGATATTTTGCAATAGCATCTGCACATTCATTACCAGCAATGCCAGCATGAGATTTTACTTTGTAGAAACAAATGTTGCTCTGCGAGTTGCTAATGAGGGTAGATATGGTTTTTAGGATGTCCCCTTGAATATGTTGTTTGTGCTTCTCTGGGTAAATAAGTTGTTTACGTACTTGATGAAGAGAGGTGAGACTGTCTGAAGCAATGTGTGAATAAGAGTGCGTGATGGCAGCAGCCATTGCTGCTAATTCAGCTCAACATATGGTGTTGGTAATTCCAGCACCGTTGGGCTCGACAAAACTTCTGCTGTCAGTGAGAGGGCAGTAGACGCCTGCTCCAACTTCTTGTGTGCCATTCTGGATTTGACAACTACCATCAGTGTAAGCCCACGTCCTCCAGTCAGGGACTTTGAGCTTGAGGGTTGGACTAGGTTGGTTAGGTACCAAAAGGTCTTCCTGATTACTTATATGTGGATAGGTTGGCTTTTTAGATGTTTGTTGTTTGTCAAAGGGGAGGCGTTGGAATTCATTGATTCCAGGCATATCAACATGCATTGTACTGAGAGTAGAATGGTTGCCTACACTGCGCAGCTTCCGGTTAACTCCTGGTACAGCTGAGGCCAGGCCTTGTAGCCAAGCTAAGTTGTGATTGTTAAGATGAATCCTTGTGTTCCATACTGCAATAATTTGTATGTCCCAGGTGTGCTGAGAAAGGGGTATTTCCTGGTTCATGGAGGATTGTAGATCGTTGTAGTAAAGGTTGGTATGAGCGATGGTTCCAAGTTCACAACAGAGATGTGGATAGGCAGTGATGAGTTTGGAATAGGGGTTAGTTACCATGTGTTGTCCCCAGACAGGGAGGAACATGAAAGTAGCAGTGGCCTCTGTGTCGAGAATGGCTGAGTAGATAGCATGGCGTAAGGCCTGAGTCATAGCTTCCTCGGTGTAAATGGGATGGCAGACAGAGAAGCCTGAAATTTTGGATGAGAGGGAGTTGTGATGGGCACCAAAGAGAGTGTCTCGGGGGTCAGCGCTCCAGTAGTGTTGGTATTGTGGGTTGTGGTCCAGCGGGGAGGCCATTTTCTCTTGATTGGCCAGGGCCCATTCTTGGAGGGCAGTGTGGATATGGGTTGGCAGGGCCCGCTGGAATTACTAATACCATAACCCGAGCTGAATTGGCAGCAATTGTTGCTGCTATCATCACCAAATATGCAAACGTTACATCAGACAGCCTCACTTCTCTCCATCAAATACGTAAACAAATTCTTTACCCTGAGAAACACCTGAGGCATATTCAAGGAGATATCCTTAAAATGATCTCATCTCCCATTAGCAACTCTCAAACCAAACTTCAATTTTACAAAGTTAAGGCCCATGCCGGCATCGCTGGGAATGAATACGCAGATGCTATTGCTAAACATCAGGCAAAGCAAGCCAACAACTGTGTGGCAGACACTGAAATCCCTGGTGCGGGTCCTGGAGGAAATCCATTCAAACATATTTTTTGGCTAGCCAAGGAAGAAAACAAAGTACATCCCGCAGGTACATGTACAGGTCCTCCTCCTGCTCCCAAGCTCACCTATCTCCCCAACCTCCAAGATGCTCTCAAATCCCACATGCATTTTAAACACAAACTTGGATACGCCAATGCCAAATCAGGATACTACTCTTACTACCAAAACTTATTACCACATGTAGAAAACAAAATTAGCAACGCGTTCAGAAATGTGGCAAGTATTTCCACACACATGAAACGTACTATCCTTTAATACCGCATAGGCACCCTCTACAATCAAAAACATGCAGTTCGTTTTAAAAGGTCTACTGACCCAATGTGCCCCCTTCCAGGCTGCCATCAGTTGGACAGTGCTCTCCACACGCTCTCAGGCTGCCAGAATCACATCATCTCCAACATGAAAACTAAATGCCATAACATTGCAGGCAGAATGATTACAAAAGCACTCAGCAAAAGCCCTGTGGGAGCAGGCCTTGTCTACACAGACATAGGGAGTGATTTCAAACTTGCGCAACACAACCTGCAACTCCCTACACATGCCTCAAACAGAACAATACCTGCTTACTTCTTCCCTCGTAACATTTAAAAAAGGAAAAGACTCAATTCAAGTCGACCTGATGCCATTTTGATTACCCCTTGTAACGTCAAGCCTACTTCTCACAGTGTCCCTTCTATTCATTCTCAACACGCTTTGCGCAGGCCCACTAGGAGGACAACCAGAGCTAGCCGCGTTAAGCATCCGCATGAACTCCATGTGAACAAGCGTCATGTGCATCTCATAGAAATTAAGTTCTGTGAAGACACAAGGCCAGAGCATCAATTAAGCACGGCTAAGCAGCAACATGCTAACCTTTGTAATCTTATTAGCGCTGAAGCTAAAACTATTCACCCGATTCTCCTGGGTGTTGGTGGAACTATTTACACTGAACATACCCTGATGCAATCAAAGAAACTAGGACTGGATCACCAACGTGCCACTAAGCTCGCTAAAAAACTCCATGCCCATTCTGTTCATTATGCCCCAAAACTAGTCTCCACATGCCGCGGTATTGAAAACAATAGTGCTTACCACAGCCATTTGGTTCTAGAGCCAGGTGCTTCTAATAACCCTCCAGATCCACATTAGTTTTGTCTTTCTTTATTTTATCTTGGTGGAGGGGGCTCACGGCTCTTTATGAGCCAATGTGTCTCCTTTCCCTTCATTGTTGTAGGGAGAGTTACTCTTCCTACGTAGTTTTTCTTTTCTTTTCTTTTCTTTGTGCAGGCTTGGTTGGGAGAGCACACCAGTGATGATAAGTAAATGTTTTGCTATTTGTGTATTTTGGGTCGTTACCAGAAAATGTCTCCAATATGCTAGATGGCGAGACCTGAGATCCAAAACAAGCTGACTCAAATCCAAAGGATCAGCAGAGCGCATCTTTTGCTGAAAATGATGGGCATGATGTAAGCCATCAACGGCAGACAATAGATGGGATGTCCAGCAGGAGGAATTCCTGGGCCTGAGGGAGATGCACTGCATGAAAAACTTGTGAAGTAGAGCGCTGTTGCAATGGGTGAGAGCATTATAAAAGCGTGCACAATCTCTTAACCAGTTGAATCGAATAGGTTTGATTCCACATTCACGGAGGACACTCCAGGAAGGAGTTGATCTCCGTACACCCAGCATGGATCTCAAGAATCTCAAAGTTTCTGGATGCAATTCTCCATCTTGTAGGGAGTAGGGAGAGTTTCCTCTGCCTACGTAGTTTTTCTTTCCATCTCTGTCCTCTGTTGAAGATATGCAGTGGCCCAGATCTGACTTGCATACATACCTGCTGGTATAGCATACGTCTTGAAGAGCCATCAGTAGGCATGTTAGCGGTGTGTAATCTGGTGTTGATGGGCAGAAGTACGCACGCGAGCCATGCCTGACCGGCAGGGTTTGAGAGCTTCCTCAGCAGCATTGTGCAGATTAATGTGTTTGTCAAACTGCATCCCCAAGTAGCGGAAGGTATTTGAGTAAGACAAGGCCTCACCATCATAAAAAAGGGGAGGCAAGTTATTGGTCTTGGAGTTATAACAGACGATAACAGATTTTGTGGTATTGTCTGTCAGGAACTAACCAAATCGGTCCGATCTGGAGAACAGGTTTCAGGAACTCATTCGAAGTTGGCAATTCCTAGGTTTACAATGGAACTAAGCCTTCAGCCAATAAATTTAACTGCCCAGCCTTCTATTGTGAGCCAAACAAGGGTACAGGAAAAAGAAGGCCTCCAATCAAAACGACAGACTGCTAGCTTGTTCATTAAAAGAAAAAAATAATGTAAGAAAGAACAAGGTAAGGTCACATCGCATAGCCGCCCAATAAGAAAGAATAATTGAAGGTAGGAAGGGTTATATAGCTGTTCCTGCCTACGGGGGCAGCTTCGGGGGGGGATAGAGATAGGTTTACATTGCTGTACCTGCCTACAAGGGCAACTTAGCTGAAGCAAAAAAGGTGCCTAAGAAAAAATAGAGCTTGTTGTTGTCATGATTCATGAAGGAAAACAGATCATAAGACTCTTATGGTGGATGGCAGATAGCCTGAGGTAAGGATCCATCTAAGGAGAAAGGTGGGAGAGAGGGAGGAGCGGGCCAGGGAACAAGGAAGCATTCTTAGCCGATGAGGTCAGACCTGGGGGTGAGTGCATTTGAAAATAACATGCAGTCATCCTGCACATAATCTTGATCATCATAAAGATCACAGGTTGGAGAAACGGCATCATTCCATGTAAATTGCTCAACTGCGGGCATGGACACGAAGAGGAAATAAAGCCAAATAATTCCCAGAGGGGGCTATCTGAGGCCTAAAATCAGCCACTTTTTGCATGCTCCCCGTATATGTGTCCCATAACGGGCTGTTTTCAAGTGTGGGTTCCTCTGGTTACCTGCTTTGCTGCAGGCTTTCTATAGCACTACTATTACCCTAGTAGGGTTTCAAAGCAGCAGTTACGGGAAGCGTGCCTAATCAGCCCCGGCGTGAACCCTACTTTTTGACCACCATACATCTATACCCGATCCCCTACTTCATCAAATTAGGCCATTGTTAGTGATCTGGAGTCCTTGTAAGAAAATATCATTGCTAAAAGAATGGAGTGAAAAGACTAAGTGGTTGGTGAGAGACAGAATTCCAGGCATTTCCCCTAGAGAAAATCCAGCACAAGGGGTGTCAAAAAGGTCAAATTTTAACCTTTTCCTTTCCTTCTCCTGAAGACGCAGGATGTTAGAATCTTATATAAGAGTTATTGCAACATGTTTTCGGGAGTGAAAATTGGTCCCAGGGTGGAGCTGTGGGCCGTTTTTGGGTGATCTGAGGCCAGGAGAGTGATCTGGAGTCCTCCGACCTTCATCATTTTTTGGTGAATGTAATATTTTCATGAAATATAATGGTTGGTATGATTAGCTTTGAGAAAAAAAGCGCGGAAAAGAGCATGCCTGGCAATATAAGCCAGATAGCCCCCTCTGAATAAATCCGAGCAAGAAAAGTATGATTGTCTCTCTTGTGCAGGAGAAGGCAGAGAAAATGTGCTCATGACAAACAGGCATAACTCAAAACATACTCAGATGTTTCCATTCAAAGCAGCGAATTGAAGGGGTTGGTATGGCTTTGTCTGTGGAAGGGAAAGTCCAGCGCCAAGGAACATTGATGCACCATGTATGTACAGCAGTCCAACTCTGAGAGCGTCGCCAATTGCAAGAACTTCAAAGGCTTTGAAAGCAACATGTTCAACACCTTGTTCAAAATATTCCTAGGACGTTTCTTCCCTGGGGACTAAACCCTGCAAAGTAGGTGGAGAAGATGGTGAGGGAAAGTGTAAAACAAGAAAAGAGAAGGAAACACATGCAGTAGAGCCATTCCAAACATCGATCAAGGGGAAGAGGATACCTAGGGCCAAAACACTGTGTAATCCCTTGACGGAAAGAAAATTGATAGAGGTAATTGGGATGAGGAGGTTTGCTAGCAGTACCCCGTGCCTGACCTTGGTGATGGGTCCCTGTGCAAAACACTGACATAGGGCGTATCTAGCTGCACACCTTTTGTATCAAGTCCGCCTGCAAACTGGGCTTAAAGGGAAATTTTCAACAGCCTGACAACCTCATGGAATCAAATACAGGTCATCTATCCTATACAGAGAAGCCTGGAAGCATACTGGCTGCTTATTAATACTGAGCATGCACATGTGTACAACCTGGGAAGAACTGGTAAACATTCAAATGGACACCAGCTACGTGTGCATTCCTTCAGGAACACCCGATAGAGGCAAATCCGATATCCAACACTGACACAAGCAGCCTACCAACGAGAATTGCATGTACATCTTCGTTCATGAGTGCCTGGCATCAAGAGACAGGGTATTAGTAGGAATCAGCACGTGTGCACCTAAGAAGCTTAAATTTTTATGATCATTGCCAGTAATTTCAGGTCACGCGATATCTCTTAAGAATTACAGTCTTTGTATGATAGGATCGAAGGAGCATCCCGATCAAGAGCATCTTGTTGACAATTTATTTGAATTTTTAAAAACAATGAACGGAATGCAACGCAGCACCTTCTCTCAGACGTGCCTGTCCAGCACCCCAGGCGTCATTGCACCAGGAAGGGTGCCCTTGTCTTATATCCCAATTGCGCAACAGAGAAGGCAGATGGCAGTAAGGAGTGTCAACTTGGAGGACAGTGATGCAAGCGCACCACAAACATCACAGGTGCCACATCACCACGCCTTGTCCAGGCGCAACACAGCGCTGCTGGGTTTGTGCTCTGTTGCGACAGCTGCCATCCCGGATCAACCATCTGCATCAGCTGCTGGGTAAGGGCATGTGGGTGTCCAATTGCATACTTTCAGGCATGCATCAGAACTGCAAATGCGGTTTTTAACAGCAAGTCCCTCCTTGTCCATGGCTTGATTTCTGCTTGCTTAAACTCTGCATGCTTTTTATGGTCAGGTTCAACAAGACCAAGAGGCGAAAATTGACTGAAGATGACTACGTGATGTCAGGTAGGTCTGTGAGTGAGTGGATGTACATTGCTACTGAAGCAACAGCTTGCTTCATAAAAACTGGAACGTCTTTCACTGGGTGGCAATGGACCTGGTCTGTCGATTTAAGTTTGTAGCTTCTGTATTGTGTAAGCCTATTTCTGAGACCTTGGAAAGGTCTTTCTTTGTAGGAAAAGAACTGTCTTTCTTTTGCGGCTTGCATTTATTACGTGCTGCTCAATTGATCGCCAAAAGTATGGATAAATTAATGGAGAATATAAAGCTCTCCTGAGCATACATCGTGCACCTTGATTCACAGAGGTGGTGGATGAGGGAGCATGTGATAGCCAAAAATGAACCCGAAGCCCCCCCCTCCCCCGCAACAGAGCTTTCAGGGTGTAACTGCTGCTCAACATAATTTGCTTTGTGCCACAATTATTGCAAGACCTTTGGAATAAGTTGTCCTGAAATTAATTGATGTACGCAGAGGATGTTGGCCTCCGGATAGTAGAGCTGGATGAGGGCAGTGGGAACGAGCGAATTAAGGCTGGGGACAAAGCCACGGTGAGATGCCAGATTCCAAAAATCATAGTCATGAAGGGTTTGCATGACTGCTGAGCTTTTGCCAGTTTGTATCCAGGCTTTAGATTGGCAGGACTTGCTCTGCCTCTGACGACTCTCCCTACAGCTGCAGCAGCTGAGCTAAGCAGGCTTCCAGAGAAGTTTTGAATTTTTTTTCAACTTACTCGCCTTTCATGCACCCTCCTGGCCTTTCTTCAAGTATGGCTGAACATGCAATGCAATCTGCTCCTCTGCTCAATCAACACTTGGTATGAAAATTATGGATGGTTGGAGTCGCCATGGTCCCTGCAATACCTAGAGGTTTGCCGGGGCGACAATCAGGCAGCAGGTTGGTTGCACTTTTGCAGTACCAATCAGACGGCTGCAGGTGTGATGAAATGCGCTTACAGAGTACCCCTCTGGTGGACGCAGGTGCACTATGACTGTACGTTCAGAGGCATCGACGCGGTGTCCTCACGGGCTGCACGCCTGCTAGGAGGAAACCGCATCATTGCTGAGGTGGGCAAGTAGGAAGCTTAGCACTGCAGATTCTCAGATGAATACATGGGTTGTATGGGGGAACCTTCAGCCAGACTGTTCGGCTGATCGGCCTTTGACTGGTCCTCGCTAGCCAGCATGAGTAGGAGGTGCAGCACTGCAGAGGGAGGGTGGCTCAGCACTGCAGAGGGAAGGTGGCTCAGCACTGAGTGGGAGGCGCAGCGCTGCTGAGGGTGGGGGATGCATGTTTGCACTCAACGAATAATGCTGCTCAAAGTTCAGAGAAGTACATCTGGAGTTGTAGGATGCGTATTTGCAGATCTGTGCGCGCAGCCACTTCTTCAACTATTCGCAGTCTCAGCAGAACAACTGTTAGATCATCGCCTTGATACATAAAGTGACATGAAACACTGAAGGTATAACTCAACCCTAAGGTGTACACTGGCAGCTCGTGTGTAGGGTTGACCAGTCCCCCTGTCTTTGCTTGATGGTGCCTACACATCTGAGAATTAATGGACTATCCTACAATAGGTTCTTAGGTATATGCACATGGAGGGCATTCAGAATTGGCTGGCTTTGCTTATGTCTTTGAGTTGAAGCCCCAGACTTCTAGCGATTCTTGTACGTGTAAGTACAAGCTGACGCTTGCGTCCTTCTCTTCTTTTCATTGCCATCTGTGCTGATAGTGAGAAGGGTAAGGATCAAGAGATAAGTCCTTATTGTAGCCTCAGAAATGCACATCATTATTCACTCAGGTCATCGTTTGGCTTGGTTGAAGTAGCATGTACATCCTGACTGATATTGCCTTGGAGGGCTTAGCAAGCAAAAGCAGAAGTTGCAATATAGCTTAACCCTTGCTGCATTCACAACTGCATGCTTCTCCGAAGCACCCCGCAATGTCTGTTAACAGCCTGCAACCGCCAAAGCTGGAAGGCACTGGTTTGGGGTTTTTGATTTCTACAGTTTTCTCTGCCAATTTAGATGCAAACCAGCCACTGAGCCACACAAAGAAACCCCAAAACTCCAGTGTTTCAGCACATCCTGATGCTTTAGACATCTGGAAAGGTCTGGTATGCTCAGGGTCCTCGGTAAGGCCTGCAGACAGGATGAGGAACTCCATGAAATAAGATGGGGGGTTCAAACGCAGGCATGACCCAGAGTGGAAATACATGCAGCAAAGGAAGCATGCAACATGCGTATGTGCACTCTCTTGCACGCGCACACACACACATGGATCCTTTCACAGCCTCTGGATTTCTAAAGAGCATGCATGAGCGCATCGAAGCATGCAGGGCAGGCAATTAAAGCTACTGAGCTGACTCTTTGCCCTGTGAATGTGCAGCCCTATGAGTTTGTGGTGGGAGAGCCTGTGCTGGGTGTGACGCTGAAAAAGGCGGAGGCAGAGGGCGGCAATGGCCTGTTTTCGGGCACCTCCGGGCCTAAGCCCCCTCAGGCGCTGTCCAAGGCTGTGATTGGAATGAAGCGCGGCGGGAAGGTGAGCAGGCTGTGTGTGTTGTTCGAGAGGGAGCTCTGGGATTTTCCTCGATGTGTTTTTGTTGAAGATGCACACACACAATGGAAAAGACAGCCCATTAGAGTCTATTGCTTTCATTTATGAGATGTGTGTGGATGTGAGGCAGTCAGCCTGAGCACTCAGCCTGGATTTGGATACCTTTGGTATTGTCCCATGTCATGTGGAATGGGAAGCGAGCATGGGTTAATTCTGCACAGCATCACAAAAGATGGTGATCCTGTACAGCATCGCAAAAGGTGGTGGCACAAAGGCCAGTGTGTCTACATTTTGGGTGAGGGTGGTGCAACAAAGGCAAGTGCGTCTGAATTTTAAGTGAGCTTGAGCCAAGTCTCGGATCCCCAAAGGAGCGTATCGCAGGAGAGCTGCTGGGCTCTGGCTTGGTGCTGTTGAGAGAAGTGAATTATGGCACAAAACGCTCGCAGAGCACAGGAGATAGAGAAGAAGGGGGAATTCATGCAACAGTGCTCATGGGAGAAATGTCATCGCTTATGACACACAGGGCAGGCAGCTTCAACAAGCTGTGCGCTCTGAAGTGGACTCCGCACATCATACGGGACTTGTCTCAGTAAGCAGCCTTCCACAGCTACTGCTACTTTTGAGAAATGCTTAACCCCAACCATGCTGCAGTCAGCATTATAAAGTACCACCTTCTCTTCTTGGCTCAAAGCCGCGCGTATTGTGGAACAAGGGCGCTTCTGGTCCTGTGTTGTTCCGTTCCATGCTTCCTTTGGAACCGCCGCATTTGCACCTCCTATGCAGAGGTCCGTGCTGGTTGACAACCCAGAGCTGGGCTACCCGAAGGGCATGATGGAAATCCCGGCTGGCGCAACCTTTGAGCTCAAGGTGGAAGTGTTGTCCTTCTCTCCTAGGTCTGCTTGAGGCAGGCAGGACCAGGATTGCTCAGGCTTGCGAGCAGCTGCTGACAATTGCGCAGCTTGTGAAAATTTGCACTATGTTTGTGCGCACTTGCTTGGGCTTGCATGCTGGAAACTGCACAGGCCTGGACTTTTCTGTTTGCACACAGTCGGAGAAGAGAAAGGCCCCCTGATTTTTTCTTTCGGATTTTTGTGTACAGGGCTCAAGAAGCAGTTAACATTGCATAGCAAGACCGTCTTGCGGTTACCGTGTCGTTTTTAATGTGGGGGTTCTGTTTCGCCCAGACCACTTGAATCCACCTGAGTATAGGCAGAGGTGTCTGCCCTCAAAAGTGGGTGTGCTTGCCTGTTATGCAAGAGCAGCTAAAGCCACGAATCTCCAGCGAATGTTTTTTGTGGTTTTCCAACAAAACTATGGTTTAGGTCAGGTATCGATACATCGCTATATCCACCTACAAGGGCAGCTGAGTGGAAACGCAGGGGCCTGTAACCAGACCTGGCCAAAAAACATGCTCAACTCACAAAACTTTGTCTGGAAAGGAAAGATAACAAATCATGTCTGTTGCGGTCTGGTGGTTGATGGTATAGCACGACCCATCGGTTCATTCCCCATCGGTTCATAGCTTGGTTAAGGCTGGGCCTGTGAGCCTCCTCGGTGAGGCCCTAGCTAGCTTGCTAGTTAGAGGACCTTTCCTTAAAGCACGCAGCTAGACCTGGCTTGCGTAGTCTTTTCTTTTCTGTTACGAGGTAGGTTATGCTCAAAGGCTTCAAAGTTGTTGGACCAGATAAATACTCATTTACAATGTACTGCTGCTCCGTCAAAAGTATGCCTCACTTTTTGAGCAAAACTTCTCTTTTCTACACCACCACGTCTCCCACAGGGTGCCCTGTCTTGGCACCATTCACCATGTGAATTCCCAGGATATCAATATTTTTAAACCAGGATAACAACAAACTTCCTTTTTTACTTTATGACCTCATGTGTATTTATGAACAGGATAGCAGTCAAACGTTTCGACTGAGGCCTTTTTTCCCTTGTAACCCTTGTACTGCTGCATATGGTTCATAAGCATCCATTTCAAATATGCCCATGCAATACCCTTGGAAAGGAGAGTGAAGGGTTACGCAGCCGTACCTGCCTTTCAGGGTAGCTTATCTGAAACAACAAAGGCGCCTGTAACCAAACCAGTCCAAGAACAGGTGCGAAAAGCATGCCCGCTGATCAATTGTTGACCATATTAAGCGATTGGGCTGGGCCACCAATGCGCCATTAAGCTGGCCTGCAAGCTTTCATGCCCACTCTGTTCAGTATGCCCACAAGCTTGTTGCCACTAGGCGAGCTATTGAAATAAAAGGACTCCTCACAGCCAAGTCCTGGTGCCGGGTGCTTCCAGAAACCCTCCAGATCCCCATTAGCACTTTCAGTTTTGTAGCCTTGTGGTTAAGGAGTCACGGCTCTCCTGAGCCAATATTATAGCATGATGTCTCCTTGTCCTTAATTGATGTGGGCGCTAGCTTACCCCTAGTTGAGCATTTTTGGGCCAGGCCTCAGTGTATCCGCTCAGCTGCCCTTGTAGGCGGATATAGCGATGTAACATTACCTTACCTTCACTTCTAGAACACGACCTCAATTACATCCACTACTGGAGCAAATACCCTCAAGACAAGGTCTTTAGAACTACCTGCAATGCCCTATCATCCAAATTCACAGGCTTATCATCATGCCATCCCATCTATGATGATCTTGTAATGCACCTCACCCTGAAACATGCCATTTACTCTACAGGAAAAGAAGAGAAAAGGAAAACTACGTAGGCAGAGGAAACTCTCCCTACATCAATTAAGGAAAAGGAGACACATTGGCTCAGAAGAGCCTTGAATCCCCTCCACCACGAAGCTACAAAAAGAAGATACTAATGGGGATCTGGAGGGGTTGTTGGAAGCACCCGGCTCCGTAACCTGGCTGCAAGAAGTATTCGTGTTTTCAATAGCACGCCTAGTGGTAACAAGCTTGCCAAGTTGGCATACATGACAGAATGGGCATGGTTACAATGGTTACAATGGGGGGTGACCTTCAGCCAGGTCGTTTGGCTGATCGGCTTGTGGCTGGTCTCTGCCAGCCAAAAATAAAGCCATAAGCTCAGACATAAAAAAGAAAAGCTTTGCATTTCGCTGATGAAGGAACTGATGAACAAATTGAGAGCTCACTTGATGCAGTAAAAAAGGTTGCATCTCAAGAATATCCTGGAAGTAAGGTTCAAAAAGCACTTGATACTTGCGGCGCAGAGAACAAACGTGTTCATCAGTACAGTTAAAAAGGACATGTGCTTCATCTTGAGTTTGGTTGCAAGGACACCTGTCACACACAGAGGTACCATCATCCTGGCAAACAGCCGATTCAACTTTCAAAGTATGAGCACGAAGCCGGAACCTGCTCACATTACGCATAACTTGCTTAGGCAAATCCAAAAAAAGATACCAAGACAGGGTTGCATAGGTTTGGCGAGCGTTGCAAGCAAAAGGAGTAGCAAACCAAGCTTGGTAAGTAGCTAGTTTGTTGTTGTTTCCCCTTGGATCCACTGACTCAGCTTCTCTCCAAACTCCTTGCAATCTGTACCTCAAGTCTGCACTAAAATCATTCATGGAAATGGCACCTCCTGACCTCACAGCCTGCTCAACAATTTCAGAACCACGCAAACCTTGGAAGGCTTGAATTAACTGCGCTGTCCAGCACTTGTCATCCTTAGGTTGTAACTTCAAATCGGCTTGCATAACACGGCGTAAAGTACTACTATTTGTACCAAGCATGCTGTTGTACAGCTTGACTGCAGCTCTAAACCAATAGTACTGCAGTGGTTGATGCCCACATTCTCTCAAAACAGCCCAGTTAGTGGTAGTTCGCTTCACACCCAAGGTACCTTTCAAGAAATTCAGATGCAAAGTTTGCAGAGCACTAGAGAACTCTTTGCCTGCCTGCATGAAACCTGTACCCCACACCTGACTCGCGTACATGCCAGCTGGAATAACATACGTCTTTGCAAGCTACAAGGAAGCATGCGGCCTATCTGCAAGTGTGTGCTCACGTACAAAACGACGAATCCTATAAGCAGATGTAAGCATAGCACGAGCTGCATTTTCTGCCGATATAGCCATGTTCAAGGTCCTGTAAAACATCATGCCAAGATATTTAAACGAGTCCTTATGAGCAAGAGTGTCACTGCCAATCGTAAAAACAGGGAGATTAATTCCTTTTGAGTTGAAGTGCACAACCTCTGACTTTAAGGTGTTGATAACGAGATGCTTCTTCCTAGCATACACATTCAGCCTGCTTAACATGGTTTGAAGAGCACCTGGCTCATTGGAAAGCAATGTTAGATCTTCAGAATACAACATGTGGGTCACGCGAACATTCTCTGTGCCAGTTATTGCCCCTCTCACATCCTCAGCAATCAAGTCAACATCATTGATGTAAAGTGAGAAAAGGAGAGGAGAAAGAGGACACCCTTGCTTAACACCTCGCATAGGATGCACACGTGCAGTTTTTGCACCATCCTTCAAAACATACTCATCAGCAGCATACATGTCTTGGATAATTGACAGCAAAGAAGTGGGCATGCTGATGCGGCGGAGGTGTTGCCAGAGAGCCTCCCTAGGAATGGTGTCGTAGGCTTGTTTGAAATATATGAATGCCGCATGCAATCTACTCAAGTTGTTTGGTCGCAAAGTGCGTGGAGCATGCTGCAGATGGCGAAGAATGAACATAGGCTGAAGTGTATTACGGCCAGGATAGAAGCCAAACTGAGTATCTGGTATTTTGTTAGCCTCTTGGCACCAGTCAGTCAGTAAAGCACGTACAACATTGGCATACATCCTATACATAGTGCCACTGACTGCCAACATGCGATAGCTGTTTGGGTTAAGAAGGGGCCCTTTTTTATACAGTGGGCTTAATTTTGCATGCTTCCAACAAGCAGGGATGCGTGCCTTATCATGGAGCAACTTGAAAAGCTTAGCCACGAAGGGCTCCAAAACATTGACACTCTCTGTACCTCGCCCATTGAGTTTGGGCCGCAAGACAACAGCGCCTTTAATAAAAGGTGCAGCAATGACATCAAAACCAGAAGATGCACTCCCATTTATTTTCTTAATTTGATCCGCAACCAGACTGCGCATAGTATCCAAGCTCGGTGTAGATACAGAATCAGGCTCAGGGATCCAATCAGCACGGGCACCTTGCCGCAACAAAACTTCAGGAGGAGGATGATTACGTCCTAATGGCACTGCAATTTCCCTAGTTGAAAGACCTTGGCGCCCATGAAGGGGACGCTGTGGTTGTTGATGTGTAGCAGGACGAAAATGCTCATTCAAATATACAACCCAGGCTGGTTCAGCCAAGGGTGTTATTTGCGCCCGCTTGGGTTGCCTCAGCATGGCATGCAACTCAGGGTTTTTACTGTAAAGCCTACCCAGGAATGGGCATGAAGTTTGCGAGCAAGTTTACTGGCTCATTGATGGTCCAATCCAAGTTGTTTAAACTGATTCAAGGTATGATCAGTGTAGCAGGTCCCACCAACACCCAGAAGTATAGTGTGGAGAGTCACGACTTTAGCATTAACGAGCTTGCAGAGGTCAGCATGTTGCCGCTGTGCCGCCTCCAACTGTTGTCCAGGCCTCGCGTCTTCACAGTACTTGATTTCAATCAAGTGCACATGCCGCT
This sequence comes from Dunaliella primolecta, assembly GCA_914767535.2. Classification (NCBI taxonomy): domain Eukaryota; kingdom Viridiplantae; phylum Chlorophyta; class Chlorophyceae; order Chlamydomonadales; family Dunaliellaceae; genus Dunaliella; species Dunaliella primolecta. The sequence continues at coordinate 2,597,887 of OU611754.1, read as the reverse complement.
GGTTTACATGGACCCAATCCACATTAATTACCCTCTCATTTTCTGGTAAGGGAGACTCACGGCTATTTGAGCCAATGTGTCTCTCTTTCCTTTATTGATGTAGGGAGAGTTTTCTCTGCCTACGTAGCGTTTCTTTTCTTTTCTTAAACTGGTTAAGGGTGTGCTCCGTGTAGCAGGTCCCACAACACCAAAAGGATGGTGTGGAGAGTCACAACTTTTGTATTAATGAGTTTGCAGAGGTCTGCATGCTGCCGCTGTGCGGCCTCCAACTGCTGTCCAGGCCTCGTGTCTTCACAGTACTTGATTCCAATCAAGTGCACATGCCACTGTTTCACATTCAGTTGATGGGGTTGCCTCACGCGGTTGGCTGTTGTGGCCCTCAGTGTGGGGTTGTGTCTGCTGCATAACGCATGATGGTATGAGCAGGAGGTAGAAGGAAAAGACGTGGGTTTGGCTTTTTAGGGAGTATTCAGTATAGCATCAGGACGGCTGGAGGTGAGTCTAGATCTCTTAGAAAATTTTCTTTGAACGAGGTAAGGGGGTACAATTATGTTTGATGCATGTGCAAGGATTTGAAGGTTGTGCTGGGCCAACCTATCACCACTTCCTATGTCCTTGTTAACCAAGCCTGCTCCCCGAGGGCTTTTGCTCAGAGCTTTGATGATCATTCTTCCAGCAAAATTGTAGCGTTCAGTCTTCATGCTAGAGATGATATGATTTTGGCAGCCTGAAAGCATGTGCAGTGCTCCACCTAATTGATGACAGCCTGGGAGAGGGCATAGTGTGTCAATAAACCTTTTGAAATGAACCACATGTTTTTAGTTATAGAGGGTGCGATATTATACAATGATGCACTTCATGGGTGTGGATATACAAGACATGTTCCTAAAGGCATTGCTGACTCTACAATACTACAAATTGGTGTCACATCAACTCATGTCCTTACCAAGCTGGGGAGGCACAACGAGCACCGTACTCCAAATAATACCTACCTTCATCTTTGTTGCACATTGGGAACCATACCCTCAACAACACGCTGGGGTTGAACCCTCAATTATGCTACTCCCCCCCGCAAGGAAATTATTCTCCTCCGCCACTCCTGGAACCTACAAACCATTGCTGTCTGAAAGGCTGCAGCAAGAATCTGCTTGCATGAGGAAAACCCAACGGTGCTGGAATTACCAACACCATATGTCGAGCTGAATTAGTGCTAATTCAATTACTGCCGCCATCACGCATTCTTCTTATTCACACATTGCCTCAGACAGTCTCACCTCTCTTCATCAAATACGTAAACAGCTTGTTTACCCTGAGAAGCACAAACGACATATTCAAGGGGATGTTCTTAAAATCACATGTTCTCTCATTAACAACTCGCAAACCAAAAAGAAAAGGAAGTCTACGCCAGCCAAGAGGCCGCGTGCATTAAGGAAAGGTTCCTGACTGGCAAGCTAGCAAGGGTCTTACCAAAGGGCCCTCAAGCTTAAACTAGACTAAGCTAGCCTAGGAGAAAGCCAGAAACAAGAGCTAATGATAACGCAAACCAATATTTGTGTCTACAAAGTAAATCTCATGCCGGCATTGCTGGTAACGAATGTGCAGATGCTATTGCTAAATATCAAGCAAGCCAAGCCAATAATAACGTGGCTGATACTGGGATCTCTAGCGCAGGCCCTGGCGGAAATCATTTTTCTCATATATTTTGGTTAGCCAAGGAGGAAAAAAACGAACACAATGCTGGCACATCCACAGCTCCTACACCCAATCCTAAAATCACCTACCTCCCAAATCTTCAAATTGCTCTCAAGTCTCACATGCATACAAAACACAGACTTGGATGCGCAAACTCCAAATCGGGCTACTACTCTTACTATCAGAGCTCCTTCTGCTTCATGTCGAGAAGAAAATCAGCATCCTTCTGCCTACGTAGTTTTCTTTTTTTAATCTTTTTTTCTTTTCTTTTCTCTTTAAGAAAAAAGAATTTAGGCAGTGAGAACACTCCCTACATCAATTAAGGAAAAGGAGACACATTGGCTCAAAAAGCAGTGAGTCTCCCTCACCAGAGGGTAAGAGGGAAGCGAGTGTGGGTCTGGTGGGTTTCTGAAGCATGCAGCCCCAGGGCACCAGAGTTATGTTGAATTTTTTTGATTTCAATGGCACGTCTGGTAGAGGTAAGTTTTTGCGCATATTGCAAAGAGTGGGCATGGAGCTTTCGTGCAAGCTTGGTAGACCTTTGTTGGTCGATCCCTAGTTTTTTAAATGATCTAGGGTATGGGCAGTATAGATAGTCCCACCCACACCAAGAAGGTTCGTGTGGAGAGTGATCTCAGCTCCTTGAAGTTGCTTGCACAATTCACTGTGTTGTTGCTGTGAGGCTTCTAGCTTGGCACCAGGCCTCGTCACGATCAAATACTGCGAAGATACGGTATCTTCGCAGTATTTGATTTCTATCAAGTAAATGTGGCGGTTTTGGACGTTCGGCTGGAATTGCGCTGCTTCTTACTTCATTTCATCATATACTGTGGAGTACCCGATGTGAGGGGGGAGTAGGTAATCTATTTGGGTTAGCAAGATAGCACCGGGGCGGCTGGAGGTGCGTCTAGCTTGACCAGGAATGCTAGGGTCAAAGAGGCAGGGAGGTATAATACGGTTAGAGACTTGCTCAGCGATTTGCAGGTCATGCTGAGCCAGACGGTCTGCGCTGCCTACATTCATATGTATGCGGTTTGACCCATAAGAGCCTTCACTGACCTCCTTCAAAATCATTCTGCTGGCAACGTTGTGACGCTCAGTTACCGTGTTATGGATGATGGGGCATTAACAACCTGAGAGAATGTGGAGGGCACTATCCATACGATGACATTCTGGGAGGGGGCATACAAGGCTAGTGGATCTTTTGAAGCAGGCCGCATGTTTTTTGTTATAGAGGGCACCTGTGCGGTATTGGAAGATTGTACGTTTCATTCGGGTTGTGATACAGTTCATGTTCCAGAAGGCATTGCTAATGCCCTTATTTGTATGAGGTAGCAAGCTCTGGTAGTAAGTGTGATAGCCTGTCTTGCAATCTGCATATCCAAGCCTGTGTTTAGCATGCATGTGGGATTTCAAAGCATCCTTAAGGTCTGGGAAGTATACTAGATCGGGAATGGGGGAGGAAGACTCAAATGCACTCGGTCTTGCCTCTTCTTGATCCAGCCAAGCAACATTGTAGAGGGGGTTGCTGCCTGGGCCAGCGCTAGAAATACCGGTTTCTGTCAGATTGTTATCTTTGAGGCTAGCCTGATACTTAGCAAGTGTGTCTGCGCATTCATCCCCAGCTATTCCAGCATGAGGCTTGACCTTGTAGAAAAAGATTTGACCTTGAGAGGTGCGGGCAAGATTTGATATCCTCTTCAGAACATCTCCTTGTACATGATGTCTGTGCTTCTCTGGGTACAGGATTTACTTCCAGTTGGTGAAGTGAACTGAGGCAATCTGTGGCAACGTGTGTGTGTTTGTGAGTGAGTGCGGCAGCTATTGCAGCCAGCTCAGCTCTTCCTATGGTGTTGGTAAAACCAGCGCGCCATTGGGTTCGACTAGATTATTTGAGTCCCGATCCACATTAATTCCCCTCTCATCTTCTGGTGAGGGAGACTCACGGTTCTTTGAGCCAACGTGTCTCTCTTTCCTTAATTGATGTAGGGAGAGTTTTCTCTGCCTATGTAATTTTTTTCTTTTTTTTGAGTCACTCATGGGATGGTACACACCTGCCCCAATAACTGTCTTGCCGACCTGACCTGGCAGCTGCTGTATGTGAAGGCCCAGGACTTCCAATCTGCAACTTTGAGCTGGAGAATTGGATTGGACTGACAAGGAGTAGGAGCAGTTATGTCTACTGCTGGTCTATTGAGAACCTTGGTGATTTGCTTCCTGTCTAGGGAAAACTTTTTGCACTTCCCTATTCCGGGCATTATGGTGCCTTGCATTGCGGATGGGGACGTTCCTCACATTTCTAATGTACCACTTGGCTTCCAGAATATCCTTGGCTAAACCTCTAAGCCAGGTAGGGTTCTGGTTGTTCAAGTAAACTCTAGCAGCTGCATTCCAGACTGCAATAATTTGTAAGTTCCAGGTATGGTGATGGAGAGCAATTTCCTGGCTGGGCCAGGATTGGGGATTGTTGTATGCAAGGTAATCTTTTGGAACGGTCCCAAGCTTGCAGCAAAGATGCGGGTAGGCAGAGAGGAGTTTGGAGTAGGGATTGGTTATCATCAGCCGACCTCTTGCTGGTAGAAATGTGAAGGTGGCCATAGCCTCTGTATTGAGGATGGCAGAGTAGATAGCATGTCATAGAGCTAGTTTCATGGCCTTCTCGTCATAGATGGGGTGGCAGATGGAAATTCCCAAATATTTGGATGAGAGGGATTGTATTGGGCACCAAAAAGAATGTCACGGGGGTCAGAGCTCCAGTAGTGTAGGTCTTGAGTGTTATAGTCCAAGGGAGAGGCCATTTTCTCTTGGGTGGCGTGTGTCCAATTTTGGAAGGCATTGTGAATGTAGGGTGGAAGCGTCCGTGAAAAGGAATCTTTAATCCTTTGCTCTGATCTTTGTTGTCCAATTTAGTCTTGCGGGCTAGGAATATCCCATTGATTCAGATGCAAAGCTTGCTGGTGGGGGGACAGATACTACTGTGTAATCCAAGTGCTTTGGCTTTGTGGAATGCTTTGTTGGGGACACCAAAGTGATCAGGGGACATCCCAACGCAATTGCCGTCCGCATTGTAGATACACACCACCCTTGATCTGTATATTTCTGGGAGGATAAGGGTTGGTGGGGTAGTTGAAGGGGGAGTATGGGTTGCAGTCACTTCACAGATACGGTATCTGTTGGATTCTGTTTAGGGGGTGCCTCAAGGTTGTTTTGACAAGGTCAATTTCCTGGATCCAAAACTCGTATGAGCCAGTGGGTTCAATATATGTGAGTGGATTTGTGGATGTATATCAAAGATATTTGTGAAGTTCTATGTCTAATTTCTGTTCCCAGGTGTTGCTTGCGTCCGGTTTGTTGAATCCTTGTCCCTCTAGATTGGAGAGGGCTAGGTCCACTGTGGGTAAGAGAAGATTGGGTTTGCTTTGCTGGGCTTCAAATTCTTGCATGCGCTGGTAGAAGGTTGGCCAGATTATTTTTGCATCTTCTGGCTCCCATTATGATATCCAGCTAACCTTGAGCAGCTCTTCTCTATAATTTGTTTCTCTATCGAGTTTGTCTTCATTGCTGAGGCTAGCACAGGCAGGGCAAGCCCAGGTGTCAGGTATATGGACCTCTTGTCTTTGCTCGTCAGTGTAGCAACCAAGCTTTGTCAGGCATTTCCAGTGGTAAGTGCGTTGGCAGACATCACAAATGTACATGTCAAGGTGGGGGGGTTTCCAAGTTAGCTGGAAGCTGCGCAGTGTAGGCAACCATTCTACTCTCAGTACAATGCATGCTGATATGCCTGGATTCAATAAACGCCAACGTCTCCCCTCTGACAAACAACAAACATCTAGAAACCCTACATATCCACATAGAAGTAATCAGGAAGGACTTCTTGTACCTAACCAACCTAGTCCAACCCTCAAGCTCAAAGTCCCTGACTGGAGGACGTGGGCTTACACTGATGGTAGTTGTCAAATCCAGAATGGCATACAAGAAGTTGGAGCAGGTGTCTACTGCCCTCTCACTGACAGCAAAAAATTTGTTGAGCCCAACGGTGCTGGAATTAACAACACCATATGCCGAGCTGAATTAGTGGCAATTGCTGCTGCCATCACGTGCTCTTATTCACACATTGCTTCAGACAGTCTCATCTCTCTTCATCAAATACGTAAACAACTTATTTACCCAGAGAAACACAAACAACATATTCAAGGGGATGTCCTAAAAAACATATCTACCCTCATTAGCAACTCACAAACAAATATTTGTTTCTACAAAGTAAAATCTCATGCTGGCATTGCTGGTAATGAATGTGCAGATGCTATTGCAAAATATCAAGCAAGCCAAGCCAATAATAATGTGGCTGATACTGGGATCCCTAGGGCAGGCCCCGGCGGAAATCATTTTTCTCATTTATTCTGGTTATCCAAGGAGGAAAAAAAAGAGAACACAATGCTGGCACATCCACAGCTCCTACACCCAATCCTAAAATCACCTACCTCCTCAATCTTCAAAACGCTCTCAAGTCTCATATGCATACTAAACACAGACTTGGATATGCCAACCCCGAAACAGGCTACTACTCTTATTATCAGAGTTTGTTACCACTTGTAGATAAGAAAATCAGCAATGCCTTCAGGAACATGTCCTGTATATCCACACCCATGAAGCGCACCATCTTACAAAATCGCACTGGCACCCTCTATAACCAAAAACATGTGGTTCGCTTCAAAAGGTCCACTAACCCACTATGCCCTCTCCCAGGCTGTCATCAATTAGACACGCACTCCACATGCTTTCAGGCTGCCAAAATCATATCATATCCAGCATGAAAACTGAACGCCGCAATGTAGCTGGAAGAATGATCATCAAAGCTCTTAGCAAAAGCCCGTGGGGAGCAGGCTTGGTTAACATGGACATAGGGAGTGGTGATAGGTTGGCGCAGCACAACCTTCAAATCCTTGCACATGCATCAAACATAATTATACCCCCTTAACTCTTTCCAAGAAAATTTTCTAAGAGATCTAGACTCACCTCCAGCCGTCCTGATGCTATATTGATTACTCCCTATAAAGCCAAACCCACTTCTTCTCCTTCTACCTCCTGCTCACACCATCATGCATTACGCAGCAGACAGAACCCCACACTGAGGGCCACAACAGCCAACCGCGTGAGGCAACCCCACCAACTGAATGTAAACCAGCGGCATGTGCACTTGATCGAAATCAAGTACTGTGAATACACGAGGTCTGGACAGCAGTTGGAGGAAGCACAGCGGCAGCATGCAGACCTCTGCAAACTCATTAATGCAAAAGTTGTGACTCTCCACACCATCCTTCTGGGTGTTGGTGGGACCTGCTACACTGAGCACACCCTTAACCAGTTTAAACAACTGGGACTTGACCACCAACGCGCCAATAAACTTGCTCGCAAACTTCATGCCCATTCTGTCATGCATGCCAACAAGCTTGTTACCACTAGGCGTGCCATTGAAAACAAGAATGCTTCTTGCAGCCTGGTTATGGAGCCAGGTGCTTCCAATAACCCTCCAGATCCCCATTAGCGTCTTCTTTTTGTAGCTTCGTGGTGGAGGGGACTCACGGCTCTTCTGAGCAAATGTGTCTCCTTTTCCTTAATTGATGTAGGGAGAGTTTCCTCCGCCTACGTAGTTTTTTTTCTTTTCTTTCCAAATTTATAGGCTCCAGGCCTCTGGGATAGTTGTTGCATATCTGGCAACATCATGATGCGCATTCAATGTAGGTGCAGGCAGCAGTGTACTGCACTGCTAGTAGATGCTTGCTGGTTGAAAGCCAGCTTTCTTGAAGAAAGGCAGAGCACACTTCTCTATTATCATGGGCCCGTAATCTGTGTGGTACTGCTTCTGTTGGGGTGAGGAGTCATTTCTCATGTCCTTTCTTTTAGCTGGACAGGTTCTCCATGCATTCATAAGTGTGATGTCAGTCATTGTAGTAGATGGCGTTGATGTCATAGTTTGTTGTGGTCTCTTGAGCCGGCTTCTTTACAGAAGTTTCTTTGTACTTCCAGACATTAACGTCGAAGCTCCTTGTCAGTCCCATTCCAACCTCCAGATTAAAATTGCAGATTGGAGGTCTTGGGCCTACACAGACGGCAGTTGCCAGATCCAGAACGGCAAGACAGTTATAGGGGCAGGTGTGTACCATCCTATGAGTGGCTCACAAAATCTAGTTGAACCTAATGGTGCTGGTATTACCAATACCATAGGAAGAGCTGAGCTGGCTGCCATTGCTGCTGCGCTCACTTATGATTACACACATATTGCCACAGATAGCCTCAGCTCAAGAAAAGAAAAGAAAAACTACGTAGGCAGAGAAACTCTCCCTACATCAATTAAGGAAAAGGAGACACATTGGCTCCAGAGAGCCGTGAGTCCCCTCCACCACAAAGTTTTAAAACAAAAAGGGTTAATGGGGGTCAGGAGGGTTACTGGAAGCACTTGGCTCCAGAACCTGGCTGTGAGAATTGCTTTTGTTCTCCATTGCACGCCTAGTGGTAACCAGTTTATGAGCATATTTAACAGAATGGGCATGCAGGCTGCGAGCAAGTTTCAAGGCACGTTGTTGGTCAAGTCCCAGTTGTTTCAACTGGTTCAGGGTATGCTCCCTATAGCAGGTCCACCAACACCCAGAAGGATGGTGTGCAGGGTAACAGCTTTAGCAGAAATAAGTCTGCAGAGGTCTGCCGCTGTGCCGCCTCCAACTGTTGTCCAGGCCTCAGCTCACTTCACCAACTCAGAAAGCAAATCCTGTATCCTGAGAAGCATAGACATCACGTGCAAGGAGATGTTTTGAAGGGGATCTCAAACTTTGCCCGAGCCTCTCAAGGGTTACAAGGGTTACAAGGGGTTGGCCTACAGCCCGAAAATCTGGCTGATCGGCTGCTGGTGAAACATTCTCATCCAGCATCAAAAATCGAAACCAGTTCAGACAAAAATTTTGAAAATCTGTGCGAGTCTTGATTTAGAAAAGCATTGACCTCAAGATTAGTCACAACGTGAAAGCTCGCCAAGAAAGGAACAAAATCAGTGTTTGGAAGCTGGGCAAAAGTGTGTAACGGTTTAAAAAGATCAATGAACAGGTCCTTGTATTTTCTGCGCAACTCACACAACTCATAGCAATTGCAGTAGAAAAGAACATGTTTCTCGTCCTGGACTTCAGCACATCCACACTTATCACAAATATTTGAACCACCCAACCATTTACAGGACCTTCAAGCAGTGGGCACGAAGCCTAAACCTACTCACATTCCTCATGACTCCTTTATCAAAATCCTTAAATAAATATGATGGGATACAGAAGGGTGTGCGTGGTGTTTGATTCAAAGGTTTCCCACACCAATGATGGTAAGTCACTGCTTTTCTGTTCACCTCTTGGGGACTTAGGGCGTCCGCTTCCCTCCAAACCTTCTGCTGTATGTACCTCAAATCCCCTAAAAAATCCTGCATGGGTATCTTGGAAGCACTCAGTAATTTCTCTTTAAACACCTCCTCATTGCGCATGCCATTAAATGACTTAGATACATGTGCAGACCAACAAGACTCATCCATATCAGCAAGGTGTAAATCTGCCTTCAGCACTTGGCATAATGTTTTACTGTTAGAATTGAGCATATTGTTGAAAAATTTAACAGTAGCCCTAAACCAATAAAATTGTAAGGGCTCTTGACCACACTCTCTCAATACTGGCCAGTTCGTGGCAGTACTTTTCACACCTAGAAAACGCCTTAGAGAGCATAATAGCCCGAGCCTCTCAAGATCAAATCTTTTTCTACAAGGTCAAGCCTCATGCTGGAATAGCTGGGAATGAATGCGCAGATCAGGTTGCTAAATACCGGGCCTCCCTCAAAGATGGTAACCTGACTGATACTGGAATCCCTGGCGCTGGCCCAGGAGGAAATCCGTTCCACAAAACAACTTGGCTGGCTCGGGAAGAGACAGACTCTAGGCCATCCTCATCCCACCCTTCCTCTCCTTGTCTAAGGCACCTCCCAGACCTTAAAAATGCTCTGAAACCCCATATGCATGCTCAGCACAAGCTGGGCTATGCTGACCGGAAGGCAGGCTACTACACTTGTATTACCTATAAAACAGGCTACTACACTTATTGCCATTGAAGCCAACCTTGCTGGGTTAAAAGCTGATCAATTGAGTGGAAGTCCATGGCGTGAGTGTGAGATACAGGTCTCACCGGGAGGTCTCGAGAACAAGAGAGCAAACGGGGGCCAAAAGCGCAAAACATTTGCGCCATCCGAGAATCGAACTCGGGTCTCGTCCGTGGCAGGGACGTATTCTACCACTAGACCAATGGCGCTTTTCAGGATGCTTCTTTTCTGATTCTTAATGGATTTATTTAATATACATATTTAAACGTTGGGCCACTACCCCACGCTGCTGGCCTAGTCATGTATTCTTTCTTTCCTATTCTTTCCTCTGGGATCTGTTCCATTCTTAGCCCTAGTCCAGAGTGAGGCCCGGGGTATTTTGCTGCCTCCTCAGCTTGTAGTGCCTCCCGCAACTGCTCTGTCTTGTGCCCTGGCTTTGCCTACTAAATAGGATAGGTTCTTGGAGAGGAGAGGGTGGCAATTGGTACAGCTCTGCATAACTTTTTTTTTTTCTGTCCCATCATCACCATCAGTCTTTGGCCTATCCTCTAATCCTGCTGCATCTCTTGTTCCCTGCGGTTCTGCTCATGATGTGGGAAGCATCATAATGACGCTGAGGCCTGCCTAGTTGCGAAAGTGAACATGTTCACTCTGTACACGCCTCAACTTAGGGAAATGCTTCCCTGCATGAAGGGCTACGCAGAATGCAAAATTTTTCTATCAAGTGAAAGAGGCACAACTCCTCAACTTGTGGAGGAAGCTCACCTTTGCTTAGCAGTGGGGGCAGCATGCCTCCAGCGCGCTCACCCTTTTCCGCTCTCACACTTGGGACCAATCCTGGCCACTCTCCTCATCATGATAAGAACCTAAGCCACTTGAGCCACTGAGCCACACTGACCTTGAGCCACACTGGCCCTTGAGCAACACAAGCAAATCAGAGGTTTCTTTTCAGCCAAGCTGCTTCAAAGACTATGCGCTTACTGATTTACCTTCAAGCCCTATACTTTTGCTCTCTGTCTGACTGTGGATGATGCCTATAGTGCCATGGTATAAAGCATTTTCACCCGCTGAGGTTTTGAATTCAATGACACCAACCTTCTAAAACAAAATTTAAATGTTTGTGATGTACATGGAATGAAAAGGCGCCCTTTCCAAATGGATGATCCAGGAGAGAACACCATGTCCTAGAGCGCCTAGTGCGAGCAGGATGAGCAGTTTGGAGCCAGAGAGCAAGAGAAAGTAGCATGCTGGAGGTCACGGGGTTGAAGCGGGTGGTAGAAGGGCAGCCCATCATAGAGGCATGCAGCTTCACTTTGGAGAGGGGCCAGGTGCTGTTCATCACAGGGCCCTCTGGCTGTGGGAAAACCCTGCTCATGAGGTCCATTGCCTGCCTGGACAAGGCACAGGTACCGTTCTAAGGGGCAGGTCCTTTCTTTCAAGAACGAGCAAAAGTTCATCGCGTTGATCAATCCATCGCAGCTCCTTTTTGCTGTCATTGTCAGCGCTGACTGTTCGGTCTTTCCTCAAGCAAGCTGGTTGGTATAGCATCGACTTGTGCTCTTACTCCCCCTTTTTGTAGGCAGGCACCCTCCTCCTGCACGGCAAAACCCCAGAGCAAATCGGGTGAGGGTGCAAGCCAGCATGTGCATGCTTTCAAGGAATGGAAAGGAAGGTGCACAACAAAAGTGGAGACCCACCAGAAGTGGGGCTAGGGTTCCAAAAGGAAGGTGTTGCATTGCACGCTTTGCTTGCTTGCTTTTGGGCTGACAATGCCTGAGTTTGCTTGCAATTGCTGAGCGCATGGTCGGCAGATAGTATCCGTGTGCAGAAAGCCCTGGAACACTGGGCATGGCCCTCAGTCATATGCTTGAGTGCTCAGTCAATGGACACTGGTTACTGGCAATGCACGCCTAACCTAAAGTTTAATGTTAAAATGTCCAGGAATGCACCGAGCACACCTTATAAAAAGCAGCACTCTCTATCCCACACATGCAACCTTGGACACGCACACACAAACAAACACACACACACACACTCAACGTGTCCGCACCCGCCTGTGTGTCCAGGTTCCCCACATGGCGTGCCCATGTTATGTACGTGCCTCAAGCGCGTGTCGCATTAAAAGGCACCCCCACCGAATTTTATTTTGCAGCTCAGGTAAGTTGCAGCTACTGCCAAGAAGTCCTGGAGCGACCCACACTTTCACTGAAAATTTCAGCATTTCACGTGCCATTCCTTAATCTTTGCATGTAAGCCGAGGTCACCTGCGTTTGTGTTCAGGGAACCTCACTAAAACATTGAGAAGGTGTGCATGGTGGCTTAGGCCATGCCTAGGCCTTACTGTACTTGTGTGGCAAGTAGCGCTCACTCTCTGTGCATGCCCGTGGGAAAAGGCGGTACGCAAGCTTTTATGGTGGGCAATATACTATAGGCTGACTGATGGTAAGCCTGCTTAAATGGACACGAATTTGACTGGTTGCCTCTCCGTCATGAGGATGGATTTGTAACAAGCCAACAACTTCTTGAATGCATGTATTCTCTTCTCCCATCACACACACACACACACACACACACACACACACACACATGCACGCGCGCACATGCGCGAGATAATCCTGCAACAGGGTCATTTCATTGTTGCTCAGGGGGAATTGTTGCTTCTTCGTGTGACCTCTTTCTGCATTAGCCTCGACCAAGTTGAGCTTTAGTGTCTGTTAGTGTTCACGTTTTGGCGACTCCACTTTGGCAACAGGAGGTGTGAGAACCTGAGAGCCTTGCCTGCCAAGCATGGGAGGAGATCACGGTTGCAGACACAGAAGTGCTACAGTGTGCTTGGCCACTCTCCATGGGCAACATTTAGGTGTCTTAAAGCATGGGTCAAAAATAGCCACCAAGGTGCCCTCTGTCACTGTCTCTTTGCGCATCTTGTCAACACTAACAACAAGCAGATGCGCCAGCAGCGGCAGAGGTGTCACCTGCTCGTTTTCCCACCAGGAGCACACAGGGTTGTCAGCCCACTGATTGTTGTTGCACAAGTCATGACACATAATCCATGTTGTTAAGTGAGCAAACAGAGAGCACTGCCTCATCAGTAAGTGGGAGCTTAGTGCTCAATTGCTGGCTCCTGGCTGCTGATTCTAATTGCCGATGCTTCCTGCAATTCCAGCACAGTGGTTCATCCCAGCCACTGATTTCCATTCCTGGTGCCTCCGGGAAGTCCAGCTCAGTTCATTGGCACCAGGCTACTGATTCCAATTCCTGGTGCCTGCAGCAATTTCATGCACAGCGCGGGCGACCCAGGGGGGACTTGCTGGCCCTGGCCCATGACATGGGCTTGGCACAGTCCGTGCTGAACCAGCAGTGGAGTGAGCTGTCGGTGCGTAGCTTGCTTGCACAAATTTTGATGTGAAGGGCACAGCATGGGCTTGGCGCAGTCCATGATGGACCAGCAGTGCAGTGAGCTGTCAGTATGCAAAACTGCTTTGACGCTGCTCACTCAGCTGCAACATTTTTTGCACACATCATTGGACACAGAATGAGCTTGGTGAGGTATGTGCCTTACTAGTCATGTTAGAGATCTTGCTTCACTGGAACAAGCCATTCCTGAGTGAGCAAGACCTTTAAGTGGACCTATGTGAGCCACCTTGCGTACCCACTTTGTGCCAGGGGGCGCCCCAGGTGTGGCGCCAGAAAGTAGGCAGAATCCCAGAATTGGGTCCTCGAGAAGGTGCCCCCTGGCTTACCTGACCAGCAGCAATGGTTGGGGACTTCATCAGGAGCATATTCTGGGGGGGTAGGAGCTGGGGCGGAGGTCCAAAAAATTTTGTAACTAAGGCAGGGAAATGCTCACATCTATGCGAGGGGCACAGGGTGCATGATTTGGTGAGCTGGAGAACGGGCCTCCTCGGTAAAGAACTTGATAAGAATTGGAGTTTGTACAGCACCTGTAAAACTGCTGGCGTCAGATGGTGGGGCATGTAAATTCACTGCAGCCCATCACCTTGACGACTCTCAGGTTTGACCATGCCCCAGGCACGCGCACTCCCAGGCATGGGCCCCAAAACTTGGCAGGGGATACTTAAATAACAACAAGACCTCAGATTGTGGCCAGATGCTGCGCTTGCCTGATTTCCAGCTTTGCACCAATTTGCCTGGCAGGTGAGCTCATGCTTTCTTTCGCCCTGAAGTGCTTTGGGATTCATTTTCTACCCCCCCCCCCCCCTCCTTTTTCTCACCCCAATGGATCAGGCTTGACTAAAAATCTACCTAAAGGCCATAACATGGGCCAATCCGGGTCAAAAAATGTGTTTTGGCATCCAAATTCACATGAAATGCCCAAATTTGGCCTAAAATGCCTCAGCAAGTGCCCCTGGCTCACCTACAACGCCTCACCCTCATTTTTTAAAGCAGAATGACCACATGCGTCATTCCTCACTACTCTGCAACCTCAGTTTGCTTGACTTCTAGAGGGGCAAGGACTCCTCATTATTGGGCGTAGCATGGCAGGGCCACTCCAAAGTGAGTGGCTCAGAGCAAGCACATCATGATGTGTTTCCAACATTTGCAGCAATGATGTGTCTCCACTCCGAAGTGAGTGGCTCAGAGCAAGCACATCATGATGTGTTTCCAACATTTGCAGCAATGCAGTCTGCAAGCAAGTCAGCAGTGTCAAAGCAGCTGCAGGAGTTGTTTTGTGTGTGTAGGTATGCATACTTGCTCTGCCCCTAAGGTGTATGCATGGTGAGAGGGCATGGATGCTTGCTTGCTGCTGTTGCCAGCACAGCTAAGATGTCTGAGTGCAAGTTGTGTACAGTTGTGCCTGTAAAGCCATCAAACATGGCCCTTGTCAAATACGGTAGCTCACATTCCTCGTACCTTTTTATGCGCTGTTATTCTTCTGAGGCGGGTCCCAAAGAATTTTAGATGGACAATGAGCATCATCTCCATTTGCAGGGCAAGGAGCCCTGCGCCCTGCTTTGCTACCATCAGTGCAACTACCCGGACAAAAAACATACAAATGCATTCCCAGAATCCTGTACCCAGCAGCATAGCCACCGCAAGTGAAACTTGTTGCAGATATAAGGGGCCAAAAAAACGAGTTGCTCTGGCATTGCCAATCTTCTAGCCACCCACCTGACTTGCGAGTCTGCAAATTGCCATCCCAACTTAACTCTGCAACTGACATCTTGCATTCTCATTGTCCTCTTAATTAGCTTAACTTCTGCACCTTGGCACCCTTTGCTGTGGCATTGCCCTCTATTCATTCACTCAATAATAGAAAGGAAAACTACATAGGCAGCACTCCCTACATTAATCAAGGAAAAGGAGGCGCATTGGCTCAAAAGAGCCATTAAGTCTCCTCCACCACTCAATGTGCCTTAAATTCCTTCATGCAGGGGGGCCAGGCACAACGGGTGATGCTGTGCGTGTGCGCAGCACTCCAGCCTGACGTGCTCCTGTTAGGTAAGGCATAGCAGTTTCAAGTAAAGGTGCTCCAGCCCGACGTTCTTGTGTTTGGCAAGGCATAGCAGTTTCAAGTAAGAGTGCTCCAGCCTGACATACTTCTGATATGTAAGGCATAGCAGTTTCATTAAGAGTGCTCCAGCAGGACGGTCAGGCACGGCACTTTGTTGTACGAGTGCTCCATCTGGGAGTGCACCTGTAAGGTCAGGCGTAGCAGACTTCTGTAAGAGTGCTCCAGCCAGACGTGCTGTTACTTGGTCAGGCATCGCAAGTTGATGTGATCTTTGAAAGCACCAAGCCGGGCCCGGATGCGCATGAGTCTGAATCCTTAGAAGAGGAGAACTCCTAAATATGCAGGAGTTAGGAGCCCAGCAAAAGATGTTGCAACCTTTTTTGTTTTAGCTAATTCAGTAGTAGGACTTGCCCCCTTAGCTTGTTGTGTGACTCCTGCGTGCCAGAATTCTGCTCATGTCGGGAAAACGAAAGGGGATAAGTGCACAAGCAATGGAAGCGCTCCCTTCATCAATCACGGGAAAGGAGACACATTGGCCCAAAAAGCCGCAACCTTTGCTTGCAAAACAATACATCATATGAAGTTGCAATCCTGCTTCCACCCGCCTTTTTAACTTGAATGTGAATCCAGCTCTGCGTGTGGCTTTTTGTGTCCGTCCGTCTGTGTGACCCTGCAGATGAGCACAGCTCTGCGCGTGACCCTGTGTCCTTACATCTGTGATCCTGCAGATGAGCCCACATCTGCGTGTGACCCTGTGTCCACAAAGAAGGTGGAGAAGGCCCTCAAGGGGTGTGGTGTCAGTCTCATCTGGATCACGCACGATCCAGAGCAGCCTTATAGGGTGGGAGGGAGCATGCTGGAGCTACCCACAGGCCGTATTGTGCCTCTGCCGCCTCCGCCGCCGCTTTCAAAAGCTGTGGCGGAGCAGCCATAGCAGGATTATCCGCCCAGTACTTCAAACCTGGCAAAAAGGCAGGCTTACAGGTTTTCCAAAAATCTCAATCTAGCCGCCCTGTCCGCCCTGCAAGACTAGCCAGGGCAGTGACGTCCAATCAGCCAAGCGCAGCTGCAGGAGTGCCTTCTGCCTTGGATTTGCAGCAGCAGCAGCAGCAGCAGCAGCAGCAGCAGCTGCCCGAGCAGGGACTGCCACACCTTGACCCTGCCAAGTGTGTCTGCAGCAGCCAGGGCTGGGACCTTTACCCAGCAATAGCAACCGAAGCAAAACGCTCTGCCCAGCAAGTGCAGCCTCAGCAGGAACCCTTATAGCATGTGTTCCTTCATTACAACGATAACTTGCTCTCTGTGTGGGAGATGATTAACCTGTGAGCAGCCAACAACCACCTTGACACATACAGAAGAACACATGTTTTCCTTGTTGCCTACCCGTATTGAATTTTGGAAATAGCAACGAGCGTGCTTGAAAAGCGTGTAGGCATGCATGTGTGTATTGTCATGCCAATGATGTGCATGCATGTTCTGTTCCTCCATAATATGAAATGCACTATGTTGCATGGCTGACACAGTTGTTTTGTCTGGCTGCTTCCTATTCAATATCCATTTATCCCATTTCGTCTGCTTTACCAAGGTTTCATTCACATCTTAATTGCCATGATCAGCCTCTGCCTTTGCAATAAGGTTAGGTATCATGGGGGTTTTGGCCTTCAGCCAGGTGGTTGACTGCTCAGCCTGCTGGTCAATGCCAGACTCACAAAAACATCCATGATATCAGAAATGAAGATATACAACTGATTTGAATCTTGCCTCATAAATTGAAAGACCAACCTAAGCTCACAATAGTAAAAATCAGAAGCACCAAGGGAAATTCTTGTCTGTGGGGAAGCTTCAAAGAAAAGATGCGTGGAATCGTTCCCAGCACACACACTGTCACAATTGCAAAGGAAGAGGGAATGTTTCTCATCTTGCAAAACATGTAAGTCACAAGAATCACAATGGCTAATTCTGCCAGGCTGCCAACAAGCTTTTTCAACTCCAAAGGTGTAAGCACAAAGTCTAAACCTAGAGACATATGCTGCACTCTCCTACAAGGGGGGTTACAAGGGGTTGGCCTACAGCCCGAGAATCTGGCTGATTGGCTGCTGGTGAAACATTCTCATCCAGCATCAAAAATTGAAATCAGTTCTGACAAAATTTTTGAAAATCTGTATGAATCTTGATTTAGGAAAGCATTGACCTCGAAATCATTCAAAATGTGAAAGCCCGCCAAGAAAGGAATAAAATCATTGCTTGGAAGCTGAGCAAAAGTATGTAATGGTTTAAAAAGAAGATGAACAGGTCCTTGTAATTTCTGCGCAGCTCACACACCTCACAGCAATTGCAGTAGAAAAGAACATGTTTCTCGTCCTGGACTTCAGCACATCCACACTTATCACAAATATTCGAACCACCCAACCATTTACAGGACTTAACCTTCAAGCAGTGGGCACGAAGCCTGAACCTACTCACTTTCCTCATGACTCCTTTATCCAGATCCTTAAATAGATGTGATGGGATACAGAAGGATGTGCGTGCTGTTTGATTCAAAGGTACTCCACACCAATGATGGCAAGTCACTGCTTTCCTGTTCACCTCTCGGGGACTTAGGGCGTCCGCTTCCCTCCAAACCTTCTGCTGTATGTACCTCAAACCCCCTAAAAAATCCTGCATGGGAATCTTGGAAGCACTCAGCAACTTCTGTTGAAACACCTCCTCTTTGCGCATGCCACTAAATGATTTAGACACATGTGCAGACCAACAGGACTCATCCATATCAGCAAGGTGTAAATTTGCTTTAAGCACTTGGCGTAGTGTTTCGCTGTTAGAAACAAGCATTTTGTTGAAAATTTTAACAGTAGCCCTAAACCAATAAAACTGTAAGGGCTCTTGGCCATACTCTCTCAATACTGGCCAGTTTGTGGCAGTACTCTTCACACCTAGAGAACGCCTTAAAGAGCATAGTTGCCTTTTTTGTAATTGGCTTTTGAACTCACTGCCTTCTTGTATGTACTCTGTACCCCACACTTGGCATGCGTACATCCCAGCCGGAATGCCATACACCTTACAGAGCCAAATCAGAGCATGTTGCCTATTCCTTAGATCATGTTCATGCACAAGCTCCTTACTCCTTTGCTGGGCAGCCATGTACGGCCGCACCGCATGCTCCTCAGACACCTTCAAATTCATGTGCTTGTCCACAAGCATACCGAGGTATCTAAACTGCTCTTTCTCTGGAAGAGCCACGTCTCCATACATGAAAGTAGGCAGAGAAGAACACGACCTACTATTAAAATGCATGATGTATTGACAGTCAGCCCCTTTCTCATTGCATAAGCTCGTAATTTGTTCAGCATAACTTGCAATTCACCTGGATCATTGGTAGTTAAACTCAAGTCGTCTGCATGTAGCATGTATGAAACGCCATTCACTCCATCCCCTGTCACAGCACCTCTGATACCTTCACTAATATCTCTGGCCATGTCAATGATGTATAGAGAAAACAGGAGAGGGGACAGGGGACAACCTTGCTTAACTCCATTTGTTGGACGCACACGTGCCCTTTTATCCCCATCCATCAGAATATATTCATCATCCTGGTACATTTCCTTAATGGCCTGGAGAAATAGTGCAGGCATGGCAATTTGTTGTAGGAGTTCCCAAAGTTGCAAACGAGGCACAGTGTCGTATGCTTGAGAGAAGTCAATGAAGGCAGCATGCAGCCTAGGTGATTGCCGTGGCTTGAGCTTTTTTGCAGCATGTCTTAAGTGCCTCAGGATGAAGAGTGGATGCAGAGTGCTCCTACCGGGGTAAAAACCAAATTGGGTGTCTGGGACCTTATTTTTCTGGATACACCAATCCGTCACCAAGTCTTTCAGCACATTGGCATAAATGCGGTACACCACCCCACTGACAGCAATCATCCTGTAGTTCCCAGGATTTGATACAGCTCCCTTCTTGTGAAGGGGACTCAGTTTTGCCACTTTCCAAAATGCAGGGATCCTAGCTTTATTCAGAAAGACCCTGAACATGCGTGCTATCAGAGGCACCAGCACGTTATCATGATTCACTCTCCGACCACGCTCAATGGGCAAACAGGCATGTTTAAGGAAGGGTATAGGAATTCCTTCTCATCCAGATGAAGCACCCGCATGTAACTTCTTGATGTGGGACCCGATCATTCCTCCCAAAACTGTTGTACTAGGAGTTCCAAGCAGTCAGGTTGAGGAACCCACCCAGATTCAGCACCTTGTCTTAAGAGCACCTCTGGGGGCGCGTGGTTACTACCTAAAGACACAGCCATATCTCTTCCTGACAAGCAAGTAAACCTAGCAGTCCTTGTAGAACAACCATGCCCACCTTCTTGCGGCACAACTGTTGGTTGTACTCGAAAGTGGCTTTGCAAGTGCTGGTTCCATGCTGTTGTTGTGACTGGAGTAATGTGTGAGCCTCACCTGAGGTCTGCCTCTTCCGTAACATGGCATGGACTTGGGGGTCCTTCTTAAACAATCTATCCAGGAAAACAGCACACTGCTGCCTCTTATAACTTCGCTTTGTCGCACGGTTGCACCTTCCGCTTTCCTTCCTCAGGAATTGGCATGCATGCTTTGCTTCACCGCGCTTCACTGCCTCGATAAACATCTTCCGCTTCATTCTGCATTCTTCATTAAACCAGACAGGGCTCAAAGGCCCTTTCTGCTTCCTAGCACGCACAAAAGCACACTTGGCCAAGGATGTCATGCCAACTGCTCTATCGCTTGCAGCAGCAAACTGTTGAGCATGAGGCACGTCATTCAAGGCTGTCAGAACCTGGTGAGTCCAACTGCCCTTTTTATCAGCAAGTCGTAGGTCTGCTTGCGCAACTTGGCTCAAAAGGGCATTGCTTGTACTGAGAAGAGAGTTCCAGAATCTCATGATACACCTGAACCAGTAAAAATAAAGGGGCATCTGTCCCGTCTCTCGAAGTAAGCAGTGCGTTTCTGTTGCTCTCTTAACACCCAAAAGAGACTTGAGGAAGCCTGTATGATAGACATGTGCTTTAGTTTTCGCTGATGACTCGAAAGAAAGTTTGTCTGTAGCCCATATTTGGCATCCGTATAAACCTGCTGTGAGTGCAAAGACTTGAAAGAGCCAAAGCATGGCATGTTTCCTATTCAAGATACCAAGTTCAGCGCCAGCCTTTTGTACTCTGGCAATGCCTCCCATAAAGTTACGTGCCATTTGGCTTGTAGCAGCATTCATTTTGCCATCACGTCTCAGTAGAACTCCAAGGTATTTAAATTCTGTAACAACCTCAAGGGCTGTGCCATTGTACTCAAAAGTAGGCAGTTGCGTAGAATCTGCGCTGAAAAAAACCATGACCTTGGTCTTGTTTGTATTGAGTGTCAGCTCTTTGTGGCGCGCATACTCATGGAACCTATTAAGCTGGAATTGCAGGTTTTCTGCAGAGTTTGCAAGAACCATCGTGTCATCTGCATAATCACAATGGGGCACCTTGGTTGTTTCTGTGGCTGTAACAGCCCCTCGTCCAGAATCTAAAAAACGGTCCATGTCATTGGTATAGAGGGTGTATAAAAGAGGGCTCAGTGGGCACCCTTGTTTCAACCCCTTGTTTGGGGCCACTTCACCTGACTTTTTGTCTCCATCAACAAGAACGTATACCCCCCCTTGGTACATGGCCATGATGGCTTGTAATAAGTATCCAGGTGTGTTCATTCTCTGCAAGTGTTCCCACATTCGCTTCCTCTGGACATTGTCATAGGCAGCTTGGAGGTCCAGAAATACTGTGAAAAGTTTTTTCTTTGTTAACTTGGCTGTTGAAAGGGCATGTCGCAAAACAAAGAGGGGTTGATTGGTGTTTCTTGTTGGGCAGAAACCAAATTGTGTGTCAGGAATTTGGCCTTCAGTAAGGGCCCACTCTGTCAAAAGATCACGCACAACATTGGCATAAAGCCTGTATACACAGCCATTGATGGCAAGCATTCTGTAATTTTTTGGATCGCTCAGTGCATCTCTTTTATAAAGAGGGGTAATTTTTGTTTTTTTCCAAGCTTGTGGTAGCACACCAGCTGACAAAAGCAAGCGGAACAAATCTGTCAAAAAAGGGAGTAAAACATTCTCTGTCTGACGTTTCCCTCGGTCATTTGTGTATTCCCTTTCTGCATGTTTGATAAAAGGGGTTGAAAATGGATCGAAGCCCGGGCTGGAGTCAGCATTCATGCGAGAAATATTTCTCTGCACGTAGGAAGTCAAAGTTGCTGCATCTGGAACGTTGTAAGAATTGAGACTGGGTTGTATTGGAGACTCAGCAGTGTTTGACCTGTTTGACCTCTGTCTGTATCTTCCGCCAGGTCCTGGGGGTGTTGCAATTTCAGATGGCGTGGCTAGTCTAGATCGAAGCTGGTCACTCAGTGTTTGGTGTTTGTGGGGTAACCTGGATCGAGTGCTGTCTCTGGTATAACCATCCTCTTGTGTTTGAACAAAGTGTTGCTGGAGATGTTTAGTCCAAATGTCTGCAGGAATAGGGGTTGTGTGCTTGTGTTTGTAAGCTCTCATCACTTTGTAAGCGTCTACACTGCGTGAATCAATGAGGTCAACTATTTCCTGAGCCTTTTGTTTCTGGTGAGCTCTCTGTCTCGTTCTGCAGTATGATTTGTAAGCACGTTTGAGGTCTGCAGCAGGTAACCTGTATTTAATATGACGTCGTATTTCTGCTTTGTAAGCTCTGCATGTTCCATCAAACCAAGGTGCCATGGGAAGGCCCAGTCGTGCTCTTTGTGGTTTGTGTTTTGCGACCATGTCAGCCATTTCAGCAGCATGTTGGATAAAGGAAATAAAGCAGTTGTAAGCAGAATCAGGATTGCCACCTTGTATGGCTTCATTGAACATCTGAGGGACACGCTCATTTTCCATCAGGTTGGCCACGTATTTCTTTAAGAAATCCTCTTTCCAGATGAGCCTCAGTTCATTATCTCTCTGCTTCATTGTATGTGTGAGAAGGCGCACGTCAAGGTGTGGTAATCCATTCACAACGAACTGGCACGTCAGAGGTCTGTGATCCATGAGGTCAATGTTTGATATAACCTCTATTTCATGGCAGCATGAGTATAGGTCAGGAGACATAGCCATGTGTTCTGTCCGTGTTGCGTTTGGAGTGGCAGCAGCGTTGTAGCCAAAGAAAGTGGGTTGACCTACATCTCCTCTACCTCGTCCAGTAGTAAGTATCAGTGGCGTGAAGACAGCAATGTCCAACAAACACTCTCCTGCTGTATTTTGGCGAGACTTGTGACACTGGCATGCGCGGGTCTCTTTGAGCTGCGGGAATGATTCTAGCAAGTAAGAAAAAGGCTCAATAAAAGGGTCTGGCTGGTGGTCAAGGTGCGCATTAAAATCCCCCATCAAAAACAAGTGAGAGCAGTTGGCTTGGGCCTCAGAAACCTCTAATTGCAAGTCAGAGAACATCTGCCGAATAATGAATTCGCTCCGAGTGCCAGATTGGGGGTTGATGTAGATTGCTCCCAAAATCACTTTTCCTTCCACCCCAAAAACAGAGCCACAGATTTGTACCCAAACAGCTTGGATAGAATCGGAAACCTTCCAGATACGGACAAGGTCATGTAGACTGTTGTGAATATAAATTGCAACTCCCTGCCCTTTTCGCCCTTCAAAATCCACTGTATTGTGAAAGCATTTGTTGTGCGTGTAGAGATGAGAACTCAAGGGTGTAAGGTCACTCACTCGCGTTTCCAGCAGCACAGTAATGTGGTTCTCCCTCACATGAGTAACCAGTTGATCCAGTTTGTCAGAGTAAGTAGTTTTTGGTATTCCGTCACAGTTTAAAACAGAACATTTAATCCGCTTGCATTTGTCAGCATGGCTGCTCAAGCCCTATTGGTTTGCAATTTGGCCAATATGTCTGTCAGTTTGAGCACTGGAACCGTAGCAAGCATGAGGTTGTTGAGCAGCTTGGGCAAGGGCTTGCAGCACTGCGGGGGAGGGAGCTGAGGGGGTTTGCTGGGCTGGGAAAATCCTGGCGCGTAGCTGACGCTGTGGAGGGGGGGGCATGTTGCGTGGGGGTGGAGGGGGCATGCTGCGTGTAGGTGAGGTGGCGTTTGCTGTACCAGGTGAGACTGCCTGGCGCTTGTGGGGGGTATACTGGCTGCGCACGTGCTTAGGAGTGGTGCGTGGGGGCGGTGGGGGTTGCTGCTGCTGCTGCTGCTGGGGAAAGGGTGTTTGGCGCGTATGGGGGAGAGTGCTTCGCTGCTGCTGCTGCTGCTGTTGGAAGGAGGTTGGGCGCACAGAAGGGGGAGTGTTTTGCTGTTGCTGCTGAGTGCGGGGGTGTGCTGTTTGGGGCTTTTGCTGCTGGAGGGGTGCTATCATTGCCTGCGCTATCTGACGCGCTCGAGCTCGTCTGTCTCGGTCTGCTGTTGCTGCTGGAGGAGGAGCGGGCTGCTGCTGGTTGGGGAGAGGGGCCTGGTTCCTAGGAGGGGGAGTCTGTTGTTGCTGCTGCTGCTGCTGCTGCTGCTGACGGGGAGGGTGAGTTGCTTGGGGTGTTTGCTTCTGGGCGGGAGGGCGTGTGTTCTGGGATGTAGAGGGGATTGTGCGGGCTTGTGACTGCTGCTGCTGCTGCTGCTGCTGGGGAGTGCGAGGGGCGAGGAGTGGGCGGAGGTGCTTGGTAACTGTTGCGGCGTTGACCGAGTTGAAGGGTTGGCCTCGAGCCGGGGGGCGTCCTGCCCAGAGGTGACGGACGAAAGGGTACTCTAATGCTGCTGCTGTCGGCCTCTCCTTGAACATGATTTTGTCACCCCTCGCCTGGAAGGAGGCGTCTGTGAGGCCGGTGTCCCTGGCCACCTTCTGCAGCCGGATGGCCAAGTCGACCAGGGTGTTCTGGAGGTGGGTGCGCTTGTGTTCAAGGACGGCATGTGTGCTGTTGGGGCTGGCGCGGAAGGAGTGATATGCTGCTGCTGCTGCCTCTCCGCTGGTGAAGTGCACCAACATGCGTGGCTTGCCCAAGCCATTGACCCGCAGCTGCTCAACATACTCAATGCTTGACGGCTCGCAGCACAAAAAACGTGACACGTCGAAAGGAGAAGGAGCGCAAGGTAAAGCAGCCGTGCTCTTGGAGCGGAGATGTCGAACAGAGTAAAGTTGGACCCTTTCAAACTGGTCCTGCGCACGTTGTGCTTGAAAATTCGCAAGAGAAATCCCTGCAATAACTTCGAACGCGTTGTGCTTGTCGCAGGGAGAGGAGAAGGGGTCAGTGTCAAGAGCAACATCTGCTGTTACGCGGTTAACCTCGTAACCGCGTAGGGCTTTGGCCAGTTCCTGATTAACGCGTGTTTGCTCGCGACCAGAAAGATCGTTAAAAAGCCTTTGTATTTCCTCGTCGTCCTTCCTGGACTTTGTGCGGAATCGCTCTTCCATCCGGGCCTCAACATCCTTCACCAACACCTTCAGCTCCTCCGACAACACCTTGCTCAGCTCACGGAATCGTGTTTCCAGCAATTTTAGACATTCATCTGCAGCCATGTTGATCAGTCCGAATTGAGTATTAATTTTTTTCAGGTACAGCTATGTAACCCTTCCCTTCCCTTCCCTATCGCTTGCAGCTTGCACAATTAGAGAATGCACACAAAAAGCAAGTTTGTTGACATCACCAGCGGACTCTGCTTCTTGGGACTGATCCAAGAGTTCCACATTGTTGACTAAATGCTCTGTAAATGCAAGAGCCTTCTCCTGATTCCACCGCAACATCAGCTTGTTATCACACAACCCTGCCATACAAACATGGTCCCATTCAGTTCCTGCATCCATTCTTCCTGTTCTGCCACCTACTTCAAAAACCATGCTGAAGCCACAGTGATCAGATGCAAGATTTTCTATCATATACCAGGTCCTTATCAACACTTCTGCATCATCATTCATGTTTGGCTGGAATTTTTCTTGCTCATGTCCCTAATGTTCTCCGGGGGGTGCTAGGCACAAACACTTGTAGAAACTTGTCTTGTTTACTGTTTCACTGCCTGCGTAGTTTTTCTTTCTATTTCTTTCTTTCCTTGTTTACTTGTTGTTAACCTTGTGGAAGCTGGTGAGAATGTTTCACCAGCAACCGATCAGCTAGAGATTCGGGCTGTAGGTTACCAATGTAAACCCATGTAAACCCATGAAAATTCAGACATTCCTGAAAAGTCCACAGACATTCCTGAAAAGTCCACAGACATACCAAGCTGACTATACCCATCAGGGAAACCCAAAGGACGTAACACAGTTGCCCAGATGGCATCATAGTACTCCCCCTGTAAGGCAGAAATTCTGCTTGCTCTCCTAGACACATTAATCCAAAAGGCAGACATTCACCTCATTGCATTGAAACCCTGTTCAGACACTAAACCTGAACAGACTCTATAAATTACTCAAGGTCAACACATGCACACCACATAGAGAAACACCCTCTGCACAAAAGCGAAAAAGAGGCGCCACCCTAACAAGAAGGACAATCGGGAATGCTCTATTTTGTGACAATAAGGACAGCCAGGACTCATCCGCTCTCCAGGAAGCGCCATGGAATTATGGAAGGAGGCTTGCCTCTGCCCTGAGCAGCTTTGCATGGAATGCCGCACTCCATCGAGTAAAAAAGGCACCGTTTTGCATTCATGCATGGGAACGTGCCTGCTCAAGATGTGTTTACAGAGCATATCTGCGCTGTGGAGAAGCACAGCATGCATCTGCTTGTTACGTAACACCTCGTATACGAGGTCTGGAGCACTTGCGAACAGTGTGCACGTGACAAAGTGACAACGGTTCCAAAGTGCTGACTCTCACCTATCTGATTCCTGTACCATTCAAGCGCGCACACGCAGCTGCCTATTCTCTAAGAGACAACACCATCGGCCTCAGCTGGATCGGTCACCCTGGTACTGCAGCAGACAAACGCCCCAAGCGTCTCAAAAAGAACAGCAATGAGTACTGTGGCCGCGATTACCAAAGTGCTATTTAAGTACTGCTATCACGCCAAGAATCGAATGAAATAAGGTTTCAGGGCCGTCAAATAAACTCCTCCGTTTCTAATATACACCATTCCCCTTGATCAGGCTAAACATCACATACACATTCCACAGGCTGTGCAACACTATGGGGGGCAGCAGGTTTCGAGTCTTGATGAAGATGGCTGAGAAAACGCTGCCAAGCATCAGCAACGGCAGGAAGGTCTGCAAGCATAGGGCACGGCAAGAAGGGAAGTACTCAGGCAGCGTGTTGATTGCAGATGGTTAAGAGCACTCTGCTCAGCACTTGCAGCAGCAGAAGGGCCTGCAAGCATAGGGCAGGGGTCTGCAAGCATAAGAGAGGGGTCTGGAAGTAAAGGCAAAGGTTTGCAAGCATAGGAGAGGGTCTGCAAGAGCAGAGCAAGGGTCTGCAAGCATAAGGCAAGGGTCAAGTTGTTCCCGACTTGTCAAAAAATGTTCGCCAACACTTCAGAAAAACTAGATGTGTGGACATCAAAGTTGTTAGATGACCCAGCCTGTTTCATGCAGCATGTGGATGCAAATGGCTGAAATCACACAAAGCGCAGGACATAACAAGAAGGAAAGCGTCCAGGCAGCGTGTGGATGTAGATGGCTGAAAGCACACAACTCAGCATCAGCAGGGGCAAGCAACCACTTGAAACGCGAGCAGGAAAGCTGAGCATTGACACAAATGGCTGAGGCATACAGCCCAGCATAAGCAACAGCCAGAAGACTTTCTAATATAAAGAATGCACAATCTTGCTTTAGGGCTGGAAGAACACCTTTCATGGTGAAAGTGGCAACCTTCCAAAATGTTTGACATACACGACAGCAGGAACAAATGAAGCCTCAATCCTGCATGGAGCAGCGTCTCAGAGGACGACATAAAAAAATGCACTGCTGTGTGTGTGTGTGTGTGTGTGTGTGTGTGTTTGTGCGCGCGCGCGCGTGCACAAACACAGAATTTAATTGCAAATACAAACATCAAAAGATAATGTGTTCACGACATTCATGCTTGCGCACCCAAGACTGGTGCCCGAAGTGAAGTGCGGCCAAACATGGATTTTTCTCCGACAGATGGATTAACAACATTTGAACTCTGATGCACTTGTACAAACTAGTGCTCAGAGTGTGTGCTCAGAGTGTGTGTGACACCAGGTGCCAGAAATGGCTCACATGGCAAGGAGGTATAGCTCCTGCAGGTGCATGCTATGCTCTTTGTTGCCACCTCATAACTGGCTTGCTACCGCACGTGTAAAAGCGCTACTGTGCTTGTGAAGATAAAACAAGAGAGTCTCCAACACACTCATGCTAGTACACACACATACGCACACATAGACACACACACACGCACACACACGCGCGCACGCGCACACACACACACGCATGCACACGCACACACGCACACACACGCACGCAAACGCACACGCACACACGCACACACACACGCACACACACACACACACACACACACACACACACACACACACACACACACACACACACACACACACACACACACACACACACAAGCGCGCGCGCACGCGCGCACACACACACACGCACACACACACACGCACACGCACACACACAAACACACACACACACCTGGTGCCTGAAATGACACATGGCAAACAGTAGGGAGCTGGCGCCAGCTGCTAGGTAGGTGGGCATGTAGCGTGTCATCGACGTCAGCAAAAAGCCCCGGAAAATGGCCTGCAGCACAGGGATCAGGCACACTATAGTGATTGCCAATACAAATGGGGAGATGGCCAGAAATGAAAACAGCAAGGAAAGCGGTAGAGGGGAGGCACTGATGTGTAAGCTACCCAAATGGAAAGCGCTGGAAATGGTACAGACTGCACACAGCAGCGAACAAACAAAACCAATTTAATTTACCTCCACCACCACCCGCCAGCACCTTATCGCAAGTTTGATGAAGAAATAAACCCAATACCAAATATGTTCAGGAATGCCAAGGAAGGCATCCAAAATGAGGTGTAAAACGATCCAAGCAGAGGAACATCACAGCAGTGTTCGTCACATACATTACGTGCTTGGCATAAATTTGCTAAGGCTTATGCACACAGGCCTACGCATACACGTAAAGTTCCATCTTGGGTGTGTGTGGTGTGAACTTGCAGATGCGTCGGTTTGCTGAGGCTTGAGTACACATCTCCTGAACGATAGCTGAGGCTTGAGCACACATCTGGAGACTTTTTGGGGCCTAAGCACACATCTGCTTCTGCATAGGACACCATGATGCTCACAGAGTACACATGGATGCAATTACATCTATGCCCGCAAAATGACAATCAACAAATGCCAAAGGTCAACCACTCAATCAACGTCACATCTATGCCCACAAAATGACAATTAACGGACTTCATGAAAAAGGTCAATCACTCAATCAATGTCAAATCGATGCCCACATGGCACTCACTATAAAACGGTCACGTTGCAGCGCTGGGTCACAGGCATTGCCATACACACAAGAGAGCCTGTCCGCATTGGCACAGTCATGTGCTACACCTCTACAGAGGCTCCCCCACACGGCGCCAAGCATTCATATAGAACACACAGCAAGCTGAGTATGAAAGGCAGGCTGGACAATTGGCAAAGTGATTCTACAACAGTACTTCACACAGGCCCTGAGGGGCTATTGGCCATTCATCCACGACGGAGAGATCGAGTGTTGACAAATCATCCACACCGACCCCAACCCCCATTTTCAACCCCCACTTGTCTTGAATTCCTAGCCACCATGCTACAGCTTGCCTCTTCAAAACCAGTGTGCAAGCTGGTACGACGCTGAAAGTACCTGAAGGTGTCAACCTACTTTGCTGGACACGCTCTTTCTCGCGTTTCCCCTCAAACACCAGAAAAACAGTACATCCAAAAGCCATAAAAATGGGAGGACCCCAGATCGCTCTCCTGGCATCAGATCACCCTAAAAAGGCCAACAGCTCCACGCTCAGACCATTTTCCACTCCCAAAAAGATGTGGTGTTTGTGTCCTCTATACACATACTAACATCCTGGATATAAAATAAACAGACGGATATGGTCAAAAATTGAATTTTTTGGCACCCTCTGTGCAGGTTTTCAAAAAGGGAAACAGTTGGGATTCTGTGTCCCACCCACCGCTGAGTCTTTTCACTCCAAAATTTTTGCAATGTTTTTTTTAAAGCAAATACAACATATCACCAAAGACCACCCAGTTTGGTGCAGTGGGTGATTGGGCATGGAGATTCGGTGGTGAACAAGTAGGGTTCACGCCGCAGCTAATTAAGCATGTTCTCCGCATCTGGCAGATACGAATTCTAATGCTACCAAACAGGGAAACAGGCTACCAAAGGAACCCAGGTTTGAAAGCTGCCCGTCAAAAATAAACTATGTAGGGAGCATGCAAAAAAAGGCAATAACAGGCCTCAAATAACCCCCTTTGCTGAAGTATGCTCCATTGGTGATCCTTTCATCCAATTCAACCTTCCTCTCCTCAAAACCCCCACCTTTAGCTCACCTCCTCCTACATTGGTGCACAAATGGACCCGATGCTGACGCATGCTTCATGGGAGGTCCATCCATCCATATCTACCATCCTCTCATTCGAAACTCCGATCTTGAGCTCACCTCCTCCCAAATAGGTGCACAGATGGACACGACGCTGAAGTAAGCGGCATTGGTAATCCAGTCCCCCATACTCAAGGACGCTTCCATCTGACCTCCCCACCCATCAGCTTCCACGGGTAGCCAGCTCTGCAGGGCATCAGCCACAAGCAGCAAACAAGTTTGCATTTCCATTAGCACGGGGGGAAAAAGAAACAGAAAGGACGCCTCAATCTGACCTCTCCACCCATCGGCTTCCACGGGTAGTCAGCTCTGCAGGAGCCGCAAGCAGCAAGCAGCTTCACATCACATCTCCATCAGCATGAGAATGTGCGGGTTCTCAGCATGCATAACCATTTGGCCACCCCAGCCGTCTGCTTCTACTGGGTGACAGCTCTGCAGGTGAGTGCATGCAGCAAAGATGAAATAATCTAAGCGCGGGAAAAGTGGCACTTACAAAACACCAGCCCCAAGCAGCAGTTGCAAGGCTGCAAGATTATAGAGCATTCTTGGACATGTGGCCCAGACGCCTCTCTCAAAGCAGCCAGCATTGTTGCAAGGAAGCCTAAAGTGGAGGTTGCTTCAGGATAAATGCTATTGACGTACAAGAAGAGGAAGTTAGAGCAGGAGGCATCATCTTTGCCCATCCATGCACGGCATCAAATGTCTATACTACCCAAATAACATCACGGTATATAACAGTATATAGCGTTTTAGGTCCCTCGAAATATAACAGTGCCAAATCGGGGCAATTTTGGACCCCTGCCCATCCCAAACCTCATAACATAATAATAGAACCATGGCGGACGTCATGGAAGGGGAGGCCGATTGGATGAAGTTGGATAAGGAGGGCAAGCAGTCCTACCTGACAGACTGTTGCACACCTGCTTACATCCTGAGCAAGCTCACAAAAGGGGCCCCCAAGAAGTGGGAGAGTGTTTTCAAGGCATTGATTCAGCCAGAGTGTGGGGGCCTGTGTGTGCTGGAGTGCAAGCGATGCAAGGATAATGTCAGCCCTGGCGACCCATCCCAGGCAGCTCAGCGCCACAAGTGCAAGGCAGAGGCACTAGCAGCAGCAGGCGTTCGAAGCAGCCCCAGGAAGCAGCCCCGAGAGGAGAGCGAGGTCGTCGAAGTCAACTGCGTTGGGTAGCCCGTTCAGCAGCCCGCGAAGAAACAGAACATCGCAGCCTTCACCATCACAGCAACACAGAACAAGCAGCTTCACAGGCTGCTGGCCATCCACGCCATCAAAGAGGAGGTCCCGTTCCTGAAGCTCGAGTGCCCAGCGCTGAGGTGATTGGCTTGCATGCTTGCATGTTTGCAGCCATTAGCAGCAGTAACAGCAGGTGCAGCAGCAGCAGTCATGCAGCATCCACGGTGTTGAAAAGGATTCATGCCAGCAAATGCAGCTTGCTTGATTGCACTTGCAGGAAGGCGCTGGCTGTGGTGGGCGTCAGCCTCAAAGGGGAGAAAGCCTTCCGTACCGCGCTACTAAACCAGTTGCATGATGAGTGCAGGGAGGGAGTGTTTGCAGAGCTGAAGAGTTTGCTCGTAAGAGTAGAATGTCTGTGCATGCATCTTGCTTCCATCATGCATGCAACATGCATGCAGCATGCAATTTGGGGGAAAGTGCTTGTGAGACTCCGTCCACAACATTGAATTCTTGGCAAAAACATTCCTAGTGTGCCTGCCACATGCAGGAGAGCCCAAACTTTGCAGGCATTTTCATCTGCTCTGATGGATGGAGGTGCAAATCAGAAAGTACGGGAAGACCAAGGCTATCAGCTCACACTGCCCAACGCGCTGGGGCATTGCAGTCATGATCATCAAGGACCTGATGGACACGGAGGATGCACTGCGCGCTTTGGTGGGGAGACCAGACTGGGCGTCATTGGCCAATGCCAGCCAAAAACTCAGGTAACTTTGCTCAGCTCAAGCATAAGTGCCTGGTGGAAATTTGCAAAGCATGGGCAGCAAATTTCTCACACACATACATACACACACACACGCACGCGCGCGCTTGCGCAGGGAACTGCAAGGTGTGCAAGCTGCCTGACTGGTGGAGGAAGCTGGCAGCTGTGCACCAGCTGGCGCAGCCTTTCATCACTGCCATCCATGCGCTGGAGGCTGACAAGGCGCTGCTGAGCCAGGTAGATTTCTTGCTCCTTTTTAAAAATATAATTCTGTTTTTCCTTTTCCAGTTTCCTGTAGGCAGATGATGCGCCTGCATTTCTTCGGGTAATACTGCACTGCATCTGCATTCCTTTTCAGGTGCACCCCAACTATGATGCGCTGGAAGCTCACGTGACCAAGTGGGCTGCAAACGGAGAGCTGACGCAAGCATTGAGGAAGGATGTGGTCAGCACATTCAAAGCAAGGTGCCTGAAGCACTACCACCCAGCTCAGCCAGCAGCGTTCATACTTGACCCGATCAACTTTGAGCAGCAAGGCAATTGTTTTTTCTTGTGTGTGTGTGTGTGTGTGTGTGTGTGTGTGTGTGTGTGTGTGTGTGTGTGTGTGTGTGTGTGTGTGTGTGCGCGCGCGCGCGCTCAGTTCTGCCCCATCCTGTTGTGCTTATCAATGCTGCCTCTCTCAGCCAAATTGCATTTTGCCTTACAATAATTTTCCTTCACCCCCATGCTCCTCAGGCTCTGCTGTGCGCACACCCATGAATCGGCTCACAGCCAAGCACGAGGATGTGCTCCAAACTGTGGTGCGCTTGAATGGGGGCAAGGGCGACATGAGCATGACAGCTGTTGTCAGCAAGGAGCTCAGCGAGCTGGCCTTGGGGAACTGGAACCCCAGCATGGCTGAGGCAGCCACCTTCTTGAAGAAGCGCGACTACGCAGCAGATCCCGTGCAGCTGCAGATCATTGAGGCCAGAAAGCCTGACTTCCTGCGCAACTTCGGGCTGTCCAAGGCAAACCAGCAGTTTCCCCTACTGGCAGTCGCTGCCAACAAGCTACTCTCACCACACGCAACAACTGCTGCAGCAGAGCGGAACTGGTCAGCATGGGGGCGCACATGCACCAGCCTGCGCAACCGCTTGAGCATTGAGACAGCTGACAAGCTGGTGTATGTGAAGGCAAACATGCCCAAGGAGTGGTACAGCTAGACAGCTGGCTCAGCAGATGGTTCTCAGCACCATGACAGTAGAGCGGTGTAGTGGGGGATGAACTTGGTGCAATGGTATAGCAGCACAGTGGGCTTCATGCGGCAAACTGCCTACTTGACAGAAATAACGTTATTTTTCAGCTCCTGAGCTCAGATTGGGCAACATAATTATTTTTTTGATTTGGTAATTTGTAAATGGGCATTATATACCCACATGCAAGTACCATCCAAATCTGATGGTAAAATTCATTGCCCCAAGGGGTGTTCTGGAGTGTATAACAGGGATCATATAACGAAAGATAACGTTATTCTGTTATATAACGGTACATAACGTTATGGATGTCTCCAAATATCGTTATACGCCGATCCCTAATACTAAGTGCCGCATTCAAATCATGATCTCTTATGTCTGTTTACAGCATCAAATGACTGTACTTACTGCAGAAATGATGGGAGCACACAATGCCGTGGTACAATCACTACATGAGCGGGTGTTAGCCAATTGCTCTGCTGAAGGGTCTTGATTAGCCCTTGAAAAAGCGCAGAAGTGGGTGTACTGCACGGGTTCTTCTGCAGAAGAGGGTTGCAGACAATGTTCCCGTGCAATCCATTTCAGGGTTTCCTCATAAAGGGCTATTTGTCTTGCTTGAAATTCCTCGTTACAATGCTCCCGCGCGTTAAAAAAAAATGGTGTGCGACCAACAAGGCCCTAGAGCGCTGTCACACTTCTCTAAAGTGCCACTCTCAGCGCTCCGTGTTCTCCTTGTAGCTCCCTGGTGCATTAGTGTGCTACATATTATGATGCCCAAGAGCGCTTCTTGCGATCTAAATTGTATTACTTGCAATGCTCTGATGTGCTACATAAAATGACGCCCAAGTGTGCTGCTTGCAACCTCAAAGGTGCTATACTTTGCAATGCTCTGGCGCACTCACTGCCTACAGTGTGCTACTCACAATGCTTTGGTGCGCTACGAAGTCCACTGCAGGGAAAACCGCACAACCAAGCAGGACTGCCAAGGGCCACCAGCCTTTCCACCTGCAGAGCACGTGAACACAATTACACCCTTGAAACATTTGCATACAGGCCTTCATCCCCTAGACTGCCCCCTGTTTTGCTATAGACAAATAGTCTCGCTTAATGATATGTACCATATCTCCACACTCCCTGCACAAGGGTTAGGAAAGTGCGCTGAATGGAAAGATGTTTACGCTACAAGGAGGTGCAAAAAGGAGGCTGTGGGTTGCAATGTGTGGCCAGTGTGTAGCCGGCTGGTCGAGGGCAAATAAGGGCGCCAGCAAAACGTGCACCAATCTCCAACTAAACCAATCTGCGACCTTAATATTTCATTAACCATCTCTATGTACCCCGCAGCTCTGTTGCAAAACAGGGCAGGCTCCCACCCTGGACCAACAAGATCGCCTGAGTGAAGCAACAAAACAGCTTGCCATTTTCATCCAGACCACTATTGACCGCCTGATCTAAATGGCAACTTTCATGTCACCAAGTTCCAACTCTGCGCCAAGTTGGGAGCAAACTTGAAGCACAAATGCCCCGAGAGCACATTCTGCTGCAGAAAAAGAATGGGCGCGTATAATTGGGCACCAAGCCACGTTGAGGACAGGGACATGCTAGTCCTTCGGTGAACCTTGGTTAAAGGGGTTTAAAATATGGCTGGTACGCTTTGGGCACACAAAGAGGCAAGCAGAAAACGTGTACAGGTGAGACTGGGAAGGGGGGAAGGGCCGTCTACGGGGGCGACCTACATTGATTTTGTAATGAACTGACCTGTGCCTAAAACACACCTGTGCCTAAACAGGCCCCATGCATGTATTTTTGCAGACACTGCATTTTTGCAGACACTATACTCTTGCAGACACGGTAATTGTGGTGAAACAAGCCATGCATTTTTGCAGAAACGGTGTTTGTGGTGAAACAAACTAAATGCCATTGTCAGCATGGTGGAGGATGTGATGAGGAGGGCATGCATTGACACAGACAACAGCTATTGCAGGTACTATCAACAATTTTAAAAAGGAAGGTGAACCAATGATAGGCATCTATTTCGATGTATGTTAGCGAGAACTCACCTGACGGGGAAGAAGCCAAGCATGCGTGGCTTGTAGCTCTTTAATGTCTGCCAGAGGATGAGTAGCGTTACTCCCAACTGTAGATCATGCAAAAGCACCGCGTATGTGTGTGTGTTGAGTGTGGGGGGGTAGAAGACAAAACACACGTAGCCACAACAGCAAGCAGCTTGGCAATTCATGAAGTATGAAATTGAGCTGTAAAGAACATAAGAAGCGCAAAGTAGGCAATTTGGCTGAATGGCAGTAGGGGCGGCAACCAGCCTGTATACCGCAATAAACTATATTCTAAGCCGGCCGCCAGAAATATTTTTACTGTTGCAACATTACTGCTCATCCAGGGCAAGCTGGTATCAAGCTGTTGGACATATGCCTCCTCATGAGGCAGTGTCTGCCTCCTCATGAGAACGCATCTGCAAAAGCCTCCTCATGAGACAGTGCCTGCAAAAGCTTGTGCCAGTCCAGAACTGTGTTTGAATCGTCCAAGCCATATGTATGCCTAAGGTGAACCTTCCTCAAGTACGGATCATCCAACAGTAATGCGTTCTCACCCACAGCCAGTCATTGAAAAGCTTCTCCACCTGCCTTTCATGTGCGCCATGTCACACTCTTGGTCTCTTGGTGCCTAACTAATGAAAAAGCAAAATGACAAAGTAACCAGAGCTGCGAGAACCATGCCCATGTATACGTAAACCATAAACAGAGGTCGTGTTTTCTTAAGTCACACACACAGGCACATGCGCGCATACACACAGGCGCACACAGGCGCACGCGCGCGCGCACACACACACACATACACATACACACACACACACCTGAGACACGTCTAAGCTCAGGTGCAACAGCGCATGTCCGCGTATGCTCATGGCGTCCCTGTCGATTCCCAGCAAAGTCAGCGCAATGGGCAGTACCACTTGGCCGATAATGACGTATGCAAGCAACCACAGTGCCATGACCTGCAAGGAAGAGAGATAAGTAAGCAAATACCCTCTGAGCTCGATGGGCAGTGCCACTTGGCCAATAATGACATATGCAAGCAGCCACAGTGCCATGACCTGCAAGGAAGAAAGAAAACAAAGGAGTTAGTTACCCCAGCATTCATGGCTGGTTGCATTGCCTGCCTGAATCAATGGACCATGGAACCAAGCCTGCTGGAACACATGAACACTGTGGGCAGCCATAGCCGAAGATCGACTATCAATTGTAAAGTGGCTCTCAATAACTCTTTGGTCACACTTGAGGATGGCTTACCAGTTCCTTACGTATGCGGGACAGTTGGTGACAAGCTGGGATAGAAGAGAAATGCGAGCACACATGATGCAAGACCTCTGTCACTAGCCCCTCGGTGAAGTATCATCTACTTGTTGCAGGGATTGCACATTTCTTTTTTTATTTGTATGAAATCCGTTGGCTGAGCTGGAGCACAAGGACATCATTGAGAACTTACCTGGAAGATTTTGGCGCCACCCCAGGGCACAATAGGATCGCCGTTTTCATCCTGTAAGGTGGCATGGAAAGCATGCTTTGGAAGGGCAGGGCTCAACTTTCCATTGTTGTAGGAAGTAAGCAAGGTAAGCATCTGACGCCCCAAGTGAGACAGCAGCATAATCGACCATTGATATAGACATCAACATTACCATGTGCACGTCAAACTCATGATGTTTTCCCTCTCTCAATGAATAAGGGAGTCTGCATACAAGATAGGCTAAGCGTGATGGACCCAGGGGGCTGCTTCGCTGCATGCGTTGCTCAATCACACGCAAGATTGCTCAATCACATACAAGGCCTAAGTAACTTGGTCACCCTGAGTAACACACAGGACATTTCAACGTTAACATGTGCAAGATGCACACATGGGATGCTGTTGCATATGAGACACTAAGTCCATGCACACGTCTTCATATACTCAAACCCACCATTCGCACGTATGGACACATGCATCACGCACTGATAATCCAAACCTCGCACCCTTTCTCCTTCCTCTTTTTGCATCCTCTCACTCAAATGTGAGCGCGCCTTTGTGCACGTCCCTGCACTCCTCAAACATGCTGCATTATCGGGCTTGCAGGCATTGGTCCTGCTATACCACCAAGCCACTGATACCTGACGTCAAGCTCAGATCTACGACAGCAATACGCTCAAATCAGGGACTAACACAACTTGCCTGCACTGGGGTTGGGGGAGCAGCCTGCTGACCCCCTGCTTGTCCTGCATGAGGTCCTTGGCCTCTGAAGTCCTCTTTCCTCTCGTTCCAGCCTTCATTGGAAGCTCCGCTGGCGCTGCTTGTGCTCACAACTGGCCGGCGTGGTCGCCCCAGGGCAGCCCATGTCCTGATACTTGAGATGGATACTTTGCTCACATGGACACAGTAGCTTGTGGAGGTGGGAGGGAAGCCGTGCCTGGCAGGAGCAGCAGCAGTTGGCACAGCGCTCGTCCTTGACAGCCAGTGCCAGCAAGGAACCCTTTGGCCTCCAAGGCCCTGGGTTTGATTCAGCATGATGCAGGGAGGGGCCTCATGCAGGCACAACAAAGGCTACATGCCCGCTTTACTCGTCTCAGCCCTACAAGCTGCAGTGCGCTCCTAAAACCCCATTTAGAGTTGTCTCCAAATTGAATTGTTTTAGTAATCAAACTGCATGCAGAGTAGACAGTTAAACTTGGGGAAGATAATAAATCGTACTTCGATGAAGAACTATCATCTTGGAATATGATGTAAATTTTAAATTCATGGTTTCAAGCAGGCACCTGAACGTAGGATATCGGGGCTTCACTGGCCGCAGCTTGCTGCAAATATCAGGACAGGTTTAAAGCTTGGTTTTCCAATACCAGCTACCGGTATATAATTTTTCAACAGCCTGTTGGACATCTACCTGAACTGAATACTGCGTGAGACCAAGCAAAGTAAGAAAAAAGAAAACTGCGCAGGCAGAGGAGCATGTATTATTTTGATGATGGACGACCAATTAAGGAAAAGGAGACACATTGGCTCAAAGAACCGTGAGTCTCCCTCATCAGAGGATAAGAGGGAAGCTAGTTTGGATCTGGTGAATTTCTGGAAGCACGCAGCTCCAGGGCATCAGAGTTATGCTGAGTATTTGATTTCAATGGCACGCCTGGTAGAGGAAAGCTTGTGCGCATTATGTACAGAGTGGGCACGGAGCTGTCATATATCGTGCAAGGCTTGCATTCATTGCAAGCCTGGTCCTTGATTTTAATGAAGTGCACATGCTGCGGCTTAGCATTTAATTGATGGGGATGGGTTCGTTTCACGCGGTTAGCTTGTGTGGTCCTGTATTTGCTGCATAACACATGGTGTGAGCAGGAGGAGGAGAAGGAAGAAGGAAGAAGAAGAAGAAGAAGAAGAAGAAGAAGAAGAAGAAGAAGAAGAAGAAGAAGAAGAAGAAGAAGAAGTGGGAAGTGGCATGGTAAGTGGTAACCAGGATAGCATCACGACGGCTGAAGGTGAGCCTAGATCTTGTAGGAAATCTGATCAGACTGCACTAACATGATTCGTTTCCTTATCTTTCATGCCCAGTATGATGAGTTGAGCATGTTTTGCAAGCCGATTTGAAGTTACAATCAAAGGATAGCAAGTGTTGGACAGCACAGTTAAATCAAGCCTTCCAAGGTTTGCATAGTTCTGAAATGTTTGAGCAGGCTGTGAGGACAGGAGATGCTATTTCCATGAGTGATTTTAGTGCAGACCTGAGGTACAGATTGGAAGGAGCTTGGAGAGAAGCTGAGTCAGTGGATTTCAGGGGAAACAACAATAAACTTGCTACTTACCAATGCTTGGTTTGCAACTCCTTTTGCATGCAATACTCGTCAAACCTATGTACCCCTGCGATGGTATCTTTTTCTGGATTTGCCTAAGCAAGTTATGCGTAATGTGAGCAGGTTCCGGCTTCGTGCTCATACCTCGAAAGTTGAATCGGCTGTTTGGCAGGATGGAAACTCTGTGTGTGTCAGGTGTGCTTGCAAACAAACTCAAGGTGAAGCACAGGTGCTTTTTGATTTTACTGATGTACACATATGTTCTTTGCGTCGTAATTGTCACATGCTTTTTGAACCTTACTTCCAGGATTCCTCTGAGATGCAGCTTTTTTGCTGCATCAAGCGTGTGCTCATCTTGTTTCTCAATTCCTTCATCAGCGAAACGCTAAGCTTTTCTTTTTCGTGTCTGAGCTTACGGATTTATTTTTGGCTGGCAGAGACTAGCCACAAGCTGATCAGCCAAATGACCTGGCTGAAGGTCACCCCCCATTGTAAATATTGAGCATGTTTTGGCCAGGTCTGGTTAAAGGCCTTAGCGTTTCCGCTCAGCTGCCATTGTGGGCGGGTATAGCGATGAAACCTGAGGTCCAGCTCGGACTGGTTTGGTTACAGACATTTTTGCTTCAGCTATGCTCTCCGCGTCGGCAGGTACAGCTATGCAACCCTTTCCTTTCCTTCCCTTAGGTAATCTAAATTATTAGATCGGTGGAATACAGAATTTCAACCATTTTTCTTAAGAAAATCCAGCACATGGGGCACCAAGGTCAATTTTTGAATTGACTCCTTCCTTAGTTTGAATATGCAGGATTTAACATAGTATATGTAAGATGCTGTAACCCTTGTAAACCCTTATAGTACTTATAAGATACAGAGTTATGTTTCTGGGAGTGAAAAACGTGTCACAGGTTGGAGCTGTGGGCCGTTTTGGGGTGTAATCTGAGGCCAGAGGAATGATCTGGGGTGCTCTGATCATTTTTGATGAGCATGCAGGTAAACATGACAGTTTTTGAAAATCGAGAAAGAAAACCGGGACAGAGCATGTCCAGCGATATTGGAGAGGCATCCACCTCTGAAACACACCACCATGCTCACTCTTAAAGAAAGATCAAGTAGTCAGAGGACACTCTCTCTATATCAATTAAAGAAAACACATCGACTCAAAAGAGCCGCAAGTCCCCTCCACCACAAAGCTACAGGGCAAAAGGGCTAGTGGGGATCTTTGCAAAGAAAGCATCAATGCATCTAGTCTTTTGAAGGCACAAGCGTCGGCAGCCTTCCCAAAAGTGGCCGGTGCTGCTTATAGTTGGTTGGGCCAACATAAAAGTAAAAGCACAGTGCCTGCACACAATCCTGAATGCACAAGGCCAATATGTTTAGTATGAAGTAACAAATGGAGCCCAATTTCAAAAATGGCATCCTGCGCACAAAAGATGGCGCAAGCTCATACACAGTTCATCAACAGCTTATTGAAGGCAGCCTCACTTTCACAGCTGCCAGCGCAAGGACAGCCATGAAGGCTGTGAAAAATAATGACATTTCCGAAAGCTACAGAGACCAAGGCTAAGGAAACAGCTAGCCAGTTAAGGAGACAGGCTGCGGCGTGGCGACCTGGAGTCTCTGCGGGAGCGTCGAGGAGATCGGGAGTCTCTGCGTGAGGACCTGCAAGCGAGATGATTCGTATAAGGGCGAAAGCATTGTGGTGAGTGTACAAATACCAATATATTGAAAAACTAAGTCACTGCGCATAAATACCGTATTTTGTAAATTAATATTTCGGACAGCGAGAGGGTACAAGTGGTCAAGAATGCCGACTGAAGAACTCGCGGTTGTGTTGGGCTGCGCTGTTGATGCGTGTTTGCAAAACTAATAATTTGTTTGGGGTGCTCGATGGGTTGATTTCTGCACGGTATCCATATCCAAGGGAACCGGAAGCAGTAATAAGCAGTAGCTTAATAACGAGTACATGCAGAAATGCGACACATGCACTAGCTTAAACTCACCAATCTTTCACACACTGTGCATCTATAACTGTCAAACAGTTAAATGAACCACAATTGTTTTCAGCTTGTGAGTTTGCACGATTTGGAGATTGCTTGGAAGCCAGATGTCCTGCAGGGAAAGAGGCTCCTGTTCCTTGTAGTCGCTTGGAGATAATTATCACTAGATTCCCAGCTTCCACAGGACAACCAACACCAGCGGTCACCAGATCAAGCTAAAAGCATCAGCAGGATTGATCATGTTTTTAGTCAGGACAGCCAAGTGCATTTGAGTTAATGCCCAAATGCAACCAGCCAATTCTGAGTATGCAGGACCTTTGTCTGGACACCCCTAAACAATTTTGCATACTCAGTTTGTGTCGGGAGGTGCCCAGGGTGTGGGGCCAGAAAGCAGGCCAAATGTCTGCCAAAATGGGGTCTTCAGGAAACTGTCTCCCGGCTTGCCTAACCAAAAGCAATAACTAGGGCACTTAATCAGGAGCACATTCTGGGGGTCCAGGGGGCTGGGGCGGGGGTCCAGAAAAACGCTCTCCGGACCTCAATTTTGACAGGAAAAATGGCAGAAGTAAAAAACTGCTAACCAACTAATGCACCAACTGGGGTCATGACGATTTTGCTGAACTAAGGAAAACAAACATGAAATTAGCCCAGTTGAAATGCACTAAGCTTCAAATTTGAAAGAGGCATGTGTTTGCACCTTAAAATGAACTTGGACCAGTCTTACTTATACGTGAGGGGCTTGGGAAGCTGTTACCCCTCTAGACGCCTCCAGAGCCCTCACATGTAAGTACAACTGGCCCAGATTCATCTAAAGTTGCAAATACAGCTCAGGTTGTGGCAAAATATAGCGGTTGCCCAATTTCCATGTTTGTACCACTTTTGCCTGCCAGATTTGCCCCCCCCCCCCCTTTCATTCCAACGTATGAGACCTGACCCATAAAATACCTGTAAGCCCAAAATTCGGACAAATTTGGGTCAGAGCAGGCATTTGGGCACCCATCTTTCTGGAAATGGCCAAATTTAGCCTAGAATGCCTCCAAAAATGCCCCTGGCTCATTCTTAGGGCCCCATCTGCATCTTTAATATATGCAGAAGCACCAAATAAGTCACCCTTAAATACTCTGCATGCTCAGCTTGCTCAAATTTTGTTGGGGCATTAAATCCTTATAATCACACAAAGCTTGGCAGACCTGATTTCTAGCATGATTTCATGCAACAATTGTGTGGCAGTTCTCCTTTTGACCAGAAGAGGCTGAATTTAAACAAATATGACAAAGTCATGTTGACATGCACTCACTTGCGCGGAAGTACACACTTGCAAATCTATTCTGCACAGATTGAAGATGGTTTTGTTGACAAGCCAAGATCTATAGTAACAAGATCAATTCTAGGAAACGGAGGACCCTAAAGAAGCAAAGATTAACCTGTAACTCTGGGGGGTCATGTCTGTCCTCACTGTTTGTTCAACTTCTACAACGTTAAGTCCTAAATGGCCCTTGCGAGAACAATTTCCAGTATGAGTAATGAACTGCCACGTGATCTTCCTTAGACACTTTTTTAAAGAGGTGTAGGAGGATTGCATGAATACCCTAAAACACCCATCCCAGGGGTGTGGAAATGCGCGAGAAATATTATATGTGAAACTGGGAAGGAATGAGCAAGAGGCAAGCCTCCAAGGCCGGAGAATCTGTTTCCACTGCTGGGATCAAACAGCTCAGGCAAGGAAGTCATGGGGGTGATGAAAAGGAGGTGGAATAAGGGAAGAGCAACAAGGGCAAGGAGTGACAAGGGTCAGGAGGGACAAGGAGTTGCAAGGAGTGACACGGGCAAGGGGTGGAAATTGGTGACAAGGGCAAGAAGTTCCAACGGTTGACACAGGCAAGAACTGGAGGGCGCAAGTATGTGGAGCAAAGCACATGCCAAATGTGACAATTTGATACCTCTCTTGCAAGATTCCTGTTAACCTTAGTGTGTAGTGGGACTTGATGCCACCCTTCAAACAACAGCACACTCCTTTCTCAGGATTATTCTTCCATGGGGTTGAGAAATTCAGACACGTAGCGCCTAAACACATTTTTTGGGCGGCCTTCCTGTATTGCTGTATCGCCACCAGCTTGTGTACGCATCTATTACTTTTCATGCTATTGCACGGACCTCTTGGAGGTGTATGAGGGTAGAAAAGGGCTGTCTGCCCTTTTGGGGATGAGTGGGATACCCCAAAAAATTCACAGGGAGGGGTGCACTATTAGTGCGGGACTGCAAAAATTATCGTTTTATTCAGGGTTGCAGATAATTGTAGTAGCGTGCTTAGAGTG
The DNA here is from genome assembly GCA_914767535.2 of Dunaliella primolecta. NCBI lineage: Eukaryota > Viridiplantae > Chlorophyta > Chlorophyceae > Chlamydomonadales > Dunaliellaceae > Dunaliella > Dunaliella primolecta. The sequence continues at coordinate 2,554,711 of OU611754.1, read as the reverse complement.
CCATGTCATTGTCAAGGAAATCCATGATGGATTAGCCATCAGGCCTCGGGCATGTTTGCAAGGAAAGTCTTACTGTGGAGGTGCTAAATTATATTCACCTTACATTTTGGCAAGGCTGGGGGCAACCATCGTGGGAGGAGCAGCCCTTGTAGGCAGGTACGCTTATTAAATGAAGCGCCGCTCTGAAGGTCAGACCACAGTTCCTCCACAGGCCTTGGATCAGAGCCAAGGCGGGAGGAAAGCGTGCAGGCTGGTCACACATGTGTGCGTGGCTTTGTTTCTGTGCCCATAATGAGCCGGAAAGGGAATACTGACTCAGAGCATTCCATCCCTTCAACAGAAAATCCTACTTTCTTAGGAAACCCGAGCAACAAGCATACCTGCGAGAATCTCTGCGGGGGGGGGAGCGGCTGTCGCTGCGGCGGCGCGACCGATCGTAGCTGGGTGATCTGCAGAGTGTTGCGAAGGAAAATAAATCCAACAGATGGCATTGGCAGGTCTCCAAAGCAGAAGGAATGCTCATCTCGGGATGGACACTTATGATTTCATAATTCCACATCTGGGCCTGCGCCTGCAGACTGTACATCAGGAGAGCGTTCCTTCAAAGGGAAAAGGACCAAAGCCAATGGTGAGTCACAATGCAGGGGTGCACTCGTTGCCTAGGGAGTGTTTCTGCTGTCTACATAGTTCTCTTACATCTGTATTTCTTTTCTTTCTTCCTTGCACTCACCGCCTGCGTCGCGGGGGGGACTCAGATCGAACAGGACTGCGGCGGCGTGGCGGAGGTGGGCTGCAAGATATAAGAATCAATTCAGATAGGCTTCCTGTCAGAGCTGCACAACAAGATTCCTGTTGGGGATCAGATGCCTTTGAGGCTATCATACAGACTCCATCATCAGAAAACGCCTGTATCCTATCAGAACTTTAAAACTGCGAGCACGTTTGCCCCCATTGATAGGCGGGGGTTTATTAGCATGGGTAAATTCCAGGTTGAAAAAAAAACACTGACAGTGGCAGGGACAGGAAGCGGGAAGGCAGCGACACGGGGGCGAGGTCTCAGATTGAGGAAAAGTGGGTTTGAGGGGAGACAGCGAGAGCTTCTGCCTCATTCTCTGTTCAGGCATTACTGAGGGACATGAACTGGAGGTTCTAAACAATAGGCCAGCAAACCCACACATGATGCTAGGCAAGCATTCATGCCCATAGGCCCCGATGATCCAGGACGTGCAGATACAGCTCAGATGGAGGTAACAGATGCAACTGTTACTCTTTCTGTCACTTCATCATAACATGATGCCACAGCCAAGGCGTGTACTGTGGGCTTGTTGTGAATTACCTCACTTGGAGGATGCAAATCACAACAAGCACACAGTACACCTTAGCATCGTTGAAGTAATGGTGCAGAACAATAGTTTTCACGTCCGAGAAGGCATAACAGAGGCACAACAGAGCAGAATGACCTTTTCCGAATCAATGATTTTGCGTCACAGGCTCCTGCCCCTGGCACACCACCACTCAAAAGAGTACCGTACATAAATGTAACCATTACGCCCCTAGAAATTTCTTTTGTGATTCCGGCCATGAATCCGCACCCCCTCAACGTTAATTTGTTGGTTTCCTGCATATTTCCGCAGGGGCATCATACTCTAATTGCCATGAAACTTATGAGTTGTGAAGTACATTGCATGCACAAGGTGCCTGCAGCATTGTAGCTGCACTACTGCTCCTGCACGCGAAGATGTGCAAGACACACAATCCCTTACTTTTTCTGAAGATACTGTTGAAATATATATGATTCCCAGCTGCACACACTGCTCTACACCTGATAACCCGCTCCTCCTCACTAGGACAGGGCAAAAAGCAAAGGTTGGGCAGCAGACACGTTTGACACTAAAGCAGCTTACCTTTGCCACTTCAAAATACATGGCTTTGGAAAAACCTGTTTTTAGGCATACCCTTCTACACAGCAAAGCTGCCTTAGTAGGCAGGAGAGGCCATGCAGCCCTCGCTCCTTACCTTCTTAATTCATGCCTCACCTTCTTGCTCGGCTACTCCGAGGCCCCCTCTTGGACAGCTCCACTCGCTACGTGCGCAGTTGTACGAGAGATCATTCATTTGGACAACCCTGTTCTAAGGTGAAGATTGTATAAGACTGAAAAAGCTCAGCTTCAAATGAAGCGGCATGCGACTGAGCCTGAGAAGCCTGGCAACTTACACGGCCACAACAAACCATGCTGCTTTTGCTCGGTACTTTGTCTTAGCACAAGACTACCTGAAACTGCTTAAATTGATCTTGCACACACACACTGCATTTCACTGTTGCCTGTGTGTGCATGCGTGTGTGTGCGTGCGTGTGTGAGAGTGTGCATGCGTGCACGCACATGTGTGTCATCGTGCCAAGTGCTTTTACGATGAAGGTTGGATTGGTCTCACACATGAACAGCATTGCATATATTTGCTGCCCGTGTTCGAGCTTGAAAAATGGAAGCTGAAGGGGATAACATGTAAAAGCCGCTCCTCTTTTGGGATTGCACAACTGCCAGCAGGGTTTGAGCGGGTGCTCATACAGGTACTCGTCATCTACAGCCTGCTTCACGCTGCTATCTCCCACTCTCAGGCACTGTGCACATCAAAATGCATGCCCAAAATTCTGCACACTTTTAGGCAATTTCAGAAACTGGACAATTTTAGGCCCTGCGCAGCAAAATACATGTCTTGGACGTGCAAGCTGCCTCCTTGAGTTGCGCACAGCAAAATGCATGTTCAAGGCATGCAGCATCTCTCCATGAGGTGCGCACAGCAAAATGCAAGTTGAAGACATGCAAGCTCTGTCCTTGTGCCCTCTGTGGCACAAGGCAATTTGCCCATTCAATTCCATATGTTGCATCCCCAGAGCCAGCCTGAGCCCTTTTTGATCCTAGCATTGCAGCCTGCCCACAGGTTAAGCGCGCCAAAAGCTTTTGCCCCTGTCCAGCTCGCCAGGTCCAACTTAGACTTGGAAAAGCAGGCATAAGACCTGCCCATTTGTTTGTAAGCCTGTCCTCTTTGCCCTGTCATTCGGCCCTCAAGAGCTGTCCAGTCACTTAGACACTCACAGACGAATGAGACACATAGACTGTCACGAATGAGACACATAGACTGTCACATTCACTTCGGCACTGAGATACGAAGACTACCCCACTCATTGAGACACAGAGACACACAGACTGTCATGCTCACCCAGCCACGGTGACCATCCAGCCTGGCAACTGCATCATCGGCATCCCTCACATCGTCATACTCAATGAATGCTGCAAATAGGCACAGAGAGATAGAGCCCGCCTCAGCGTACAATTTGCAGAGTACGTGCATGCTACTACTTTGGGTAAGAAATCCTGGCAAGTACCAGTCAAATTCGGTTAGAACCACACTGTCAACTGTTACTGATCAACCACAGTGGTCGTGTGGGACAATGTGGGTCCAGGTCAGCATGCAGACAAAATGCAAGGCCGCAAGTGCATAAGGATGCATGCTGATCAGAAGCCCACCACTGAAGGTGGTCTATGAGGCATACGCCTGATGCCCACAAAAACAGCTGCTGTCAACCAATACGATGCAATACTGATGAGCGAGCATAGGCGGTGGACATGCACCTCCAAGCTTAGGTTGATGCTCTGTTGATGTAGGGCAGGTGTAGATGTAGATGTAGATGTAGGGCAAGTGTAGTTGTAGATGTAGCTGGGTTCATGAAGCTTGAAGCCCAGAAGGCTCAATGGCGGAGCAGGCGCGACGATGGAGGTGTGATGGGCGGTGAAGAACGGCAGCAGGCTGTGAGAAGAAGTACGTGTATCAACAATCGAGGATGGCACACTGCGGCAAAGCAAAGGCTCAAGTTGATGCCAGGCTCAACCTTGGGACAAAGCTCAGGAAGTCTTGGAAGCATTCGTGTCCCCTGTTCTTTCAGCATCCAACATCAAGAATGGCTCCAGCTACGTCAGTGGCAGTTTCCAGAGGAGCGCACAACAGTGTCCCTTCTAAGGACACCCTCAAATCCATCATGAGTACCATGACGCGTCACATAGCTTAAGAAAGAGGCAAACCTCCCTACACGCACCGAATCCTGGAGGTTTCCTTGCGACCCAGACACTCCTCACTTTCCCGTATCGAGAGAACTCATCCTCCAAGTCCATCTCATGAATCCCTGCATGCACATCAGTCTCCAATCCTTGTTGTTTGCAAGCATGATAAGGCAGATGCATGCAGTGCAAAAGGCTGATTCACCAGCATGGTTCTGCCTGCAGGAGAATGTTGGTATGCACTACTTGCATGGAGGGAACACTGCCAAGTGTGGCAACAGTTCTCACATGTCCACAGTGCCAAGCTCTGGCACACAATGGAGCTCACACACACCTGGAGGCAAGTTGCCCACGTACACTCGGTCATTCATTGTGCAGAGTTTGGTCTATTGCTCGTACAGTGAGCAAACTTCTGGTATTATGAATTATGGCAAGTCAGGAAATTAAAATAAAGTTGTCTTGTTTTGAGTTGATGTCCCATCTACTATTTGACGGTATTTGACGAGCAGCCAGGAGTATGATGCGTAAATAATGCGTGCAAAGGAATGCTTAATCAGAAGCAGCTTGCCGACAAAGTTAAATCATACGAGGCGTTCGTGACCAACGTGCTGCAAGTTGACCTTGCAAAAGCCAGCAATGTGAAGGCCAAGCTCCAGTCAGAGCTGCAGGAGCTGCAGGACCTGGAGCACAACCTCAAAGTTCTGCAGCAGGCACGTGTTTGCGCGTCTGTGTTTGCATGCGTGTGTGCGTGCATGTGTGCGTGCATGCGTGCGTGTGTGCATTCATGCATGTGTGTGTGTGTGTTGTGTGTGCATGCGCGCGCGTGTGTTTGTGTGTGTGTGTATGTGTGTGTGTGTGCGCGTGTTTGTGCATGTGTGTGCATGCATTAATTGCCTATTGCTCATGCAATTCAAATTTATTGCACAGGAGTGTCTCTTTCATTGATTGCCTCAAATGATGTGTACGCACGGACATTTTCTCATTTGCGCTCGCCGAGTGCTTGCAAAAAAAATTGTATGCATGTGCGGCTGTCCAGTTTCATGATGCTCATGAACGCTTGATGTGGTTCCAATCGCTTGCAGAGTGGACAACAAAGCATCAAGACACAAGTAGATGTGGGCTCAGAGGTACTCTGCTCAGCACACATCCCTGATGTGTCGCGTGTGTACATCTCCATTGGTCAGTGGGTGTCTTGCGCCATGAAATGCAAATTTCTGACGATATTGGCATTGTTTTCATGTCTTACAGATATGCGCTCTTCTCCCTGTCAATCTTCTATCTTCTCTCTCCCTCTGGCAAAACTGTTTAAGGTCTAGGCTTCCATCTCGAGGCTACCCTTGAAGAGGCCCCAAGGATCATTGGCATCCGCAAGGCTAACGTGGAGAAAAAAATCCAAGCCGCACTTGATCAGGTAAGTTTGATTGACCTGCTATACAAGATAATGCAAGCATCTTTTATGCAATCATGAATATATGTATAGGGTTGGCCAGTTCCGTATGTCAGAATCCCAGATACGTATTAATAATGTATTCCTACCGTAAAATACGTATGTTGCCCGTATTCCGTAGAATCGTGAAATTGGACAGTGCCCCACATGGGACCATAGGGGTGTCAATCTGCAGCTCTTGAAGAGTACATTATGCTCACAAAATATCTTCCAAAAAAATACAGCCGGAGGAGCCCAAAGTCCGCACTCGCGCCATAATCTCCAACACAGCAACATAGAAGCGAATCACCAGTTCATGTTCCAATCAAATTCAACAAATTTGCGTTGCAGCACATGCCCTTCCACTTGGCAAAGATCCACTTGTCAAACATTAAAATCTGTTCCAACACATAGATCCCAGATAGCATGATCTTCCCATCAGCCCCTGTGCCTCCCCCCCGGCTGTTGCCCCGAATGTAGGCAATCTTCTTGGCCCGCTCCAGGGCCAGGCGGTTCTTGGTCTTGTAGACTTCTCCAGCCTGCTCCTGCTGCACCTGCTGCACCTGATGATGCTGAGTTCCTGCCTCCTGCAGCACCCCTGCCACCCCCCTGCGCCCTCTTCATGACAAAAAGCCCTCTGCAGCTGCAGCTTCTGCCTCTCCTTCATGCTGTTCCATATCAGCCAATTTATAAGTTAAGTTCCAATGCTTAAGCTTAGCAGCTAGTCTGTTTCAAAGTTTGGAAGGCCAGTCGAAGTTACGGACCTTTGCCGTATATGTATAAAATACATTATTTTTGCCGTATATACGTAGTTATACAGATTATACGGAATACGGCTACAGGGGGGCGGTATCCTGTATATACTGCGTCTTTCGTACCCGTATTTTCTACGTATATTATACACCTAAGGAATTGGCCAACCCTTATATGTATGTATAGGTGTGTATTGTGCAGCCAGCCCTGAGCTTACCTCGTATCAAGACTTGACGGACCTCCCTGTGGCCAACCTAAATTTGAGTCCCAAGTTCCATTTTCCAAAAAATTCATGAGAGGGGTGGAAGAGGGCCAGCTTTGCTGCTTTGGTGGTAGAAATTTTTGAATGCGGCATAGAGCAAGAACTGTTGAATGGGAGGGTGTGGATCAGGAAGCGTAGCGGGGTGGGTTGGGAATATAGGGCAGGCTGGTAGTCAGGTCAGCCAAGCTATGTGTAAAATTGAGGAGATAATGCCCCAGAAGAGTTTGAGCAAACTGAGTAAGCAGAGTCGTTGAGGGTGATTTGTTTGGTACTTCTACATATAAGAAAATTAGGATGGGGCCCTAGCAGTGAGGATGGGGCACTTTTGAGGCATTTTAGGCCGTTTTTGACCATTTCCAGAGAGATGGGTGCCATAATGCCCGTTCTGGCCCAAACTCGTACCACGTTTTGGCTCTCAAGCAGGTTCTGGGTCAAACCTGATCGGTCGGGGTGAAAACAAGGGGAGGCAACATTTGTCCCCAAGCACTTAGAGCGGGGTCGCTCATGAGCGCATTTGGCAGGCAAAATTGGTGCCAACATGGAGACCAGTCAAGCACTATGTTTGGCCATAATTTGATGTGTTCAGCACGCTTCCCAGGTATGCCAACTTTGGGGGCCCAGGTGTGCAGGGAGTGGCTCATGGCGAGCAGTGACAGCTGGGCATTTGACTGAAACATCAGGCTCTGGTCAGCCCACCTGAGTGTATGCTCACTTGATAGACGCCTGCACTCGCACTTTTAATAATAAAGTTTAAACACTTACGTGTGAAGTGAGTGAGACAGCACGTATTGAGTGTTCAAAAAACGATTTTTGAAATTTTCTAAATATGGTAAAAATGTCCTGAAGACCCCGCTTTGGCAGGCATTTGCTTGATTTCTGGCCCCACACCCCAGGCGCCCCCTGGCACAAACTGAGTATGCAGGGTTGCTCAGAAAGATCCAGGCAAAAGTCCATACTCATACTCAGAATTAGCTGGTTGCAGTGCGGCATTATCTCAAACCTACTTAGCTGACCTAGCATGCCGTAAATGAAAAAAGAAAGGAAGTGCATGGGCCAAAAATAGTGGATTGCCAGGGAGTGCTTTAAAAAGTGGACTACTAGGTTTGTGAGACCCTGGTAGGATCTCGAAGGAAGCCTTTGCCTAGCCGTAGGCAGGCTTAAGCTGCAGAGGGTGTGGAGAACGCTGTGCAGGGCGTGTGAGGCGCCAGAGTGGGGGTCAGTATGAGGGCATCACCTTTCCTTGCATGGAATACATGTTCCTACATGTTCTGGGCTGCAGAAGCAGTCTGCCATTTAATTGCAAAAGGGGATGGGGTCAGGAAGGAGGTGTGCAGGGGCAAGGGCAGGTGGTAAAGGAGGGCGAGTGCGCCCATGGAGGTTTCAGAGGAGGGGGCAGGCTTTGAGGAAACTATTGATGAGCATATGGATGAGGGGAAAGAGTAGGAGCAGTACGTCAGAGACAAGAGAGAGAGAGAGAGAGAGAGAGAGAGAGAGAGAGAGAGAGAGAGAGAGAGAGAGAGAGAGAGAGAGAGAGACAGAGACGCTCAAAGGCAACAACACTAAGCAAAATTTGCTTTCTGATGGCTCTTGCAAAGCTTTAATGCTTGCAGGTAAATTGATATGATAGTTTGAAAATGTGTGACGTGTTGCACTTGCAATACATTTGTGATTTGTCTCTGTTTCACACTGGCATGCAGAGTGCACACATCCGGTGCACATAAAACTTGTTGAGCGCAGTATGTATGCACTTACACAGTTCTCTGTTCCACACTGACACGCAGAGTGCACGCATCCGGGCGCACATAAAACTCGTTCAGCAAGCACTCCACGACCTGCTTCGCATAACACCTTCATAAAGGGTGGGAGTGTGGTGGATTTCATTTCTGGACCTACCTTATGTGCTGCAATATAGGTCATGGTCGTGCAGTCTAGATGCACATCTCAGGTAAAGAAGATTGAAAGGAAATGCGATGAATCTGGACTGCTTGTGATATTACGGGGATTCCCTGACTTGGAGACAGACATGCACTGATTTTCAGTTGACTGGGAAAGACAAGGCGCTGCTGTTGGGTGTTTAAGTCAATCCCTGCAAACTGGCAGTTGCTTGATGCAAAGGAACGCTGCTGCTCTTAGCTTCCATATTGTTTGAGTCCTTTGCTGCTTGATGATCTTTAGAGCCGTAATGCAAGGCGCACTTATTGTCATTTGCGCATTTCGTAGGGAACGTTATGGGCTCAAACAATCATTTCCCCCCCCATGCAAGGAGCTAACAACAACAAGGTGCATCTTTCCTTGTGGTTTTCAAAGTCATCATGCAGCAGGGGCGCTCACTTTAGAGAAAAGAAGAAAAACTACGTATGCAACAAAAAAAACTCCCCACATCAATTGAGGAAAAGGAGATGCATTGGCTCAAAGGACCGTGAGTCTCTCTCACCAGTTGCCTTTTCTTTACGAGCAGCAGTCCGAAGACTGCTACCCGCCAGGTTCACTTAAAAGATTAAATTCTCCGTAGCATTATTCGTGTGTTTTGAATTCATTTTGACGATGCGGTCACATTCAGAGATCTGGGACTCACCTTTTCCTTGTTAGGTGCTCAGGAAGAAACAGGAATCATGCTACATTGGTTGTGGTGCTTCCGAAATCAATTGAGGGACACGATACACATCCCGCAGGCTTTTTGACACTCCTGTTTATTTTTAGCTCGCTCTTTTTTTTCTCCTCTAAGGTATGTTTATGAAGACAAGCAATTAGAAGTGGGCGGGGTCATCTACACCCCTCACACTTTGGAACCTCTTTAAGAGCTTGTCCTTGACACTCATGCAGCCATCAAGCTTCCTCGGAAGCTTCATGCTCATTCTGTCCACTACGCTTATAAACCTGCTAGCCACCAGGCGCGCTCTTGACAAGACTCCTCTCAACTCTCATCACCAAGCTCAGGCATGGGCTACTGCTAGTAACCCTCCTGATCCCCATTAGCTTCTTTCTCTTGTTTCTCTTGGTGGAATGGATACTTAGTGCCTCTATCCTTTTATCCTTAATTGATGTGGGGGGTGTATTTTACTGCCTGTCACATGGTGTAGTTTTCTTTACAGTAAAACAAAGCTATTGTTTCTTTGCCCCTGCATTCATATGTGTGCCTATCAGGGGAAAGGAAGCATGGACAACTCCTGGTGTCCTCTGACTTCCCTTTTGGCAAGCGGATTGTGTGCGAATCACTGACTGCGCTTCTCTTTTTTTAATTTTATGTCTGTTCCGAGGATGTTTTCCCTCCTCTCTTATCTGGTCCCAGATAAGAGAACTGGGCAGGCGCAGGAAGGCCGTTCCCAACCAAGAAAAAGAGGAAACTTGAACCTAAAGCACCTTATACTCCACCGAGAGGAACAGTAATAGGAGGGTAGCCCGCTCCTGCCTGTGTTGATGAGAGCTGTTAAACATCTGACTAAGAGTGCACCTTGTGCTGACACGTTTTTAAAAAGCATACAGCTCTTTAGCGGACTTGGCAAAATTATAACCGAACCCTTCCCAGGTCCAGGCGTTCTTTCCTTTTCTGAGGTTCCCACTCGTTCCAGAAGCAGATCAATGTCACAAATCATGGAACTTAGAGGAGCTGCTTGTCATATGCGACGTTGTTAGGCTAGCGTACAAGGGTTTACAATGGTGGCCTACAGCCCGAGACTCTGGCTGATCGGTCGCTGGTGAAACATGCTCAACCAGCATCAGAGTTGAGACCTAGTTTGAAACCAATTGAAATGTTTGAACTCAGATGTGAAACACCAAAATCAAGACAAGAGAGAGCGCCTGAAACTCCGAGTTTGAGCACCAAGTTAGGCTAGCGTACCCAGCAAAATGCTTGAAACTGAGCAGCCCAACTACCTGGCTTATTGCCTTATCCCATGGTAACCCTCTAATCTTTCCTACATGACTTATTGCTTTTTTATGAGCAGGCTAGCAGTCAATCGTTTTGACTGGAGGCCTTCTTTTTCCTGTAACCTTTCCTGTAACCCTCTAATCACACGTTAGAAAAAAGATGAATGGATCTGGTCAACATGCTTTGTGTGCAGCTACCATATGAAGACAGTGACTTTCATGATGGAGTTCAAAGACAAGAAAGCAAACAAGCAGATATACTCCTGAAGCATTCAGCATACATTTCCTGTAAGAAAAGTCTACGCAAGCCAACTGATCGCGTGCATCAAGGAAAAGTTCCATAACTAGCAAGCTAGCAAGGGTCTCACCAAAGGGCCCTTAAACCTAAACTAGACACAGCTAGCCTAGGAGACATTTCCAGCAACAAAGGGCAGCTTGGCAGAACTTTTGTATAACGCCTCCATTAGAAACGTTAAGATCCATAGGGAGGCTTATACCCTCGAACTCTTCCATTTACAAGAGAGTAAAGGAAATTCTTGCAGTGCAATCAATTGTCAAGGGCATGGATGCATTTGACTTGAAAGATAGTTCTCTCCCTGAAGGAAGGTCATCGAGCTTGCCGCCAGGCAGAAATGGAAGACAAGGAATCATTCCTGTTGCATTTAAACTGAACATTACGTAACCATAACACCCAGTATCCTAGAGGGCTTCCAAGTGTCCGATAAGTCATGGCAATCATTGGCAATTTATATTTGAATCAATATCTGTCTCGTCAAAATGTCTTCTGCAAGTCACTTGTCAACTGTCACCATCTTATGAAAGAACGTCAAGCAGATTGGACACAAGGCTGCGCTCGCACAGAGGTAGCCAGCAGAAGGGGTCCTAGAATCCTCTCAACCGCTCGGCCATGAGTCGCTTTGAAACAGCCAATTCAGCACGCAATCTCTGATTGTCTTCAGCAGCCTGCGCTCCATGGAATCAATAGATTTAAAAGAATTGTGGGATTGAGCCTGTCATACTGGAGCATTTCAGGGATCTGCTTTGAGATGCAAGCCGATACAAAAACCTGTTTGCGGCAGTGCATGCACATTCACTCATGCACAAATTTCTGAGGCGTGAGTGTGTGGATGGACAGGCAAATCTACCCAAACATTAGCAGCAGTGTTTGCACGAAACGTGGTTTACTTTGGCACGTAGTCATTTCATAGGGTATGCTTGCTTCTAATAGAAAGACCCTGGGAGCAGAACTTGCGTAGCTGCTCTGCAGCGGAACCCTTTAAACAAATGATATTTATTCCCTTTCTTCAGACTCTGCTAAAGTGCTCCCAGGACAGCATATTCTATTGCCTGCCACTGCTCTCTTGACAGCAGACAAGGACTCAAAGTCACCAGCCTGATTTGGAGGCTTTCCATGAGAGCCTGCTGTAGGTGAGGTGGCGCGTCTTTGCTCCATGTATATTACAGTCTATCCTAACCTGAATGACACCATGATTGTTGGAAAATTGTACCATAGAGCCTGCTATCTGCAGCTCTAGCTTGCCTACCAGGTCCTTTCTAGGGAGCCTTCTTGATACGTGCGGCCTTTGGTTGGCTTGTTTTTCCTTTCCTTTCCTTTTTTTTCTTGCCTGCCAGGTCCTTACAGGTTGCATTTTTGTCAGCGCACATCACTTGCTGGGATATACATCACAAGCACAACCGTTGGCTTCCTCTACTCACGGTTTTGGTCCATCACACCTGTCTGTGTGGCTCTGACAGCTCTGAAACCTGACCGTGGGGTTACTGGGACACACATCACAGGCACCACTGTTGGCTTTTCTCATTGTTGGCTTTTTTACTCTTGGTCTCGGTTTACCACACCTGTCTGTGTAGCTCTGACAGCTCGGCAACCTGGCCGTGGGGTGTGTAGGCGGGTGGGCTTCCATTCATGGGCCGCTGGTCAGGCCTGGTGCTTGGTGTTCGCCCCAAGTGGTCCATCCCAGATTGTAGCGGTTGGCTGCATGCAACATGATCCAGCATGGAGTGTGACTTTTTTGTTACATGCAACCGGTGGTCAGGCCTGCTGCCCGGTGTGCGCCCAAAGTTGTCCATCCCAGACTGCAGCAGTTGGCTGCATGCAAATGAGTGCAACATTAATTGTGACCTTTTTTTTACGCGTATCCTTTGATAAGGTCTGCTGCCTGGTGCGCACTCTAAGGGTCAACCCCAGATGACTGCAGCATTCGTGTGCATGCAAACAGGAATAATCACACTTGTTTGTTGCATGCATATGAGAACCAGTCTTGTATGCATAGGGGAAATGGGCCTAACAACAAGGAAGCGTGCGGTAATTCCTTGTAAGTGCAGGGTGAAATCCTCTTGAGCTCAATTCTCATATTGTTCACCTGCTGTTCAGGAGCGCAGGCTTTGTTGGGGAGGGGGAGGCGCTTCCTGCAGCAGCCATGCGGCTCATGCGGGCCAGCAAGTCCCGCACCTCTGTATCCTCCTACAGAGCAGGCAGCAAACAAAAAAAAGAAAATGCAAGCCATATTGAGCGAAGATGAGCCATACCCTTTAGCAGCCATGCAGCTCATGCAAGCCAGAAGGTCCCGCACCTCTGTGTCTTCTTGCAATCACTTAGAAGTGAATAGAAGAGCCTTGCAGCATGAGCTGTCCATCAGCAGTAGCTGCTACTTAATACTTAATACTTTTTTTTTATTTTCGCGGCCATTTCCACCCTGCCCGAGCAATGGGTAACCTGGTTGCTACGTTTGAACGAGTAATCGAGCCACTGCCCTCACTATGCAGCAGACCAACCCTCCATCTACGCCCCCACCCCAAAAACAACGAGGCCTTTGCTGCTACCTGGTTTCCTGCAAGGGGGGCCTATTCCTAGTCTGCATCAAAGCTAACATTCCAACTATGCCCCAATCAAAGAACCAACAGGAACCCTGCTGCTCCCCAGTGTCTCTGCAAAACGGCTGATCTGCAAAAGCACCCTGACGCTGTCAGTGACAGGCAGCGCTTCATTGCAGCATGTCAGCCATGAGAGTCGTACGGCGCCAGAGAACCATGTGAATCATACATGAGTTGGGACAGATTGCAAACAAAGTGACAAGTAGCAGCTTGATCTGCGCCAATTAAAGCTCTACATCCATTTTGAAAAGCATTCAGAGGAATACTTATTTGTGACTATGCAAATCCCTTCGTACTGCGAAGAAAATCAAATGTTCCATCGAGTAGAAAATGAGGTCCCAGATGATGATTTCAGATTCCAAAACAACTGCAGAACCTGCTAATGAAGCATGCACACCAGTGCCAGCTTGACATCAATAAAACCAAATTAGGCATTCACACACGCATCATAATCGTGCTACAAGAAAGGGCTGAAGGTGCACAAACCATCAGGCCTTCAAACACGCATCACAATTCTGCCATAGAAAGGGCTGAAGGCGTAAAATTCAGGATTCTCCTAAGCACACTCCCTCCCCCATCCCAATTCAACTTCATTCTCTGGACTTGCATGGTGAACACATGACAGATTGCCAAACACCTATTCCTTATGCCCGTCTGTCACTTGGGAAATGTTGGACACAATTGAAGCACTCTGAAAATGAATGTAGTGGCAAGACCGGGCCAGATCTGGTTGTATAAACAGCCACTCAGGTGATTTGCAGCAGTCTCATGATCACATTCTAATCAGGCCAGTGTTGTTCCGTGCGACGAACCTCACACTTGATTGAACTCGAACTTTACACGCATTTAAAAAGTGCCATTTGTCGAACTTTTACCCCCTTCTGAGAAATTATGCCTGCGATGTCCAATTGAAGGCACACTGTTATGGCGCATACACCCTTCAGGACTCCTCATCTTCATTCACAACGTTTCCACTTGAAAGTTCCAGAGGATGGAAGGTCGGAGCACGTCTGTATGGGCTGTGCTGGCCCCTCTCCCGGCCACCCTCTCATCGACCAAACGTGCGATTAAACAGTTCAACGAACTCGGACTTTACACGCATTTTATCGTATCTTTCATCTCAGACCGTCGCACGGAACAACACTGAATCAGGCATATTACATTCAACTACCATAAGATAAACGAGGAGACATTCACAATTATCAGGGAAGGTGGGGTGAGCTTGGAAGGCTGAATTCGCGATCACATTTACAAAGCCTGCGTAGCATCTAAATGTGCTAACTCTTGGCACCCTTGACATATACCCATACATTTATCATGCATATACAATATAAATGCACATATATACATACATACATACATACATATATTCATACGTATGAATCCTAATTGCATCCTTTAATCTAGCCTACAACAGAAACTCATGTCAGTATGTTTCAAAATGGGTTTTCTTTACTTGCAAACTTCTGGGCACGCACTTCTTGCTCCAGATGCCTACCTGCCTACACCCCAAAGCCTTCATACACGAAAGGTTGCAGAGGTAATATTGAAAAAAAAATCACATGGAAAAACAGGAATATATTTACCTGAGCAAAGGATGTGAGTGCTGGTCGATGCTTTCCTAAAGGGTTGTGTCCATCCTTGCCAGCAGCATCTTTCACGACACCCAGCAGCAGTTCCATCTCTTCCTGTATGCCAGGGTTGTGTGTGTTTGTGTGTTTTGTGTGTCAGAGCGCAGTCGCCTCCTGAAGCAAAATCAAGAAGAGTGAGGTGTAAACTGTTAACAACACTAATCACAGGAGTACAACAAGCACATCAAAGTAGCTGGTTCACACATACATACATATATACATGCATACATACACACATGCAAAAAAAGTGCTCTCACCCTTGATTTCAACTCAGACCGCATCCACTTCTCGCACGACTTGCGCAGACCGCGCTCAGACTTAAGCCGCCGCTTGAGGTCCTCGACTTTGACAGCCAGCTGTTCCTGTCCAACATACAAGCAATGCAAAGGCAACCCATGCGCAACGATCCTTTCAGAGAAAATTGCTCGTGGGCGGGCTGGATATTAGATGCATGGAGTCCAATGAGGGCCATTCCTCTCTTTCCATCGCCACTGCTCTGGCAAGGTACACAATACAAAACAGGGACCAGCACTGAACTTGCAAGCTTGTGTGCAAGGCAGGGCGCACACACACACACACACACACACACACACACACACACACACACACACACACACACACACACACACAAATGAGCCTGGCTGCAGCTGACAGGTGCTGCAGTTGAAGTGCAGGCAGTTGCTGTGTGCAAATACAAGTGATGCCTTATATTTCAAGGCATCATAATGTGTATGTGGCAGGCCCATCCAACTGTCTATACCTGCCACTCTTGTACAAGGCAAATCTTGGTGAGACCCTTACTAGCTCGCTAGTCAGGGAACCTTTCCTTCCTGCACGCGGCCTCTTTTTTATTGGCACAGTCTCAGGGGAGGTGGACGACTCCCCCCCCCAAACGGGCATGTTATTTTGCATGCTTGCAGCTGAGTTGGTCCCGGACCTTGGCTGGATGCAAACTGTCTGCATCACTGTCCAAGGTTGTGGGCACACTGCCAAATCAGCTGTGGCGTGAACCCTACTTTAAGACCACCAATTTTCTATTCCAGATCAACACTGCACTGAATTGGGGTTTAAACTATGTTGGCAATAGTGGCTCTTGTACTAAAATAATAGCATTGCCCATAAAATGGAGTGAAAAGACCTACTGGTCGGTCAGATACAGAATTTCAGCCATTTTCCTTAGAGAAAGTTTGACATGAGGGGTGCCAAAAGGACAATGTTTGACATAATCTTTTCCTACCATTGAGTATGCAGGATGTAGCATGGTGTTAGGGGATCACAATGATTAATCCTGACAGTGAAAATGGTCCCAGGGTGGAGCTGTGGGCCCTTGTTGTGTGATCTGAGGCCAGGAGGGATATGCTGGGGTCCTCCATTGTTCATCATTTAGTTAGTTAACATGATGATTCATGACACAACGGTGGTTGGCATGGTTTAAAATGTTAAAAATAAAGTGGGAAAGAGCGCTCCCACAGTCCTCAGCCTCCAGCGATAGAGGGGGGGTCATATCTACCTCTGGCAAAGCCTCTGTTTTTTTCTGTCCTGCTCACAGGCTTTGTCGGCACTTGTGCACCTGCTGCAAGACTTCTGAGCTAGTACAGGTCCACCGCTAATCAGGTCTCGTTACAAAACTGGTTGGTTTGTGTCAAAGAGCCACCACAAGCACCAACCAATTCATTCACCTGGGGCCCTGCTTATTCCGTCCATCCTGCCCACAACTTTTTGTGTCATTAAATGTCTGTTTGTTTTTTAGGACCCCAACTCGTTTTCCTTGTCCCGTTAATCGTCCAAGGCACCAGCGGCAGGACCATTACCTAGGAGCTCAGCCACCCTCCCCATCCTACCAACCACCCATGCCTTTCAATCCCAACTGTCCAAGTCCCCAGATCACCCTCTCTGTCCTGCTCTCCTATCATGGCATTTGCACCAGGTTTTTGCTGGAGACGTCAACCACCATTTCCGTCCTGCCCACCACCCTCGGCCTCAAAACAAACCTCAGCGCCCTGCCCACCTCCTCCTCCATCCTGCCTTGAGCCCTTGCCATCAGCAATGGTCATACTGGGCCTCCGCTCCATGCTGCTTTCCATTCTGTCCTACAGCTTCCTATAGAATGGTTGATCCCCCCCCCCCTGCACCCATACTCACCTTTTCCATCCTGCCTCCAATATTACATGATACACTTCTTTGAATCAGGACATTACTTTAATGCTATCCGTGGCATGCCTTCTGTCCATCTACCCCCGCCAACAGCAGCTGGTTCGGGGTTGATGTCCCCCGCACACCCATATTCACCCATTCTGTCCTGCCTTCCACCCTCGCCACCAGCAGCTGGCTCAGGGTTGACGTCTCTCCCACACCCATACTCACCCTTTGTGTCCTGCCTTCCCACCCTTGCCACCAGCAGCTGGCTCAGGTTTGATGTCTCCCCCATACCCATACTCATTCCTTCCTGTCCTAACTTCCCACCCTTGCCATCAGCGGCTGGCTCAGGGTTGATGTCTCCCCCACACCCATACTCACCCTTTCTGTCCTGCCTTCCACCCTCGCCACCAGCAGCTTGTCATTGAGAGCCTCCACTTGCCTCCGCAGCTCCAGCACATCCCGGGAGGCACGCGAAAGCTCAGCACGCTCAGCATTGACGGCTGCCTGCATCATTGGAAACAAAAGACAAAGGTCTGTAATCCAAGCACCTCCACAGCTCCAGCACAAATGGTGAGGTGCATGATATAGCCATGTGGCCTGCGCACGTCATAACCATGCGGTCTGCGCTCCTGCAAAAAATGCATCCCTTAATTCAAGGCATGCATCCAAAACTTCTGCAGCAGATCCGCAGGCTCTGCATCCCTGCAGCATCAATCGAAAGGGAAAGCCCTCATACAAGCATCAACCCAGCCAACAAAGCTCACCACGGCCGTACCTTCTATGCGACTGTGCACCTTCCTCTGCTCTTGCACGCTCACCTAACCAATTAGCATCTAACTATTCCGGGCCCCGCACCTGTGCTCGTGCGACCTCGTCCGCCCTTGCAAGCTGCGCTCGTGCAGCCTCGTCTGCCCTGGCACGTGCTGTCTGCGACAGCTCTGCGTTGACGGCTTGCAGGTCTGCAATCTGGTGGGTCAGGAAGTTCGTACAGATTGCACAACACTTACCAACAGGTTCAAGCAACAGGACATGAGGAGAGGGTGCATGCCAAAATCATTGCCTGGAGACCATGTCAAACAGTGCATTATGGTCGATTTCATCCATTTTGCACAATACTAG
Source organism: Dunaliella primolecta (assembly GCA_914767535.2). Lineage (NCBI taxonomy): Eukaryota > Viridiplantae > Chlorophyta > Chlorophyceae > Chlamydomonadales > Dunaliellaceae > Dunaliella > Dunaliella primolecta. The sequence goes on along the minus strand of OU611754.1, from coordinate 2,536,567 downwards.
AAGAGGGTGCATGCCAAAAGAAATGCCTGGAGACCAGGTCAAGTAGGGCTTTGTAGTTGGACTCATTCATTGTGCACCATTGCAATACAATATATCCATGTCTATAATGGTGGGCCATAGCGTGCAGGCACAAGGATGCTGTTACGTAGGACGGGCCAGTTCCATACACATACAGACACACACGCACACAAACACATACATATGCGTGTGCATGTGTAAACACATATTATTAGGAAAGGTCAGTGTAAAACGCAAATTTAAACATATTTTAAAAAATGACAATTGGGCGCATTTGCTCCAAATGGCTGTTTGCTAAAAAGTACATCTGTGTGGGGAGCCTTGCAGGCCCAACCTCGCATGTCCTGGGCCCCGTTTTCAATTTCATCATATTTACAAATTAACATCAAGTTCAGTTGCCCTCGCTCCTTTCGCCGGCAACTCAACTCCACTGATCCTTAGAGAGAATGGAATCACTCTGCTTGTGCGTCTAGACCGCCTTGCTCCAGCCCTTGGCCCCCAACTGGACCCCTCATCAGGAATCCTCCTCAATCCATAGCTGGACTCCTTCCCATTCCATGGATCGCCTCCCTGGTCTTGCATGCTGGAGCATCAATTTGATAGCATCTGTGATTGCTGCCTTGAGAAGCCAGCCTTCCCTTCATCCCTCAAATCCATGGGCAGACTTTTGGATTTGTGCATCATGTTGACATTGATATGGCCCTGGGGTGGATTTGTGCATCATGTTGACATTGATATGGCCCTGGGGTGGATTTGTGCATCATGTTGACATTGATATGGCCCTGGGGTGGAAGGGTAAGTTTGCAGGGGGTTGGGCAATGTCCTCCATGGGGTCTCTCCCACCCGAGACCCTCTTCCCCCAAAACTGCCCCTTAAAAACGCGTATATATATATATGCAACATATGCGTACTTCACGCGCTATTCAATGTGCCCTCAACCCTCCATATTATATACCATGGATCCACAACCAGTTTGAATGGTCTTCACACGAGATTATTTTAGATTTAGATTTTGATGTGCATGTGGGTTTTAGAGTCAATTTTTCAATTTGATCCACTTTGATTGGCTCTTTGCTGGCATGGACCTATCAATGCAAAAATTAAATTCAACCCGCTGCTGCTGATGCTGCTGATGCTGCTGCATGCAACATCAGCCAAGCTGTCACCTGTAGGACGCCCCACAGGGTTCTTTTGCTTTGCTGGCTGCCCCTTCTTGGATGCTTTGGTTTTGGCAAGCCTGTCTGGTTGCCAAGAGCTCCTGTGTGGGGGTAGCTGGCTTCAGTTATCTAGCTGAGCTGGGGACTTGGGAGATCAATTTCAATACAAACCCTATCTGCCTGAGGATTAATAAATTTCCAATTGGAATGGGTTCAAATGCCTGGCAATGATTAATAAAGATTTTTGAGCTTTGGATCCAGATTCAATTGATATTCAAATCGGTCATGGATTTATGGTACACATTTGTGTGTGTGTTTGTGTGTGTGTGTGTGGGGGGGGGGGAAGGGTTGCGCGCATGTGTTAATATATACATGTATACACAAACACCATAAATGTCACATTCATCTGGCAGAAATAGTTGGAATGCACAGCACATACATACGGAATCGTTCAACCCTTTTTTTATGCTGTGATATTCACACCTGTTGCTCATACATCACACGTTGTTGCTCAACCTTCTGTGCTTGACGCGCGCGCTGATGGGCCACATCCTGCAAGTTGAAGGTACCTTCAGTGCCGTAAAAACACTATGATATAAGCAAGACATCAGGCAAGGATTGAGTCACAGCTCCTGGCACCAATCCTTATGTTTCAAATAAGGAAGCAGACCTCTTTGTAGCACGTGGCAATATTCACGCAACACTTAACAAGCGGCTTCAAGACAGCAAGTACGTACGTGACAACAACCAGGCGACAGGGAGCAAGCAACCAGTACCAGACCGCGAAGCACACCTCCAAGGCACAAAGAGTAAGCTCCCTGTGCTGCATCCTTGCCAGGCAAAAAGGCAGCACAACTGTCAAAAGGGAAGTATGCTCCAGTTGGTCTCAGACATGTGGGCATCGCCAAGCCCAGTGCACCGACACCGCACACTCCCAGTTCCTGTGTTCACCCTATGGCACCCTCAGTCCCAAAAGACTCCGCACCTGGGGCATGCCTGGGGGCAAGCGCAAGCCACGCTGGTCATATCAGGCAGAGCCATGCTGGTTGTATCCAGATAGCGTATCATATCAAGCAGAGCCATGCTGGTCAAACCAAACAGAGCCATGCTAGTCGTCTCAAACAGAGCCATCGTGGTCACATCCAGCCATGCTGGTCGTATCCAGCAGATCCATGCTGGCAACATCAAGCTGTAGTGTTCATATCAGTCAGAGCCACGCTGGCCGTATCAAACAGAGCCACGCTGGTTATATCCAGGCACATTGGTCACGTCAAGCAGAGCTATGCTGGCTCTGTTCCAAATCCAAAACTATGTTGGTCGCATCAGAGCTTCTATAACAAAAGCACAAGGCCACAAATTTTGTTGTAGTACAGCAGGGTTAAGGGGCTTGTAGAGAAAGCTACAGGAACTCAATGTCACCCCCATTGTAACCACTCAGGTCTACAGGAATTCAAGCAAAGAGCTACAGGCAGAGTGGAGTGAATACTGCTGCCCCCCCCAAATGCAGCCTGTTCATCTCGCTCATGAGCCAGTCTATCTTGTGTATCCTTTTGCACAAGCACATGCAACAAGGCTGCCAAACTAGTCAAAGTCAACCCATCACACATGCCTTGCTTAATATTGCACTTTCCTTTTCCTCAACACGCTCAGTGCTGGTGCCTCTTGTGCTCGCACAGACATAGGCATCACATACGTATCCCACACGTGTCACATATGTCCATAGGCTCATGCTGGAAGACCAATGCTAGCGCATTCTGTGATTGCACAGACAAAGGCATCACATGTGTCACAAACCTGCATTGGCTTATGGGATACAAATGCAGGTGCCTTTTGTGCTCGCACAAACATATGAATCGCACTCGCACCACGTATGTTTCATGAGTATGTGTCAAATACAAACAAAGGCATATGTTGGAAGGCAGATGCTGAAGCACCTCTTGTGTTCGCACAAAAAGGATCGAGTGTAAATGCACCAATGTATGCTTAAGTGAGTATGCAACAGGTGGATGATATGTATGTAATGCGTGCGTGATGCGTGTTTGATACGTTTGTGACTCGTAATTGATGCACATGTGGTGCGTTTGTGATGCGTGTGTGATGCATGTGTGGCGTTTACTTGATGCTTGTGTGATGCGTGTGTAATGCGTGTGTAATGCATGTGGTGCGTTTATTTGATGCGTGTGTGATGCGTGTGTGACGTTCATTTGATGCGTGCCTATGGTACCTCACCTGCTCATGTAAAGCCGCAGCGCGATCTAGGTGTGTCTCTGCTGCCTGACGTGCAGTTGCTGCCACCCTTAACTCTTGGGTCAGCTCAGCCACCTGTGTGTGCATGTGCATGGGTTGTCGTATTCACCACCCGTTTGAAAATGATTGGGGCTTGACGAACTGTTCAATCAACCGCCCACCTGTGGGCCTCAGATGTGTAGGAACAAATGGAAACTGGCCCCCTTTTCACACTGACGGCCCTCCACCCAGCCTCACCCCATCCCTCCCTGGCAAAGTATGCCAAGGGGAAGGACAAGGATTTGTTTGGGGTGTATGGGGTGTATGGGGTGTGTGGGATGTAAGGAGGTTGTCAGGGGGTTGGAAGAAGGCTGCCAGTGGGTCCCTTGTTTGCAGAGGGGTTTGCAACCAAAAAAGTTTGCAACATTAATGAACATCTCAAGTTTGCAGATGAAAGAAGTGCAAGCGCATCAACATGTTTGTGTGCCAAAAAACTGATAAAAGGGGTTAATGTTTACATGTACGATGCACATGTATGTATATATGTATGTATGTATGTATGTATGTATGTATGTATGTATGTATGTATGTATGTATGTTTGTATGTATGTATGTATGTATGTATGTATGATGGACGTTTTTTTTCCGTCTGTCTGTCTGTCTGTCTGCACGTACGTACGTATGTTAGTATATGTTTGTGCGTATTAATGCATACATATACTTACATGATGCATGAAAGTATGCGGAATGCTAGCACAGTTATAAGAGGGTGTGCCCCTGGCGTGCGGTGGCTGCCACGCTCACTTCTTGGGCCACAGCTGAGCCAATGCTAATGTTAATGTTTACATGCACTTTTGCATGGGCATACTCATACTGCAACCCACTTGCAGTATGCAGTCATTCAATTGCTTTTGAAGCTGCTACAAAGGGCTGTGCATCGCATGCACATAAGGATCGTGAGCGTGTGCACACGTGGAAGTGCGCAAGTGCATGCTCAGCGCTCAGTGGGTGGTACAGCCAATTCAGGGTCGATTCAGCCACTTGTGTGTGTGTGTGTGTGTGCAAACTCCAATGCATGCTGGCGCATGTTGGCCACCACCTCAGCGACCGCGATTTAGGTCAGGCTTGTCAACTGTGCACAGAACATGTGCGCATGTGATCAGAGTGTGTGTGTGTGTGTGTGTGCTTGCATCATGCAAGCAAATGCACCTGTGCGTGCATACCTCTCATTTGTGTGTGTGTGCGCGCGTGTGTGTGCATGCGCGTGCATGCGCGTTCGCCCCAGGCAAGTACACACACGCATCTGTGTACGTATATCTCTCATCTCGCATATCTGTTGTCAGAAATGGCATGTTGCTTGTTTGTCGCACATCTACATGAGGGAGCGTCCACGCACGTGTGCCCGCATGCTAACTCCAAACGTGTTCTCCCTGAAACTGCGGTAAGCACAATGCAGCAGCACGCCTGTGATGACTCACCTTTGCTGTCTTTGTGCCCAGGGCCTCCTCCAGCTGTGCCAGCCGCCCCTCATATGTGCGCTTGGTTGTGGACAGAGTGTCCCGCAGTCCATCGATGCATCGATCCTGGGATGATGAGTACAGCACGTTGGCTAATGAAGCACGAGCTATCAAGACTTTTGTCACAAAGGGCGTACCCTGCCATCCATCTGTGCACTGATCCTTGGAAAAAGGGGAGCAGCGGCATGGAGCACTAGTGAGGAAGACTTGAGTCACAGAGAGCGTGCCCATCAATGCCACCCCTCAAACGTGCGCTTGGTTGTGGATGGAATGTCCCTCAGTCTATCGGTGCATTGATCTTGTGGGAATGTGAGCACGGCACAGAAACATAAAAGTGTATCCTTTGTCCCTCAGTCTATCGGTGCATTGATCCTGGATATGTGAGCACGGCACAGCAACATGAAAGTGTATCCTTTGTCCCTCAATGTATCGGTGCATTGATCCTGTGGGAATGTGAGCACGGCACAGCAACATAAAAGTGTATCCTTCATCCAACTTTTTTTTGTCAAATTTAGGCAGTGTGTCCTGCAGCCCATCACTGCTCTTACTCTGGGAGGATGAGCACAGCACATGAGCAAATGCAGCACAGTGACAAGGGAGCGCAAGCGATGATGACTTTTGTCGTGAAGAGCGTGCCCCGCAGCCCAATGATGCATCGATCCTGGGGGGGATGGGAACATCACAGAAACATAGAAGCACAACTTCCATGGAATCTTTGTGACAGGAAGGGTGTCCTGCGGCCCATCAAAGCAAAACTTATCCAGGAACATGTAAGTGCAGCAAGCTGGATCAGAGTATACCTCATGTGCCGGCTACAGGTGAAATGTATAACTGGCTGCAATTGAAGCATTTACATTCGTCTATGCGACAGTGGCAAGGTAGGCACAGCGCAATACCTGCGTCTGTTGCTCTTGGCCAACCACTAAGTGCCAGCTTGAAACGCCGGCATCACACAGCAGGGTACCATACATGCTCAAGTTTCCTGGGGACGAGAGTGCTAAAAGTGAGCGTCTCCTCCAGCAATGAACGATCATTTGGTTTGGAAAACCTGCAGTGGCCCCTGACCTCTTGCTGGCAGCTAGACAAATGGCAATGATGGTCCAAGGAGCCTGGCTTGGAGGTTGAAGTCAGGAGGCCATGACTTTGGCATGCATGTGACTGGGTTGTATGAAGAGGGGGGTGCATGCATGCCCAGTATCCGTCCACACCTTTGCCACCAAGGCATGCATGCTCAGCAACTATCCACACCTTTGCCACCAACTGGCGTTGCAACTCAGACAGCTCCATCTCCTTCTGGCGCAGCTGTGACTTGTGCACCTGCGCATTTGTGGCAGGATTGTGTCACAAATACATCACTGTACAGCACCTCTGGTGATGTGGTTTGTCTTGTAGGCAACACAGTCGGGAACACAGCAGCCAAGGCAGGTGAAGCACACAAGGGAAATCAGAGCAGCTCTGCGTTGAGAACGCAGCAGCCAAGGCAGGTGAAGCATACGAAGGAAACCAGAGCAGGTCTGCTGCGAGAGAGGTCTGGGAACAACACAAGGGTGAGTGCAAAACTAAAAAGCCACAATAAAGGAAAAGATGGTGACCTTATTACAAGAGCGCCAGTAAGGAAAGGTCACTCTTCTCACTCGCCTACAAGAACTTCAGTTCCTCTGCTAGGCAGAGAACTGGATGTTTTGGCCTTGCAAGCTAACAGGAGACACTCATGAACGTGTCAGCATCCATCCCCCAAAATGCTCGTCCTTTTTGGCCTTGCTAGCCAAAACCTCCTGACATATGGATGGTTGTATCAGCATCCAGCCTGAAATCATGACGCATAGCCTCTTTGGCTTGGCTTTGCTAGCCAATAGGAGACGCTCTTGCATTTCAAGTACTGGGAAAGCGACACAGCTCTGTAGTTCGCCCCCCCCTGCCCCCCAACACACACACACCTCAGTTGTCCGCCTCAAGGCGGCCTCCATTTCTTGCTCTGCTGCTTCAATGGCTATTCCCAGCTTGTCGACACTCCTCTGCATGTCGATGTGTCACAAGGAACAGCTAGTGTAATGTAAGGCATAGGAAGAAAACAGGAGGAAAACAGCCTGATTGCAAATTTGCAGCAAGCCCTTCCTGCTCAGCTGTTATCCCATGCTGCAACATAACGACACTTGGAGAGAAACGTGCACACCATTAAGAACACAGTTGATTTGCGATGGCAGTGAGTTTTGGTTACATCATGTGAATATTCGAGGACTGAAGCTATCCTTTGGGTTTAAAAGAATGGGCTTCAGATGAGGGTAGCAAATCCAGCCTGAGTGGTTTAGCTGGCAGTTGTTTAGCCTGCTCAAACACTGTTCATTTTAAGTCATGTTCATCATCGTGCATTGTCCGCAGTGCTCGTGCCTGCAATACCTACATGTGCCCTTATGCCTGGCTATGAAAAGGGAAAGTGTCAACACTGGAACAGGCAAAGACGGTAAAAGGCAGTGTCTACACTAAAGATTTTTCGTTCACCCACAAAATAAGCGAGGGGTTTGCATCATATTCCATCATCATTTTCCAGCACAAGTCATGCAATTTAGGCTTTCACACACACACACACACACACACACACACACACACACACACACACACACACACACTTTCATGCATTGTCTCATGCATGTACAAACACCCTTGCTTGCTGTGCACGTGCAACTTTTCAAGCATGCTCATCAAGATGTATCCTACCTCGGCTGTGTTGATACTGGCATTGGGGTGTGCAGGAATGGGAGCAGGGACTGTCTGGGGTGCAGGAGACTGCTGGTGGGTACTACTCAGGGACTGGTATGGCTCGTAATCTTTTCTCTCCAGAAAAGCGTGAAGCTCTTCAATCTCCTTGAGGATAGAAGACGCCATGTCCAAATGAAATTGTTGTGTGCTGGCACCAAGCGAGGAGCTGGAAAGTCAAAGGTTTTGGCCGGTCAAACTTGAGATAAGACGCTCGCTCGAGAGGAGGACTCAAGTGTTTGATATTATTTATAGATAAAAATAATAGCTGTTCATGAATTCGACATGATGAACTAACCAGTGGTGGAGGTAGATACCTCGTGACCTCACCTCCTCTAGTGTCAAATGGTTATAAAGGTATTGGAGCTTTTGGGAAGCTCAGTGTGATACCACATACCATCCGTTAGAGAAAATTTTCAAATTTTTTCGTGCAAAAATGCCTGCATTTCAGCAGATTGGTCTGTTTTCACATCCCTCTTGTGGAGGTCATTTGTCCAGCATGCTTATAAACTTCCTAGCACCAGATGCGCTCTTGATTAATTTTCCTCTTGGTTCAGGGGAGGCGCGGTGCCTGGGCCCTAGGTATCCTCTTTTTCCTAGCTGGTGTGGGGTGATTTTTACTGCCATGCCATTTTCCTTTCCTGCATTTATTTTTTTAACATAAAAAATATACATATTTTGTTCTGGTGAGGGAGACCCACTTCTCTTTGAGCCAGTGTGTTTCATTTCCGATAATTGGTGTCTAGAAAGAAGGATAGAAAGCCTTCGCTGGGCAATAGCCAACGAGCATTAAGGAAAGACCCAACAGTCGATGCTGGCACTAACAGTCAGCCCCACCAACTACAATCACAGCTAGGAGCAACAAAACTAACGTGGAACCAGCGGGTTGTCAGCCATTCTTCCAATGTCAGGAGGGTTCTCACTCAGTTAACCAGGCTCCACATGCGGCTTTCCCTCTTTTTTGTCATTCCATTCAACAAGTGAATTCCCAGGATTTGATTTTTTTATATCAGGAAAGCAACCTGTTATTTGCCTTTTTTTCCCCTTCATGATCTCATGTGCATGTATGAAGAGGCTAGCAGTCAAACGTCTTGACTGAGGCCTTTTCCCCTTGTGACCCCTTGTAACCCTTGTTGTCCCACTCATGCACCCATTTTTCATTTTTTGAAGCCCAGTGTAAAAGGAACTGCAGCTTAACCTCTGAATGCCTTCCCGCTGGTGATTGCTTGGCAATACAGAGATTAGTAAGCCCACAAACTTCAAGTACAAGTTTGAAACTTGTAACCGCTAGGCGCGCTCTTAGAAACAAAAATATTTCTCACAGCCAGGTTCTGGAGCTTGGTGGAGGGGACTTACGGCTCTTTTGAGCCAATGTGTCTCCTTTTCCTTAATTGATGCAGGGAGAGTTTTCTCTGCCTAACTATGTAGTATGTATTTCTTCATTCAAGGAAAAGGGAATTTATCTCAAACAAACTTGTTGCATTTTCACATGTCCATGTGCATAGAGAAGCTCAGTGACATTTTTTTCATTTACTATGGTTTCTTAAAAAGTATAGAACAGATGTGTACAGCCAAGGGAAAGATGATCTCTCTGTCAACCATTGACCACCATCAAATCAGATGGTAGCTCTCAAATTAACCACCATCAATGAGATGGTAGCTCTCAAATTCTTTTCAAAAATGACACCACGGGATGGGCTCTATTACAAAACGATTTGGAAGCGTACAGCGGACATGCTGTCGCGGCTCCTGCACCGACAAATAAGTTTATATTTTTAAATCCCAATGCGCTTGATTGTCATACCTGACGGTGCAGAGATCCTGCAAGTAGAGCCTGCTGCTCTGGGAATAGGCACAGGAAAAAGGTTGTATGCATGGACAGGGTTTGTACATGGACAGGCACAAGCCTCCATATACATATCCTTAGAAATGGATCACATACACAGCACTGAACCTGCTTGGCTGTTGCAAAAGGGATTGGAGAACAGAAGAATGAAACACTGAATCGAATAACAAATCATGCCTTTGAGGGTGAAACAAAAGATATATGCCGCTGGTCGAGTGAGCAAAAAAGCCAAAACACAAGCCATCCCACTCTGCTCTAGTCCTCTCTGGTCAACGCACACAATTTTAGATTTTTACAACACACACGGAAGCAGTACAAGCCCCCGTCCCACAAAAAAGTGGGAGAGCTATCCCCCACCGTCACACTCCTACTTCCAGCATGATTCCAAAGCAAGATGGATGCTAAGTGCTCCTGAGACGCTCTCCAAACCTATCCACACCATCAGGCGCAGAGTACGTCCATGGGATGTCGCTGCGCTTGTAGGGCTTTGGCGGCAAAAAATAGGGCAGTGGCAGGAAGGCGCATGCATCCAGATCCTGAGGGTTGGGGCGTTGGAGCTGTGTCGGGTGCCTGGAGGCGTAACCAGTATTGAGAGATGCTCTAGAGGGAGAGCATTTGGGATCTGGACAAATCCCCAGTCCAGAGCTTGCATTGAGGAAACCAGGGGCATTGGGTGATGCACTAGAGGGCGAGCTCTTGGAATCTGGGGAGGGAGGGAGGGGCACAGGGCCAAAAACAGCTTCACGCCGCATGTTGATGAATGAGTCCAAGCTCCAGAATTGCACGCTTTTGTGATGGGCAGGATGCGGAGGGCCCTGCTGCTGCTGCTGCTGCTGCTGCTGCTGCACTTCCGAGTTCATGGGCTGACGCGACCTGTCCTCCTCTGCACGCTGCTGCTGCAGCTGCTGCTGCTTCCCCTGTTGCTCAAGGGCTTTCTGCGGATGCTCTTGCCTTCCATCCTGTCGCTGCTGCAAGCCTCTGCTTTCTACGTTTCCTGCCGGAGCACAGCTGAACTTGTAGTGGCGATGGCTGCGGTATGCCGTTTCTAGCAACGGCAGCATCAACACACTGAGCTCTGCATGTGCACAGTAGCATGCACAAGTGCATTAGTTGCACGCCACCAAAACTTCCCAACCCCTTGCAAATTTGCATGCTTGGTGTAATGATCAACGATTAAGGCAAAACCACTGTATGCATGCACACTTGCAATACCTGTTGGTTTCAATGTACGTACAAACCAGAGGGGTATGACTGGCCTACATTGCTGGGCATGCTCTTCCTTGTGTTTCTTTCTCAACTCTGAACATGTCAACCTTCACTTCTCATACAATGTAACAAAAATATGACATCCATATGAAAATGATGAAAATTGGAGAGTCCCACATCACTCTCCTGGCCCCAGGTCACCCAAGAAGGGCCCACAGCTCCACCCTGGGGCCAATCTTATTCCCAGAAACATGTCTTTTGCAACCTCCATATACTATGCTAAACTCCTGCATATTCAAAAAAAGGAACGAAGGAGGTCAAAATTTGACCTTTTGGGCACTTCTTGTGCTGGAATTTCTTGTAGGGAAATGGCTGAAACCTCCCTCTCACCAACCACTTGATCTGTTCACTCCATTTCTTTTGCAATGATATTTTGTTGATGCGAGGACAACACTAGGCACCTTTAGAAGAGGAGGCACAAATGAGAGGCCAGAGGAAGGAAGCTGCTTCTCCTTAGTCCCCCTTGCAGCATTCACTGCCTGGCCACTGAGCATCCCTGCACTCTGGCTACATCAAATCTCAGCATGCTCATGAAAGCAAACAACCCTATAAACTCTTGTCAAGGCTATCAGATATCACGCTTACCCTGGCCGCCCAAAGCAACCTTTGCCTATGCAGGCGCTGAACCATCAAGAGGTGCTCGTTACCCACTATTGCTCTTACCCACTATTGCCCACGTTACCCACTATTGCCCACGTTACCCACTATTGCTCTTACCCACTATTGCTCGTTACCCACTATTGCTCTTACCTGCTTCTGCTGAGCATCAGCAACCTTGCTTTTGCCGGTGCATTCCAGCCTCCTAGAAGGGTTGTATTGCATTCACAAACTTTGAACTGTCTTGACCTGTTGGCACACTGCTTTGACAAACCGGCGCATGATGCAACCTGCTCATTGTGCTGAACAGATGAAATCCATCATCCAGCAACCTTCAAATAAATGACGTGCACCTTGCCTGTCTCAGGGCATTTAAACCCGTGTCCCTCAACCGTTTGTCAACTGTGGCACCTGGACCTAAACCATTTGTCAACTGTGGCACCCGGACCTCAACCATTTGTCAACTGTTGCACCTGGGCCTCAGCCATTTGCCAACTGTTGCACCTGGACCTCAGCCATTTGCCAACTGTGGCACATGGACCTCACCTACTTGCCAACTGTGGCACCTGGACCTCAACCATTTGTCAACTGTGGCACCCGGACCTCAGCCATTTGCCAATTGTGGCACCTGGACCTCACCTACTTGCCAACTGTGGCACCTGGACCTCAACCATTTGTCAACTGTGGCACCCGGACCTCAGCTATGTGCCAACTGTCGCACCCAGACCTCAACCATTTGTCAACTGTAGCACCTGGGCCTCAACCATTTGTCATCTGTAGCACCTGGGCCTCAACCATTTGTCAACTGTAGCACCTGGGCCTCAACCATTTGTCAATTGTGGCACCTGGACCTCAAAAGACCCACAATGCCAATCTCTGCAACCTCAGGCCACTGCAATTGCTCCCTGCGCCTTCACACCTCCATCATGGTCCCCAACCATTGGCATCTTTCGTTGGCCAACGCCGTTACTTTGGGCCCTCTGCCACAATGCGGCTCATTGGGACTTCATGAAAGCAACAGTCCAAGCCTGCTTCTTGCAGGGTGCTCAGGAGGGCGGTTGGTCAAGGGCCAACACTGAACACTTCATGTCCAATAAAACAGGTCAGATCCGATGCCCTCCGCCCTGTGGCATCCTGCCAACGCTCACTGCAGCTGCAATTAATTGATTCATCTCTGCGCCTTACTGCAGAAACTTGTTACTTCAACTCATGCACATGAAAACAAAGTTATGCCTATGCCAGCATGTCACGTCCACTCTCTGCAGCCACGGCCACAAAACCTGGGCTTACACTGATTGAAGTTGTCATATCCAGAAAAGTAAAGAAGGACTTGTCCCCTGCACTCACCATAACTGCGGATCATCAACACACCCTGGGAACCCTTGCGGGGTGGCCCTCCCCAGGCTGCGATGCTGAGGTTGTGGGACCCCACGATTACATACGCCAGCTGCTGTCCTTTAAACCTGAAGGTCATGCAATAAAACCATCATCAAACAAAAGCCGGTAAAGGACACAAGTGAAGGCGGCAGCTCTCATCATTTAAACAATGGTTTTACAAACCCATGAGATAAGCAGAAAGGCAGTGCACAAGGCAGTACACAAGCTTTGGAGTGCCCTGAAATTGAGGTACTGTAGCTTTACGACCAGTTTGAATGTTAATCAATCCTTGTGCCCACATTTGAAGTGCTGTATTAATGACTGCCAAGCATTCAAACCCATTTGGTTTGGAGATCAACTAATTTTGGGGCTAAAAAGGGCTTGTGCTAAAAATGGCCTCCCAGCTCCCAGCTGAATCTCCAACCCATGAGTTAGGTGTGTAGAGCCAGTGACAGCTTTTGTGGATTGCTTGGAATTACATGCTGTCAGGGATTTCATGGTGCCAGGGATCACATGCTGCAAGGGTGAGGCGTGCTCTCAGCGGCAGCAGCAGCAGCAGCAGCAGCAAAGATTCAAATTGGGATTCAAATTGAGATATCAATGCTTGCACCATGACGATTGAAATGGATTGAATTGAAAAATCAACTCTGGGACCCCTATTCATAATAGGATCGAAATTCTTACCAACTGTCAAGTGATGCCCGTTCGTGACCTGGTCATGGAGCCGTGATTTGTATTAAAAGCAAACTTCCATTATGGAAATTTTTGTCAATGTTGTATCTTGTGACGCACACACGCTCACACGCGCGCACACACACATGTACATACACACATACACACATATGCACATACACACATATGCACACGCACACATACACACACACATACATACGGACATAGACATACACACACACACATTCACAAATCCTGGTCCAAGAGCTCAGGGAGCAATGCAGGCATCATTAAGCAGCCACAACACACCTGCAGAAGCTTTTCATGTGAGGCATGCACTCTGCTCGACTTGCAGCTTCTCCACTGAAGTGATGGAGGAGCGGAAACAGAAACTTGCCATCTGCATCCACAAGCAGGAAAAAATTTAGATCAAGTTCCTGCGAATTTGAAGAGTTTGCTGGGTGGGCAGGGCAGCCAGGTGTCTAGAAGCTCTGCCCTAACTGGGGCTGCATCAAAGAAGGTAATTAGAAAGGTTGCAAACTCAGTAAAACCCCACTCCGCTCCTTGCTGCCTGTAGCCACATTGCTTTAGCGTGCACACATGTTGTAATGAATGCAAGAATACAACATCTCACCTTTTTCCATATTTGCAGCAGTAGCATGCACATTGCCCCCGCTTCTCCATCCTCCCACAGACGATCTGATCCCCTGCAGAGTAGATGTCAGGAAGGATGTATGAGTATCATGTGTGTGCTTGTTGCAAGTTGCATGTATGCATGCTTTATACAATGAGCTTATCCCCTGCAGAGCAACTTTCAATGCAGGTTGTGAATGCAGATATGTGAGTGTTTCATGTGTGGAAGTTGTGCGCATGCATGATGTGCACTGTGAGCTACTCCCCTGCAGAGCAGCTGTCAGTGCAGATATGGGAATGCTTGCATGTGGAAGTTGTGCGCATGCATGCTACTTACTGTGAGTTAATCCCCTGCAGAACAACTGCCAGTGTGGATATGAAAGCATCGTGTGCACAATTTGCGCTGCATTTAGAGCAACACCTAGGTATGCTGTGGAGCGCACAAAAAAAAAGCAAGTAAAGCAAGCAAGTGGTATCGCTGAGCATTGCTATGCACATATGCCCTCACGCGTACCCGTCTGAGATCCTGAATGTGCATGAGTCGTTGCAAGTGAATGTGACCGCAGAGTGGCGTCCCAGTGAGGACTTGGCATGACAATTGCCAGTTTGTGTTTTGATGTATTAGATAGATAGGTACTAGATCTGCAGAAAGGAAGGCTCCCCACATTCAAACTCAAAGCAGTAAACAGGCAAAGAAGCTTGGGTGCACCAGGAAGGCATAAGAGTGTATGCGGGAGTGCATGCACACAGAAAAAACATGTATTGACAGTCCTAAAACAATCTCACATGCATATGCAGGCATGAAGAGCAGCATAAATTGTGCTTCTGGCAGTCTGAAACACGCCCAGGCATTTTAGTACAACATGGTAATACATCCAGGCAGATGTGCTATGGATATGAAACAATTTTAAGTTGTTTCATGCGCCGGAAACCTTGCAGCTGCACGCCAATCTATTCAGACAAATGTGACGATGTGCTGGGCTAAGGGACCAAAGAAGACGACAACCAAGCACAGTATTAGAGCAGGTAGCAAAACACCATGAGTTCGACCCCTCAGCCCTGGAACGCCTTGCACATACAAAAGGGCCACACCATACACCTATACCTCATGCCTGTGCAAGGAAGGCATGTACAAGGCATGCCCACGCCACGTACCTGCACTGTTCATGCCTTCCCAGACTACACGCCTTTGGCGCATACCTGCCTTGTACATACATAAACCACATAATTATATGCCACGTGCCAGCCTTGAATACACCTTCCCGCACGACATGCCTCTCCACTTCATACCTGATAGGGTCACACTACACTTCTAGCCAGGGACTTGCCGTATGCCAGATACAAGATAGGAAGGCTTCCCACACACCTACATGGGTCACACTGCATACCTACCCACTACATAGCTAAAAGGGCCACATTACATACCCCATACGAAGGCCATACTCCATATACACTGCATTCCTTTCCACTGTGTAGCTAATCTTCTCATGAAAGGGCCACATTACACGCCTCATATTAAGGCCATACTCCATACAGACTGCATACCTTTTGTCTGTGTAGTTAATCTTCTCGTAAAAGGGCCACAATACGCACCTCATAGGAAGGCCACACAACAAAGGCAGCGTCTGGAGACAGCGGCTTGGGCTGCAGTGGCTTGACATTGTGGAGAGGCACCTTGAGCGGTGGCGGTTTGACGGCGCTCAGGGAAGCGCCAAAGTCGTTGAAAAACCAATTGCTCGTCAGGCTGCCTGCAGATTCAGTGTGTGCACGTTTGTTGGATGGTCCTGTGAGTGACCCCTTAAACAGGTTTGACAGCAAAATCCAGTGATGGGCGGTAAAGAAAGGCTTGCCTCTGGCTGCAGGGAGTATGGAGCCCTTAAAACACTCAATTGCTTGGCTTTCCGGCCTCTGAGCTCACACTCTCAGCTTTCATTTGTAGGCTTCCTGGGGGCCTTTTTAAAAAGGGAATTGCTACATAATAGGACCAAAGGGATTACAAGGCAGCAGCATTCTTTGGGAGACCAGCCTCTTACGGCATGCAGCACACCAGGGTACCTTTCTTGGTACATCAGGCCAGCATTTGCTCACGACCCTCATACGGCTCATCACAAGCCTCACAAGCCTTTCATGGCTCCTCACCTCACAGCCTCACAAGGCCTCACCTTGTAAGGCTCCTCACAAGCCTCACACTGCTTCTCACCTTACAGCTCATCATAAGCGCCACAAAGCTCCTCACCTCACAGCCTCACACAGCTCACCTCAAAAGCTGCACGCGGCTCCTCACCTCACAAGCCTCCGCAGGCCTGCCAAACTGCCTCATGTAAGATCAAACAAAGCTCAGGTGTGCAGCAAGCAAATGCTGGTGTGCTATCCTGCCCTGAGGCTGTCCCAACACTCGTCAGACTGCCTAGTGTATGATTGAACGAAGCTCAGGTGTGCAGCAAGCAAATGCTGGTGTGCTATCCTGCCCTGAGGCTGTCCCAACACTCGTCAGACTGCCTAGTGTATGATCGAACAAAGCTCAGGTGTGCAGCAAGCAAATGCTGGTGTGCTGTCCTGCCCTGAGGCTGTCCCGACACTCGTCAGACTGCGTAGTGTATGATCAAACAAGCTTCAGGAGTGCAGCAGTTGCTGGCCTGATGCTGGCACCCCTTGCGTGCTGTTCTGCCCTCAGGCTGTCCTGAGGCTCGTCAGGCTGCCTAGTATGAGAGGTCAGCCGTACGATTCATCGCAGGCAGGTTGGAGGCAGTTCTTTGATCAAAGTCGGTGATCTTGCACGTGGTGCATGTGCAGGTTTTCAGCACTACTTTGCGCCGTTATGCCAGTCTCAGCAAAAGTGCGAAACTTTTCATGCACATGTACAAACTCATGCAGCACAGCTATGCTGGTGGGCTGCAAAACAAGTCCCTGAAAAGAAGACCGCAACATACAAGAAATCAGGAACAACAGCAAACCACGCAACGCACCTATGCTGGTGGGCTGCACAATGATGCCCTCTGGAACAGCTTCATGTCCCTGTTCTGAGCGTAAAGCGCAACTGGCACTGGAGCTGCTGGCTGCTGCACCTTCTGGCTGCTGTTGCTGTTGGGCACCTTCTGAGGGATTGCTGCCTCCTCTAGTTGAGCTTCCATGCTCTTGAGGCTGCCCAGACCTGCCTGCAGCCTCGTCCCTCTTGACCTTGGATGCGCTGGCATTGAAAAGGCTGGATAGGGTGCCTCGTCTGCTGTGGTTGGCCGTGCCGGCGCGAGGCAAGGAGGTGACATCAAGGTGCTGCAACGCACCATGGCAAAGCAAGGAGGGAACATCAAGGTGCTGTGCCAGTGCGAGACAAGGAGGCTACATCAAAGTGCTGCAAACCACCATGGCAAGGTGGGGCTTGAGACGCAGTTACATCAGCAATCATACAGAAGTCAAGTGGGAAGGCAATGCACAATTGCCGCATGTAATGCAGAAAAGAGATTATGTCTGTGTTGACCAGAATCATGACACAAGTGTCAGTGCCTCAAAAAAGGGTGGATTCCATATGCTAGAACCAGACACAGGGCCCCTTGTGCAGCATGTGGCTATAATAATGATCCATGATGGTGATATTACAATGATATTAATGATATTGGCAATGATGATGGTGATGGAAAAATAATGATGACGATAACGATGGTGATGGAAGAATAGTGATGACAATGATGATGATGGTGATGGAAGAATAGTGATGACAATGATGATAATGGTGATGAAAGAATGATGATGATGATGATGACAGGACAACGGCATTCAAAGGCCTGTGCTAGGCTCTGCTCCTTTTGCACAGACATGATTGTTTTTTGCCTGGCAAACTGTAAACAAGCTCAACCCAGAACCTAGCCCTTCTGTACAGCCTAAAGCTTCAATTCTATGCACACTTGATGACAATCAACCTCTCACAGGGCTCAGCAATTGCGAAAGAGCATGATTGTGGGGGGGGTGAGACATGGTCCTGGAAAATGAAGAAGTGTAAGGCAGCTGCTACCCAAGCTTCAAAATAAATCCTAAAACATTGGTTGGGGTGGCTGTCACAATTTAAAATTTGAAGGAAAACATTTGCTGTGCAGTTTGCAAGAGAAGGAGCACACCACCGGCGCATTCCCACCGCTTTGCTCGCAGCATACGCGCTTTGCAGAACAAGGCAAGCTTAACAAACATGCTGCACTGAATGAAAAGTTGGTCGAAGCCTGGAACAATGCCTCTGCGGGACTTTAGTACGACAATCCATGAAGAAGAAAAGGGCACTGGCCCTTAAAGAAGGATGAAGAAGAAAAGGGCACTGGCCCTTAAAGACAAGGCTGACCTTGACATGCTTATGCCTGCCCTGCCTCAGCAGCCAAGTAGCAAATCTCGATTGCAAAATGGTGGGGTCGAGCAACTTGCAGAACGAGGACACGTTGACATGCTCATGCCTGCCCTGCCTCAGCAGCCAAGTAGCAAATCTCGATTGCAAAATGGTGGGGTCGAGCAACTTGCAGAACGAGGACATGTTGACATGCTCATGCCTGCCCTGCCTCAGCAGCCAAGTAGCAAATCTCGATTGCAAAATGGTGGGGTCGAGCAACTTGCAGAACGAGGACATGATGACATGCTCATGCCTGCCCTGCCTCAGCAGCCAAGTAGCAAATCTCGATTGCAAAATGGTGGGGTCGAGCAACTTGCAGAACGAGGACATGTTGACATGCTCATGCCCGCCCTGCCTCAGCGGCCAAGTAGCATATCTTGATTGCAAAATGGTGGGGTCGAGCAACTTGCAGAACGAGGACATGCGCGGTGCTTACAGATGGCATGTTTTGATTAATGTGTATGAAAAAGGATTAAATCTGCATGGCCGACCTTGATCATGTCCATTCCTGCCTGCTGCAGCAAGGATCAAATTTGTATGTGCCTGACCTGTTGCAGCAAGTGCCTCAGTCGCATGTGGCCATATTTGTGCAGCGCACTCCCGCTGTGCTGCCCAGGAACACTGGGCACCAAGAAAGCGCGTGCGCTGGAAAAGTCATGCAGACGGACGGCCTTGATGACCAAGTCCTGTTCCTGTGCATGAGGAGCAAGGTGCGCGAGGGAGGCTCTCATATGAAATGCATGTGCCGGCACGGTCGCTATCGTGCATGGGTGATGATTCGACATGGAAGCACGAACAATGGACGGTAGGCCAAAAGCAACCACAACCTCAAATTGATGCTGCAAACAGCTCTGTGCCCGGAATGAGTCAAGCATCCAGACACCGCCTTTTCTTTAAAACCACCTTTCGCATGAGAGGTGTGGCCTTTCCCAAGGCAAAGAGCAAATTGCATGTGCATAGCGCAGTTGACTCGAGACAGGGTTACTTTTCGCTTGGAACCCTGGTTTGCCAGAGTTTCTTCTTTTGCCCTGGTACTGGTATATTTATAATTGAAATTTGATTAAATACAATGCAGAAATTGCTAGTTGTCCTTCTGATCTAACATCCATCTTTTCTCTTTATCTTGGAGGAGAAGGTACATGGTGCTTTGGCCCTATATTCCCCTTCTTCCTTGAAAAAGGGAAGGATCAGTTGCGCTATGTAACCATGCTTTTTTTATTAAATCCTGTGCAATGACTTGACACGCAAGCACAGAAGCACATTGATTGGCCCATTTCTACGTACGCCACACGTTTTACATGTTCCCATGAAAAGCTGGAACATGCGTGGTAGTATATTTAAATTTGGCCAATCCTTTGAGTGATAGATACGTTGTCATCCATCAATCCCAGGCAAAAAATAATTCATGGGCAAAAGCGCTACTACTCCTTCGGGACAAACTGGCAAAATCGACGCGCCGCACCTGGCAGCTTCATTTGCTCCACGTAATCACAGAATGCTCTTTGTGAGTATAGATAATATATCTCTATATACAAAGAAACACATAATGCCTCTAGATAATGTATCTAGAAGTGTCCAAATGCATGATGATTAAAAATTGTAAATGCTTGGCAACCTCACGCACCGCAACTGGCAGTTTCATTTGCTCTACGTAATCACAGAATGTCTCTTCAAAATCTGAGGAAGGAGGCGACAAGCTGTCCTTGAGGGGGAAGTCTTGGTGCCACCTTGAATCCAAAGAAGGGAGAGCGCAATAAATTAGACCAGAACTAGGAAGAGAGCATCAGGCACTGCAAATGCATGATAGTTTGCAGTGCTCATTACACAAAACAAATTTGCTACTGTACAAAGACTGTGGAGGGGGGTTGCAGCTGTAAATAGAACGCAAAGTAGGATATGAAAGCCTGCCTCTCAGTTCAGCAGCCCACCCACTCCACTTTGGCAGAATTTTTATGTTCTGAGGCAATTATCACATGAAACTATTTGACCTACATGGCTTGAACGCTGATGTCATCAGTACCCACAAGGGGGTTGGCAGTGTGGATGATGAACCTGATGCCTGTGGCGTACTGTAAAATTTGACAATGTATGTGATGTTAACAAAGATGTGTGGATGATGAATTTGATGCCTTTGGAGTACAGCAAAATCTTAAGGGTGCTGAAAATTGGCATGACCTTGTGCTTCCTTTGCAGTGCCCTACCCAAGACTATTAAACATGGGCTGATTACATGGTTCTGCATGCACCCTTGAAACAGCTTGTCGTCACAATAGCAGGAATTCCTTAATTACTAGTCCTCTCAGCAAATAAAAATCCAACGTAACAAGCACATGTTGCTGCAATGACGTCCGGCAGAAATTCTTTACTGCAACCTGATGCTTCCCACTAATCAATACAACTGTTGAAAGAACGGCCATACAATAGTATGTGCGCGCAGTTGCCTGAGGAGGCAAATTCCCACCCAGTAGTCTTCAAATTTAATCCAATTTAAGCTAATTCCTTTAGTTGCTACTTCCACGTCACTCAAAGGCGCACAGGTAACTGTTCGTTCCTTCCATGCAAGTTTGCTTTAAACATTGTGTAGACAATGTAAAAAATTAGAATGCCTGAATACTTTGGTGAGCCCAACAAAACAGGCTCAAGTCACTCACCAAATTTCTGCCTCTGCAACACTTACCCACAGTCAATAACTCACTATCTATTTGGATATGCATGACCTGCATACCTGTAAAACTATATACTTTGAGTGCTGGGTGCCGTAATCGTAAGGCAAAGGGCACCTGCTTGCGCAGGAATTACAATCCAATGTGTCAAGTGAGCTATTGATTTTTGTACAAATGTGTCAAGTGAGCCTGTTCCACAAGGCACTTAAATGCTTGTAGCAGCCACAATCTAGTGTCAAAGGGGAGCATTCACTACGATGTGGCGTGCGTGATGCTGGTCTATAGTCACGCAAAAGCAGCTTCATCACTTTGCTGGCATGCAGCAAGAAAGAAATTCTTGGCGTCAAACAAATGCATCACACCATTCCCTATGGCCTTAGTTTGTACGGTAATGAACAAATGACAAGCATACCAGCAGATGCTAACAAAGAAGCGATTATTTATGCGCTATCGTACACCTTTTCTATGGTATTCCAAACATAAAGGGATTTTCATACTAAAGGAAAGCACCTGAAAGGAGGAGCACCTTGTGGCAGCCAAAGGGAAAAATTGCTTTTTGCCAGGCTTGCTTCTTACTTACATTTCTGCAACCGCTGGTTTGTATTCACAAGTACTAAACTGCCCAGGCATATAAAAAAATACAAGCAAAGCAGGCACTCACTGCTCTCAAACTGCCCCATTCCCTCTCCCTCCAAAAAAGGACGGTAGAAGACTTCGCTACCTTGTAAAAAGACGCGTCTGGTCTGGATGCCGCCTTGCCCAATGCAGGAGGTACATGTATCATTTCATTAAGACATTGACCTGTGCCTCCCCTTGCTCACCTGTGCATTGTTAAATGGCAGTGGGA